>JAYESA010000004.1:93803504-94168504 GCA_036927795.1 Iris macrosiphon | reverse complement strand
GAAAAAATTAATTAAGGAGGAAAGGTTCTAGTTTAATGGGTTTAACTAATTAATTCATCCTCCTAATGAATTGGCTTATTATTGGGCTCAAATCTAACTATAATTAAATATTGGTCCATGGTTCTAATCTAAACTAGTTAGGTCCACTAACACAAGTCCAAAAATAAATCTAACATGCTAATAATAAATAAATAATAAAATAAATAAATATTTAACATGCACAATATTTAATTAATTACCAAATGACTAAAATACTCTTTCCTAGAAAATATGGTAGTGACAACTCTACCCCCTAGAAGAATTTTGTCCTCAAAATTAAAAATCTCACCCCTCTTTCTTTGGATAGTCACAACCTATTCATACAAATTTTACTATAGTCAAACCCCCATCCATCACAGTCTAATTTAGTCCTATCATATAACATACAATCCTACCATTCTACTGAAAGAGGAACTTTACTTGGATATAGTCTCTAACTATCATGAATTCTAGTCTATGCCCTGCTGGGTGTCTCCCTCTACTGGTGCGGGTAATCTGCTATGCCATCTGTGGCCTATTCCATCACACACTAAGCATTCACTAATCATCAACCTAGTCATACTATTCTTAATACTGAGGGTTACCAATTATTAGTGATATACTATAATTATAGGTCATGGATATACTTCACTCATTGGCACTAGCTACCTAGAATACTATACCGCTAAGATACTACTTCCTTGTTCTACTTCAATTCTTGTAATCACCAAAATTTCTCAACCATTTTCTTGCAAGAAACACTTATATACTTTTTCAATCATGCATTCTATTAGCACACCCTTGTCCAACTTAAATATTCGCTAATAGGATGCCTACTCAAATCTTGTTACTGTCTACATAAGACACCAGCTCTCATATATATTTTAGATGACATCCCCATACCAAGTTACTCATAGCTCTCCTCTACTGCCTGGTTTACTTACACTATTACTTCCAAATAATTTTTTATCCTTATTAACTGATACACCAATCCAATATTATCACACAAGGTACTTACTGTTACTAGCACATTACTCAACTAATCCCTGATATAGAAACACTAGTACTCTTGATATAGTAATACTAGCTTCCTAATAACATATCATATGCCCTTAATATTCTAGGATACAAGCTTATTATTAGATCACCTTATCACACTCACTAGAACTCATGATCACTTGCACTAGTTATTAACTTCTATAATGCACTGTAAACTCCCTCACCCAAAATAGATATTTTATGTATATTTTATATTATTATATTTATTATAGATGTTGAATTTATTTAGAATATTCTCTTAGTTAATTAGAAAATAAATTTTTTTAGTATATTTACTTATATAAATATTTATTTGGAATTATTTTAGGCTATTTTAGATTATTTGAATTTTTCTATAATTTTTTGTTAAATAAAAACTAGTAACACTAATTTTTTAGGATTTTAAAGAATTTATTTTATGTTCAAACTTAAATAAAAATATCCCAAACTTTTATTTTAGGTTATAAATAATAAAATATATTTTCTATAATTTTTTGGGAATTTTCTGATTATTTTTAGCATTTATTTTGAGTTAATTATCAAAAACTGAATTAAAAAACTATTTTCTGAAAAAGAAAACCCAAAAAGAAATTATTTCTGCCCAGTCAGCAAACAGGGGGCCCACCTGTCAGCCTCCCGCAGCAAACAGTGCCGGGCTCGCCTGTCAGTGACTGCGGGGCGGGCAACGTTGGATGGCTGCCACGTGTCAAGATCTGAGCCGCGACTGCTTTCTCTCTCCTCTCTATATATATTAGTTTAAGTTTATTTCTAGGGTTTTTCTTCAGCCGAATTTTGGAGAATTGCCATCTAGGGTTCCTTAATCTTCCAGAAGCCATTGCGCATAGCTCCGGACTCCAAATGAGGCCTAGTTTTTTGTGTTAGAAAGATATTGAGGTTAGCTTTCTGATTATATAATTTGTTTTACGAAAATATTATTATTAAATTCTGGAAAATTCGTAGAACACAGCATATCCGAAAATAGACGTGTTTTGATGTTTATGTGATTCCGGGAGAACCAGGAATCAGAATCACGAACCGTTTAAAGTTTTGGAAAGCTAATGTCGAGATAATTGACATATGTTTTTTCCATAATTTATTTCGAAGTATTTTTATATTGTTAATTCTGTAGAACTTCTAGGATAAAATTTAACCATCGGTGCACGATACGAAACTTGTATGTGCCATAATTTCCAAACGAATTTGAATTCGGACGAGCCATAAATTCCAGCATGTTTTTTAGCTAAAATCTACAGGAATTCATGCATGAAAGTCAAGTTTGTGTCAGTTGACTTTTCGGTCAACAGATCGCCTCGATTTGCGTGCCATGAGTCTCGAGTCGATAAAATTCAATTCCTTTGGACAAAATTTAGGCATTAACCTAAAAATCAGAATAATAAGATTAAAATAGGATTTTAGAGTAATTATTACAGAATTAAATAAATTAAAATAAATTATCTTTTGACGTGATAAATTTGTAATACATAGGCTATTTGGACTGTAACTTGGACTCTGATTCATACCAGCAGCAGGACCCCAGGCAAGATACCTTGCCAAATTATTACAGTACTTTTGCATGCTATTTATATTTCTTTATATTTATTGCATTTCTGTTTATTCTTGCATGTGTAGTTTTCTTTCAGTCATTACTATATATTAGATATGTTGACACACACTTGACACTTAGTATCATAGAGGACAATCATTAGGCGTATGGGCTTTAACCACTCTGGTAACACCGTAGTCACTAGCACGCACTATGGTGGGTCGTGTCCGATGGTCGCTACCCCCGAGGTATGTCGATTGATGGAGTCCGAGGGTCGCTACCCCAGAGGTATGTCGGCTGATGATGTCCACTGATGAGCGTGAGGTTGTGAGGATTAGATCGAGTAGCCTACCCTTGCCCATACGTCGAAAACTTGTCCTCATTTGCATTCATATAGATTGTCTTGTACAGCGTACTTATTTATTTTCAAATTATATACATGTTTACTGTATTCAAATTGGCATATGTTTTGTGTATCTTGTTACGTCCCTCTAAGGACCTGGTCCCCTGCCAGGTGTATCTGCTCTTGAGTATTTGCAGGAGTACGGGCCTGGACCTGACGCATTATTTTCTGTCGAGGAGGTCTTACCTTCTGAGCATCGTTGATTATCTGGCGATGGATTCTTTTAGCTGATGGACTTCTGTCTTCACATTATTTTACATTGGAGACTTTATACTCCTCTCTCATTTTAGTTTTGGATATAGTCATGGGTAGTGGATTTGTCTCCACCCGACTATTATTTTAGATATTTCAGACTCCTTATTCTAGTTTAGTATTTCTTTTCTATGACTTATTGTGTGGATGAGATTAGCATATCTGTGACTTGTGACATTATATATACCACATGTGAGTTTATATTCATATTACAGCGTACGTATGGGTTATGGTTTCCATATATTGGAGTTGCCATATCCATGCGGCTGGCATGCTTACGTGTTCCTAGTCCTACGTATTTTTGGGACTGGGGCGTGACATGTTTTTGTGGTGGCCTATGCAGGTCGAGAGCATATTGTCTCGGTTACGTTACTGTACCGAACAAGCCTGCCCCTAGGACTAGAGTATAGGATCTCATCCACAATTGACTGTAATTCATCTCCTCCTATCTGTTCTATTTTGAACAATTGTATCCTGCTTGATTCATGTGCTTCCCTAATAGTTCCTTGAGTATAGTCTTCTGCTAGAATATAGGAACCCCTGTTATTAGGATGATAATTAGAGTAGCACACCTATTAAGAATACAACGAGAATATAGACATACCACTAAGTTTAGAATATCTAGTGAACCTAGAATTCCTTATCTTTAGATTATTATACCATTATCCCTTGATGTATTAAGAAGACTTGAGAGTAGTATAGACACTACTAGAGTTAGTTAGAAGTTTTACCATAATGTTTGACACCTAGTATCACATAGTCTTTTGACCTATTAATTGAAGTGTAACCGAATGATAATTATCGCATGCTAGCAAAAGACGACAATGTTTATTCAGACCATAGAATTTAAAGGTCCTTGCCCTATTTGGTCGACTAGCGACTTAGATAAGAAGGTTGTATGATAACTGTAGTGATTGTAGGATCTTTTATTATTATTGCTTATGTTGTTTTTGCTTCTGCGAACTTGAATTAATTTGTACCTTCTTTCATCATAATCCAGCGTACTTATATTTTCTGTACTACCTTGATTTATGTTGCTATTATAGCCTAGTTTTTGCAAGCTTATTCTTTTATCGAGCTTGCTCATGGCATATGTATTATTGGGTGCACACAATGATACAATTGCCTAATCAGAATCGGTGTATTAAGGTCTAGCTAACCTTAGTGCGCTTGGTTCGCTCTTCGCATGACTACTTTACGTGGATTGAGATATATGGTAGTAGACGAATATACTTGCCCCTAGACATGTCTGACACATCGTATCGGTTATATAACTGTACTGATACGCGCATATAAATAGAAAGTTACCAAAAATAGGATTTCAATCCACAACTGTCCTGACAACTCTCTTTTCGAATTCCTTAATCTCTTTGAACCTCGTACTCGTATTCTGTCACCTTCACCTTGAATTCTTTATTATTGCTCTCCGTCTTCCCCTATTTCGGAAAGACAAAACCTCGTGCTGGTATAAGTTGACACTGATAGTGCTAGATATACCCCATAAGGCTAATCACATGACTTAGTGACACTTTTTTTATAATTGATTAAGGGTATATCATAGGTGATATGTTTGGTGTTAAAACTTTGATAATTGAATAGCATGAGTAAATAAATTAAGAAATATTTTTCTTAAAGTATATAGCCTTCTGTGATAGATGGGTAAATTCTAAGTTGGGTAGCAGTGCATTGGCAACTCGAGAGAAATTTCTTTTAGATTGTGATCGAGTAAGATTAGATTGGGAGAGGTTCAAGCCATTTAATTTTGAGAATTTTAGAAGAATGACTAAGATGATGAGGATTAATGAATTTTAAAAATCTTGATATTGAGGACCCAATATTTATACCTTAAGTACATAATTTAAATTTTTGAGTATTGAAGGTAAAATCATCAATTTGAATTTGAAGGATAAATATATAATTTCAGACTTGAACATTGGTGGACTGCATTTAAATTATTTTTTAATTTGATGATTTAAATTAAAAAAAAAATTGATGATTGGACTACCTATTTGAAATATTAAGGATGTGAATAGAATTTAAAAAGTTGAAGAATACAAAAAAAAAAATATAAGTAAAAATAGGAATAATATTGGACTCGAATTACTTCTAGAGGAGATTATGATACTTGGAGATCGTGAGGTAAAATTTGATATGGATTATTTAAATCTTGAAGATATTATATGGATTCAATTTAAATTTGGATATTGATGAGTTGGAAAAGTGAGAAGAGATTACAATAGGTTAAATTTTGATTTGAACAATGATTATCTTAATTTTGAAATGATCGCGATAGATTTGAATAGATTTTGTTATTTAAATTTTTGGAAGAGATTGCGATTGACGTACCTTATGTATAAATGTGAAGGATTTAACAAATTATGCCTTATTTTAATTTCGAGGACGAAATTGTTTTAAGTTGGGTAGATTGTAAACTCCCTCACCCAAAATAGATATTTTATGTATATTTTATATTATTATATTTATTATAGATGTTGAATTTATTTAGAATATTCTCTTAGTTAATTAGAAAATAAATTTTTTTAGTATATTTACTTATATAAATATTTATTTGGAATTATTTTAGGCTATTTTAGATTATTGGAATTTTTCCATAATTTTTAGTTAATTAAAAACTAGTAACACTAATTTTCTAGGATTTTGAAGAATTTATTTTATGTTCAAACTTAAATAAAAATATCCCAAACTTTTATTTTAGGTTATAAATAATAAAATATATTTTCTATAATTTTTTGGGAATTTTCTGATTAATTTTAGCATTTATTTTGAGTTAATTATCAAAAAATGAATTAAAAAACTATTTTCTGAAAAAGAAAATCCAAAAAGAAATTATTTCTGCCCAGTCAGCAAACAGGGGGCCCACCTGTCAGCCTCCCGCAGCAAACAGTGCCGGGCCCGCCTGTCAGTGACTGCGGGGCGGGCAACGTTGGATGGCTGCCACGTGTCAAGATCTGAGCCGCGACTGCTTTCTCTCTCCTCTATATATATATTAGTTTAAGTTTATTTCTAGGGTTTTTCTTCAGCCGAATTTTGGAGAATTGCCATCTAGGGTTCCTTCATCTTCCAGAAGCCATTGCGCATAGCTCCGGACTCCAAATGAGGTCTAGTTTTTTGTGTTAGAAAGATATTGAGGTTAGCTTTCTGATTATATAATTTGTTTTACGAAAATATTATTATTAAATTCTGGAAAATTCGTAGAACACAGCATGTCCGAAAATAGACGTGTTTCGATGTTTTCGTGATTCCGGGAGAACCAGGAATCAGAATCATGAACCGTTTAAAGTTTTGGGAAGCTAATGTCGAGATAATTGACATATGTTTTTCCTAGAATTTATTTCGAAGTATTTTTATACTGTTAATTCTGTAGAACTTCTAGGGTAAAATTTAACCATCGGTGCACGATACGAAACTTGTATGTGCCATAATTTCCAAACGAATTTGAATTCGGACGAGCCGTAAATTCCAGCATGTTTTTGATGCTGAAATCTACAGAAATTCATGCATGAAAGTCAAGTTTGTGTCAGTTGACTTTTTGGTCAACAGATCGCTTCGATTTGCGTGCCATGAGTCTCGAGTCGATAAAATTCAATTCCTTTGGACAAAATTTAGGCATTAACCTAAAAATCAGAATAATAAGATTAAAATAGGATTTTAGAGTAATTATTATAGAATTAAATAAATTAAAATAAATTATCTTTTGACGTGATAAATTTGTAATACATAGGCTATTTGGACTGTGACTTGGACTCTGATTCATACCAGCAGCAGGACCCCAGGCAAGATACCTTGCCAAATTGTTACAGTACTTTTGCATGCTATTTATATTTCTTTATATTTATTGCATTTCTGTTTATTCTTGCATGTGTAGTTTTCTTTCAGTCATTACTATATATTAGATATGTTGACACACACTTGACACTTAGTATCATAGAGGACAATCATTAGGCGTATGGGCTTTAACCACTCTGGTAACACCGTAGTCACTAGCACGCACTATGGTGGGTCATGTCCGATGGTCGCTACCCCCGAGGTATGTCGATTGATGGAGTCCGAGGGTCGCTACCCCAGAGGTATGTCGGCTGATGATGTCCACTGACGAGCGTGAGGTTGTAAGGATTAGATCGAGTAGCCTACCCTTGCCCATACGTCAAAAACTTGTCCTTATTTGCATTCATATAAATTGTCTTGTACAGCGTACTTATTTATTTTCAAATTATATACATGTTTACTGTATTCAAATTGGCATGTGTTTTGTGTATCTTGTTACGTCCCTCTGAGGACCTGGTCCCCTGCCAGGTGTATCTGCTCTTGAGTATTTGCAGGAGTACGGGCCTGGACCTGAAGCATTATTTTTTGTCGAGGAGGTCTTACCTTCTGAGCATCGTTGATTATCTGGCGATGGATTCTTTTAGCAGATGGACTTCTGTCTTCACATTATTTTACATTGGAGACTTTATACTCCTCTCTCATTTTAGTTTTGGATATAGTCATGGGTAGTGGATTTGTCTCCACCCGACTATTATTTTAGATATTTCAGACTCCTTATTCTAGTTTAGTATTTCTTTTCTATGACTTATTGTGTGGATGAGATTAGCATATCTGTGACTTGTGACATTATATATATACCACATGTGAGTTTATATTCACATTACAGCGTACGTATGGGTTATGGTTTCCATATATTGGAGTTGCCATATCCATGCGGCTGGCATGCTTACGTGTTCCTAGTCCTACGTATTTTTGGGACTGGGACGTGACATGCACATATTTTACTTCACTCTCAAAGGAAGGTATATGGTTCCATATCTCTATTTGTAAACTCCCTCACCCAAAATAGGTATTTTGTATATATTTTATATTATTATATTTATTATATATGTTGAATTTATTTAGAATATGCTCTTAGTTAATTAGAAAATAAATTTCTTGATATATTTACTTATATAAATATTCATTTAGAATTATTTTAGGTTATTTTAGATTTTTGGAGATTTTTCTAGAATTTTTGGTAATTAAAACTTAGAAAACATAAATTTCTAGGACTTCTATGATTTACTATACGACCATACTTGTATGTCGTTCCTACCAAATATTTATTTTAGTTTAAATATTTAATTATATTTTTTTGTAATTTATTTAGAATTTTAAGAAATTTATTTAGATTTTAAAATTATTTAGGATTTATTTGGATATATATAGTCTTAATATTAGATAGATACTAATTTAGTGTTAATAGATATTAATAAGATTTTATAAATTATTTGTATTATCTTTAATTATCTTTAAGATTATAAATTATTGAGATAAATTCAAACTCTATTTTAAATTAATTCAAATCATGAACCTACTAGGAAATCAACTTCATGCATATCCTATCCTTATTTAAATTCATCATAATCCTATCCAAATTAACCAATCCTAGTCGTATTTAATTAAGTAGTATCCACCATTATAAATACCTCATCCTTCATATTTTTCTTCCCCAAATTCCTCTCTTTTTTCGTCCAAAAATAGTCAAAATTCGTCATAAATTCAGCTTCATTTTCTTCTAGTTATGACGAATTAAAAAGACAATATCTCCTAGCTCCGGACTCCAAACGCGCTCCAGTTTTTTTGTTAGAACGATATTGAGGTTAGCTTTCTGTTTATATAAATTTTTTTTACGAAATTATAAGTATTAAATTCTGGAAAATTTGTAGAGCACAGCATGTCCGAAAATAGACGTGTTTCGATGTTTTTGCGATTCCCGGAGAACCAGGAATCAGAATCACAAACCGTTTAAAGTTTCGGAAAGCTAATGTCGAGACCATCGACATATATTTTTCCTAGAATTTATTTTGAAGTATTTATATACTTTTAATTCTGTAGAACTTCTAGGGTAGAATTTAACCGTCGGTGCGCAATACAAAATTTGTATGTGCCATAATTCCCAAACAAATTTGAATTCAGACGAGCCGTAAATTCCAGTATGTTTTTGATGCTGAAATCTACAGGAAATTATACATGAAAGTCGAGTTTGTATCGGTTGACTTTTTGGTCAACAGATCGCCTCGATTTGCGTGCCATGAGTCTCGAGTTGATAAAATTCAGTTTCTTTGGACAAAATTTAGGAATTAATACAAAAATCAGAATAATAAGATTAAAAATAAGATTTTAGAGTAATTATTCCAGAATTAAATAAATTAAAATAAATTATCTTTTGACGTGATAAATTTGTAATACATAGGCTATTTGGACTGTGACTTGGGCTCTGATTCATACCAACAGCAGGACCCCAGGCAAGTATAACTTGCCATTGTACTGTTATTTATATTCCATATGTTGCATGCATCTTTATTTTCTGTCTTTAGTTCATATATTTTAACTGTTATATAAAATACGCGCGACAGTGTCGTCGCGATATATTTTTATTTATGTATTTGTATTGACCTGTTTATGAGACTACCCCATTATCATGTAGCATCATTAGGTTCATTGGCCGTGACACAGTTGTTACACGAGTTGTGAGTCTCATGTTGATCACGGACTTGTGTGCAGGTTGGTCTCCTGTACGTGTGGGTCGTGCGTTAGGAATAACTGCTGTTAGAAACTTTGTATGCTAGTAGACTGGGCAGTTATTAGAGGTATTATCGTGTCATGGATGTGACATGCTTAGAGCATGGGGTGGGGAGAACAACAAGTAAGACGTGTGGGCTCCGTTGCACTTTCCTTGTGTAACCCGTACGCTCCGCCGGAGATGCGCGGTCATGATGACTACTATATATTATATCATTATCAGGCGGGCCTCCGGTGTTCGAAAGACGTCGTGCCTTTGTAGGCCTCTGGATCTCCAAGAGAACTATGCCAATCCCATTTTAGCCAGATAGCCCACGCGTTGGGAAAGTTGTTCTTAAACTGCATTCACTTTAGACGGTTTGGTGACCCATTGGATATTTATTTCAGTACCTTATTGGCATGTGTTTAAGTATCTTGTTATGTCCCTCTGAGGACCTGGTCCGCTGCCAGGTGTACCTGTTCTTGAGTATTTGCAGGAGCGCAGATTTGGAGGGTTATAGATGCTTCGTGGATGTCTCCTCTTCGAGCCGTGATCGATAGCTGGTATACTTATATTGGGCTTGATTGTGTTGTACTTATATTGTATTTACTTTTCCATTTAAGTTGGTAGTGGATTTGTTTCCATCCAACTATCATCCTTAGATACTTCTTATTGAGATCTAGTTTCATAGACATTGGTTATTTTATTCAGATATGATTTTGGTGGATGAGATTTAGAGTATACCCTGTGACTTGTGACATATGTTTTATACCACTTGTGGATTTGATATTCATATTACAGCGTACGTGTGGATTTGGTTTCTATATATATATTGGAGTTGCCATATCCATGCGGCTGGCATGCTTACGTGTTCTAGTCCTACGTATTTTTGGGACTGGGGCGTGACATATTTTTGTGGTGGCCCATGCAGGTCGAGAGTATATTGTTTCGGTTACGTTACTGTACCGAACAAGCCTGCACCTAGGACTAGAGTATAGGATCTCATCCACATTGACTATGATTCATCTTCCTTCTATCTGTTCTATTTGAACAATTGCATCATGCTTGATTCATGTGCTTCTCTAATAGTTCTTTAAGTATAGCCTTCTCCTAGAATATAGAAGTTCATGTTGTTAGATGATAATTAGAGTAGCACACCTATTAAGAATACAACGAGAATATAGACACACCACTAAGTTTAGAATATCTAGTGAAACCTAGAATTCCTTATCTATAGATTGGTTCACCATTACCCCTTGATGTATTATGAGGACTTGAGAGTAGTATAGACACTACTAGAGTTAGTTAGAAGTTTTACCATAATGTTTGACCCTAGTATTGAGGAACCAATAGAAAACCAAAAATTGAAAATTAGGATTGAACCTAACCTTCATAGTTAGATAGTATTGGAGAACGATAAACTTAGATCATTGTCTTATTATTAGTAGACAACACCTTAGGAAGCCTAGAGGAATATAATCAACACTTTTTCCTTGATCATACCTCGAACATAGCAACTAGCATACCATCCCCTTAGAAAACCATGATGCTATTTAGAGCCCTCTATTTTTAATTTCATATATTGCTCCTCTGCGACCATAGCGCTCGCTATTGTGCGACGACTAATTATGTTTCTTCTCTTCATCTTTCAACTCGTGCCATCTGACACTTCTGATTGTAGGACAGGTAATTTTATTCTGTGTTAAGGACATATAGTTGCTAGGATTATAGTTGTTAATGTTAAATTTTGAAATTATGTGCTTAGTAGTTAGAACTTGATGGTTTAAGTTATTCTTGTAGATTGTGACCTGGTGATTATCCCTTAGTTTTAAATTGCGTAGCATGTACCCCCACCTCGATATAAGTTATATCCCCTTTTACCTTGAGGCTAGTAACTCTTCTATTCTTACTATTGACACTTGTTCTATAAGCACTATGACTAAGACAAAGACGACCATGACCTATGTAATATAAGAGGATACCCTAATAAGTATCAAGACCCCTTCTCGTAGACCTTAACAGGAATTTCTACGGTATCCTTAAGACAATCACAGTATCAGTTTAATTCTTTTAAGTTGGGTAGTATGCCTCACAACCTAGTATCACATAGTCCAATTGACCCATCAAGGTAGTGTAACTGAATGACATTAATTGCATGCTAGCAAAAGACGACAGTGTTTATTCAGACGATAGAATTTAGAGGTCCTTGTCCCTATTTGGTCGACTAGTGACTTAGACAACGAGGTTGTATGATAACTGTAGGGATTGTAGAGTCTTTTATTATTGTTGCTTAGTTGTTTTTGTTTTTGTGAACTTGAATTAAATTGTACCTCCTTTCATCATCATCTAGCGTACTTATATTTGCTGTACTACCTTGACTTATGCTGCTATTATAGCTTAGTTTTTGCAAGCTTATTCTTTATCGAGCTTGTTCATGACATATGTATTATTGGGGAGGCCCACAATAATACAATTCAGAATCAGTATATTAAGATCTAGCTAACCTTAGTGCGCTTGATTCGCCCTTCGCAATAGTATTTTACGTGGATTGAGATGTATAGTGGACCAGTAGACAAATATACTTACCCTCTAGATACGACAAAGCATATCATATCAAGTACATAACTGCACCGATGTGAGCATGCGAATAGAAAATTACCAAATTAAGATTTAAATCCACAACTGTCTTGACAATTCTCATTTGAATTCTTTAAACGCTTTGATTCCCATACTTCAATTCTATTACCCCTTCTTGAACTCTTTTCCGTTGCTTTCCGTCTTCCCTTGTTTCGAAAAGACGAAATCTCGTGCTTGGATATAAGTGATACACGGGTAGTACAAGATATACCCCATAGGCCAATCACATTATTTGGTGACTATCTTTCATAATTGATTAAGGGCATATCATATATGATATAGTTGGTGTTAAAGTTTTGAGGATTGAATGACATGAGAAAATAAATTGACGAATATTTTTCTTAAGTGTAAGAGCCTTATGTGATAGATGGGTAAATTCTAAGTTGGGTAGAAATTGCATTATTAAACTTGAGGAGAATTCTTTTAGATTGTGATCAAGTAGGATTAGATTGAGAGATTAAGTCCTTTTAAATGTGGAGAATTTTAAAAGAAGGATTAAGATAATGAGGAATTAATGAATTTTAAAAATCTTGATATGGAGGACCCAATATTTATACTTTGAGCACATGATTTAAATTTTGAATATTGAAGGATGAATCATCGATTTAAATTTTTAGGATAAATATAGAATTTTAGACTTGAACAACTAGTGAATTAGATTTAAATTTTACAATTTGATGATTTGAATTAAAAGTTTAATTTTGAATGTTGGGTCACCTATTTAAAATATTGAGGATGTAAATTGAGTTTAAATATTTGAAGAGTACAAAATTCTTAATTTGAGAATAGGAATAAGATTTGATTAGAATTGTTTATTGTTCAAGGTCTAGAGGAGATTATGATAGTTGGAAATGGTGATATAAATTTTGATGTGGGATGTCATATAGACTTGAGTTAGATTTGAATGTTGGAAAAAATAAAGTCGAGAAGAGACTTACGACAGGTTGAATTTTGATTTAAACTGTGGTTATCTTATTTTTGAAATGATCGCGATAGATTTGAATAGATTTTGTTATTTAAATTTTTGGAAGAGATTGCGATTGACATACCTTATGTACGAATGTGAATGATTTAACAAATTATGTCTTATTTTAATTTCGAGGACGAAATTGTTTTAAGTTGGGTAGATTGTAAACTCCCTCACCCAAAATAGATATTTTGTATATATTTTATATTATTATATTTATTATATATGTTGAATTTATTTAGAATATGCTCTTAATTAATTAGAAAATAAATTTCTTGATATATTTACTTATATAAATATTCATTTAGAATTATTTTAGGTTATTTTAGATTTTTGGAGATTTTTCTAGAATTTTTGGTAAATAAAACTTAGAAAACATAAATTTCTAGGATTTCTATGATTTACTATACGACCATACTTGCATGTCGTTCCTACCAAATATTTATTTTAGTTTAAATATTTAATTATATTTTTTTGTAATTTATTTAGAATTTTAAGAAATTTATTTAGATTTTAAAATTATTTAGAATTTATTTGGATATATATAGTCTTAATATTAGATAGATATTAATTTAGTGTTAATAGATATTAATAAGATTTTATAAATTATTTGTATTATCTTTAATTATCTTTAAGATTATAAATTATTGAGATAAATTCAAAATCTATTTTAAATTAATTCAAATCATGAACCTACTAGGAAATCAACTTCATGCATATCCTATCCTTATTTAAATTCATCATAATCCTATCCAAATTAACCAATCCTAGTCGTAATTAATTAAGTAGTATCCACCATTATAAATACCTCATCCTTCATATTTTTCTTTCCCAAATTCCTCTCTTTTTTCGTCCAAAAATAGTCAAAATTCGTCATAAATTCAGCCTCATTTTCTTCTAGTTATGACGAATTAAAAAGACGATATCTCCTAGCTCCGGACTCCAAACTCGCTCCAGTTTTTTTGTTAAAATGATATTGAGGTTAGCTTTCTGTTTATATAAATTTTTTTTACGAAATTATAAGTATTAAATTCTGGAAAATTTGTAGAGCACAGCATGTCCGAAAATAGACGTGTTTTGATGTTTTTACGATTTCGGGAGAACCAGGAATCAGAATCACGAACTGTTTAAAGTTTCGGAAATCTAATGTCGAGATCATCGACATATATTTTTCCTAGAATTTATTTTGAAGTATTTATATACTTTTAATTCTGTAGAACTTCTAGGGTAGAATTTAACCGTCGGTGCGCAATATAAAATTTGTATGTGCCATAATTCCCAAACGAATTTGAATTCAGACGAGCCGTAAATTCCAGTATATTTTTGATGCTAAAATCTACAGGAATTCATGCATGAAAGTCGAGTTTGTATCGGTTGACTTTTTGGTCAACAGATCGCCTCGATTTGCGTGCCATGAGTCTCGAGTTGATAAAATTCAGTTTCTTTGGACAAAATTTAGGAATTAACACAAAAATCAGAATAATAAGATTAAAAATAGGATTTTAGAGTAATTATTCCAGAATTAAATAAATTAAAATAAATTATCTTTTGACGTGATAAATTTGTAATACATAGGCTATTTGGACTGTGACTTGGACTCTGATTCATACCAACAGCAGGACCCCAGGCAAGTATACCTTGCCATTGTACTATTATTTATATTCCATATGTTGCATGCATCTTTATTTTCTGTCTTTAGTTCATATATTTTAACTGTTATATAAAATGCGCGCGACAGTGTCGTCGCGATATATTTTTATTTATGTATTTGCATTGACCTGTTTATGAGACTACCCCATTATCATGTAGCATCATTAGGTTCATTGGTCGTAACACAGTTGTTACACGAGTTGTGAGTCTCATGTAGATCACGGACTTGCGTGCAGGTTGGCCTCCTGTACGTATGGGTCGTGCGTTAGGAATAACTGCTGTTAGAAACTTTGTATGCTAGTAGACTGGGCAGTTATTAGAGGTATTATCGTGTCATGGATGTGACATGCTTAGAGCATGGGGTAGGGAGAACAACAAGTAAGACGTGTGGGCTCCGTTGCACTTTCCTTGTGTAACCCGTACGCTCCGCCGGAGATGCGCGGTCATGATGACCACTATATATTATATCATTATCAGGCGGGCCTCCGGTGTTCGAAAGACGCCGTGCCTTTGTAGGCCCCTGGATCTCCAAGAGAACTATGCCAATCCCATTTTAGCCAGATAGCCCACGCGTTGGAAAAGTTGTTCTTAAACTGCATTCACTTTAGACGGTTTGGCGACCCATTGGATATTTATTTCAGTACCTTATTGGCATATGTTTAAGTATCTTGTTATGTCCCTCTGAGGACCTGGTCCGCTGCCAGGTGTACATGTTCTTGAGTATTTGCAGGAGCGCAGATTTGGAGGGTTATAGATGCTTTATGGATGTCTTCTCTTCGAGCCGTGATCGATAGCTGGTATACTTATATTGGGCTTGATTGTGTTGTACTTATATTGTATTTACTTTTCCATTTGAGTTGGTAGTGGATTTGTTTCCATCCAACTATCATCCTTAGATACTTCTTATTGAGATCTAGTTTCATAGACATTGGTTATTTTATTCAGATATAATTTTGGTGGATGAGATTTAGATTATACCCTGTGACTTGTGACATATGTTTTATACCACTTGTGGATTTGATATTCATATTACAGCGTACGTGTGGATTTGGTTTCCATATATATATTGGAGTTGCCATATCCATGCGGCTGGCATGCTTACGTGTCCTAGTCCTACGTATTTTTGGGACTGGGGCGTGACACTATTAATGTATATATATATATATCCTTAAACCTTTTACAAACTGATACGCCAATCAGTGATACACTACATATCTTCCATGACCAATCTTAATATTTTTTAACCCATGACACACTATTGAAATTTTTTAATACTCAGGCTTCCACTTTCTGATACTTATGAACTTTCACACTGACACACATCACCCACTGTGTATCTTGCACATAATTTCTAGATACTTCTTCCACCTATTACTTCCAACATATCACTGGCCTCAATATCAGGTGATATACCTATGACTAGTCATATACTGGTATACTCTTATCTACTCATATTAATCATTAATGCTCTACTTCTAAGCTAAAGACTGATGGAACAAATCCTACAATAACAGGAGTGGATAAGTATTGAGATGATATTTTAAGAACCAATTTAAGATATAACCTGATAATCATACACATTTGTTCGAAATTATGATACTCAGAATCCTCGCCACGCCAGTAAGTATAGCTGCGATAAACGATAGATTCCATAACTTAAGTACGCACCTCTATAATCATGTCGTCTAGAATCCTCGCTCTGCCGACTAGTATAGCTACAAAAAATTCTAAATTTTATAACTAAGATATGTACATCTAAAGTCAGGTTTTTATATTTCTGCCATGCTAGCTAATATGGCTGAGATAAACTCTAGGCTCCATAACCAAAGAAGATGTTTCATCTTTTTCACTGTCCTCATCAACATATGTCATAAGATGATACCGTAATTTAGTCCATAAAATTCATCTCGATATGAAATTAATCTCAACAACGACACCAAGAATTAAATTTACCAATCGATCACCAAGAATCAAATTTAATAACAACAAGTGAGAACGAACGAAAATAAGAGAAAATATTAGAATTGGAAATTATAATAAGATTATCAAGGGTTGTCCTAGGAATCTCTCAAAATATTTGTGATTGAGTATCCTCTCTCATCCTAGTGTCCTATGTCCTATATCTTATCGCAGGCTCGTAGTAGTACAACTAAGTCGTCGCACTACCACGACATCGCACAACTTGCAAAGCCTGACCTGCATGGGCCACTACTAAAAATGTGTCATGACCCACACCTTATGAAGGGGCACGAGTACGTGGGTACGTCCAGCCTACGCCACAACATCGACAGTAGAACGCTGTCTTGGTCAACTATACTATCTAATTATCTCATAATAATGTATAAACCTCCAATAATATCTCAACTCCAAGAAGAGTATAAAATAATACTCAATCATAATTCTATAGTATGATAAGATATCAAGGAAGTCTATCATAACTATACAATCTAAACAAATATAACAACAACAATAGAAATAATAACCAAAATCTCAAATATAAGCCAAAAATAAATCCAGTACCAAAATGCGAAAGAGAACTAACTATGCTAACAAGTAATTCTGGCTAGATCTCCCGTCAGTCACTCCAAAACTAGTGGGTCCAAGTCGGCACCATCTATAGGTCGGGGTCCGTAGTATGTCGAACACCAATTCTCGGAATCCTCTAAAAAATATTTTCCAGTCAAGAATGGAGCGAAGTACAATCCAATAGCAGTTCCAATTAATTGATAACGACTATAAACAAAAATAGATAATATAATACAAGACGAGAAACAATGAACAATATCAACTATAGTAGAAGAAACAGGTAAACATGAAAAATATGATATACACTGATCACGATGAACTAAAATAAGGCAATAGAATGAGACAATGAACTAGAATATGGTAAAGAACTGTAACTATACTAAGTGATTGAAATACTAGTTAGATATATGATCGGCTTGGGTGAACATTGTCTACTTTAACGTTGGATAAACATTATCTAAGTTAAACATTGAATATTATCTAGGATTTGATCCATATCTAGCTAATATTTTCCCTTTCCCCCGACTAATACAATGGATCCAACCATGACACGTTATGATGCAAGATACTCAAGGCATTGTAAACAATAAACCTTGAACATTAAACATTAAACATTGAACATTGAACATTGAACATTGAATATTTTTACAGTTAAATATTATCTAAGTTAAATATTGAGAACATGAGGAACAATAAAATTATATTTATAACATCCCATGACTGATCCATGTGTATACTAATCCGTGCACCAATGTGTCAAAGGTCATGTAAAATATTTTTAAATACTTGCATTATAGTAATTATCAAATAATTGAAACTATCAGAGAATGTACTCGTATGTCGTCTAGAGCAATGAATGTCAAACTGTGTCTGAACTAGTGTCACACAGACCTATATATAGAATATTATATTAATACAAGGTGTTGGAATAAAATTAAGTTAAACTAGTCAATTTTTAGGTCATAAAGCCATTTCTAAGTCAAAACAGTCAAACTTGGTCAAGTCTATGTCAAACTAGTCAAACTTGGTCAAATTAGCTATTAGTAAGTTGTCTGAGTCTAACTCTAGGGTATTAGGTGTCACGCCCCGATCCCGAAAGGGTCGGTCGTCCTCGCTTGATCCTTTACGGAACCGATTCATCCTCGCTTGGGGCATGATGCCGTACGAGCCTGGAGTTGCGCTCGTACAAGGCAAGAACTTGCAGTTATAGGAACCCATTTTTGAAACACACTTTATAAAACACATTCACAGAAATTTGAACACAGTGCAGGAAGAAACATGCTTTTTTTATTGATAATTCAGAGTAATTTACATAGAGTTTACATTGATGCGCCTCTCGGCTACTTGATTTGCATTACAAAAGATAACTCAAAAGGCAGGGCGCGCTCCATCAGATAGTCCACGTCGTTTGTACATTACGCCCTTGTATAGGTTGAAAGTCCAAGCCTCCAAAATGATCTGACTCCAACTATACTTCAAAATAGAGGTGCTCCTAACGCCTCCTCGTCTATCCACTAGCGTTGCACCGTCTGAGTGCCTGAAATAGTTGCCCACAACGTGGGTCAGTACTCAACTTGTACTGGTGAGCGGGATGAACCCACTCGACTAAATCGACACTAGCTTATTAGGGGCGAGCATGCATTAAGATGACTTCTATAAAGAGGCAAGTGAATTCAATTCATATCAGTTGCATGTTTTGATAGGAATAAAAATAACATAGGGTCCAACCAGTGCATCGATTGCTTACTCAACCGATGCACGCCTTCCCTGCAACGAAACACAAGTATACTTACCATCTGCACAAGACAATAAATTAGCATGTGTTCTATTCTATGCGGTCATTGGTGTGATCGACACCTTAGGGACATATTCAAGCATTAGCGGCGCGCCCTATCAGCCCGGGTAGCAAGCCCTGCTGGAGGTCCCGCAATGCATCGTGACGAGCACGAATCAAATATTTCCCTCTGGATCAATACGGTTCCAGTGCCCCGGAAAGCCGTTTCGAGGAAATGCCAAACCTTGTGCACAAGTTGTCCCAGACCATGCAAATGCATGAACAATTCATATTATCATACAATGCATCGAAATAAACAAAGAAGTAAAGCAGCAATATATATCTCATGCAACAGTTCATATTTTCTCAACGCGGTGTTCCGATTTTGATATCCCATAGGTCCAAACTCCGTCCGAGGCACTAGGCCGCCACCAACAACAAATTCCCTTTATAAACAACTCAAATTATAAGGTGTGCAAGCATATAGTAAATTAGTCTACAAATCCCCTGTTCCTTTCTTAGTGGCTGGCATGCATTGTGGCAAAGGATTTCCTAGGCGTCCAACCGGGCATCATCGAGTGAACGTTTGAAACATTAAAGATGTTAGCGTGAAGAAGTAGGAAAGAAGGGTCCAAACCACTCACTGGTTAAGGAAAAAGGTAGCTGAAACAAAGATTCCCGCCTAGCGACGATCAAACGTCAGTTACGCGGACCTGCACAGCACGAGCACCAATTAGAATCTTGCCTATCCTTCCTTGCCGAACTCCCCAAGAATCAAAGCTCTAAACGATAAAACCAGCAGCGAAAACCAAGCAAATCGAAAGCAACACCAAATCAAATCCCAAAGCGGCAATCAAGAAAACCAAGCAACCAAACACGAAAACTATTGGACTCTTTTCAATAGAGGCCTTTCCATGAGTTGGAAAGGATCATCGCATTTCGTCCGTGGCAAAAAGTTGCCGAAGATCTAAGCTACGACTCAGACAGACTAGCCACAAGCCCAATTACGTAGTGCACATCCCGGTCGGATCGGGATTTGAGGCACTACATAATATACCACTAAGAAAAAGTTTCGACCCGAAACTTAAGAACAAGGCCGACCCGAAACGTAAGAACAAGGCCCTACCTCCGACTGAATGAACAATGAAGGATACTTCTCCTTCATCTCCGATTCTAACTCCCACGTTGATTCCCCAACAGAATGGTTCCGCCATAGCACGCGAACCAAGGACATCGTACGGTTGCGAAGTACTTTTTTCTTACGATCCAGAATCTGCGCCGGCTCCTCTGAGTATGACAAATCCGTGCGCAATTCCAATTGTTCGAAGCTAACCACATGACTAGGGTCATGCACATACTTCCGGAGCTGGGAAACGTGGAATACGTCATGCACTTCTGCCAAGGCGGGAGGTAGTGCTATCCTGTACGCCACAGCTGCAACTCGTTCCAGTATCTCAAAGGGGCCTACAAACCGGGGACTCAGTTTGCCCTTCACGCCGAAACGCATCACACCTCGCATCGGCGTCACTTTCAAGAAGACATGATCCCCGACCAAGAATTCCAAAGGCCTTCTATGAGCATCAGCATAACTTTTCTGTCGGCTCTGTGCTGTGCGGAGTCTTTCCCGAATCAAGCGAACTTTCTCAACTGCCTGCTCTACCAGCTCTGGCCCGAGTACCTGCCGCTCGCCGACTTCGTCCCAACAGATTGGAGATCGACACCTTCGCCCATATAGTGCTTCATACGGTGCTATCTGGATGCTTGATTGGTAGCTGTTGTTGTACGCAAACTCTGCCAATGGAAGATGCGTGTCCCAACTAGTCTTTAAATCAATAGCACACAGCCGTAACATATCTTCAAGTATCTGATTTGTCCTCTCTATCTGTCCGTCAGTCTGCGGGTGATATGCGGTACTGAACTGTAGCTTGGTTCCCAAAGCAGCTTGTAGACTAGTCCAGAAATGAGATAAGAAGCGTCCGTCGCGGTCAGAGACGATTGAGGCAGGTACTCCGTGTAATCGGACAATCTCATCTATGTAAATTTGTGCTAACCGATCGACGCTCCAAGTAACTTTTATGGGAAGAAAGTGGGCTGATTTGGTCAAACGATCAACTATGACCCAAATCGCATCGTGCCCCCGTGGCATCTTCGGAAATCCCACAATAAAATCCATAGTGATGTTGTCCCATTTCTACTCAGGAATAGCGAGGTTCTGAAGCTCCCCGCCGGGCCTCTGATGTTCAGCTTTAATCTGTTGACAGGCCATGCACTGTGACACAAAGGTCGCCACATCCCGCTTCATACCGTGCCACCAGAAGGTCTCGCGCAAGTCCTTGTACATCTTAGTGCTCCCCGGATGTAAAGAATACTTCGCGTAGTGTGCTTCCGCCATAATTTCCCTTCGGAGTTCTGGGTCGCTAGGAACACATAGCCTTCCTTTCATCTGTAAGGCCCCATCTTCGCCTGCCACAAAGTCAGACGTCTTCCCCTCCGAGATCAATCCGCGCACCTTCGCTAAGAACTGATCGCCCTCCTGAGCTGATTTGATTCTACCACGTAAACCCAGTTCAAGATGGAGTGGTGCCAGCTGCACTCCTTGATGCCGAACTCGAAATTCGATGCCCATCGCCTCAAGATCTCGAAGTAAACGGTTGTCTATAGATAACGAGCCCACGTGCTTCCGACTCAGAGCATCAGCAACGACGTTTCCCTTGCCCGGAGTATACGCGATCGTTAGGTCATAGTCCTTAATAAGTTCTAGCCAACGCCGCTGCCGGAGGTTCAATTCCCGCTGAGTGAATAGGTACTTGAGGCTCTTGTGATCGATAAAGATTTTGCAAGCAACACCATAAAGATAGTGCCTCCATAACTTCAGTGCAAACACAATTATCGCCAATTCCAGATCATGCGTCGGGTAGTTTTTCTCGTGCGGCTTCAGTTGCCTGGAGGCGTACGATATTACCTTGTCCCTCTGCATAAGCACACACCCTAAGCCGAGTCGTGAAGCGTCGCTGTATATCTGAAACTCTTCTACCCCATCTGGAAGTGCAAGAATCAGAGCTGAAACAAGACGCCGCTTAAGTTCCCGAAAGCTGGCTTCGCAGTCATCACCCCATTCGTATGCAATCCCTTTCTGAGTAAGGCGAGTCATCGGCGAGGCCAGTTTAGAAAAATCCTTCACGAACCTACGGTAGTATCCCGCAAGGCCCAGAAAGCTTCGAACTTCGTTGGCTGACGTAGGTTGTTTCCAGTCCACCATCGCCTCTATTTTCTTCGGGTCTACGGCGACGCCTTCGGCCGAGATGACATAACCAAGGAACGCCACGCTGTTCAACCAGAACTCACACTTGCTGAGCTTAGCGAACAACTGATGGTCTCGTAATGTCTGCAGCACGATCTTCAGGTGTTCCTTGTGCTCCGCCTCGTTCTTGGAATAGATTAGTATGTCGTCTATGAACACGACTACAAACTTATCCACAAACGGTCGAAATACGCGGTTCATCAGATCCATGAAAGCTGCAGGGGCGTTCGTCAAGCCGAACGACATCACAAGGAACTCATAGTGTCCGTAATGGGTTCTGAAAGCAGATTTTTGAATATCCTCTGATTTGATTTTCAACTGGTGATACCCTGACCTGAGATCAACTTTAGAGAAAACTCTTGCACCTTGCAACTGATCAAACAAGTCATCTATTCTTGGCAATGGGTACTGATTCCGCACGGTCGCTTTATTCAGCTCTCGGTAGTCAATACACAGCTGCATGGATCCATCCTTCTTTTTCACGAACAGCACCGGAGTGCCCCACGAAGAAACGCTTGGACGAATGTATCCTCGGTCCAACAGATCTTGCAACTGAACTTTAAGTTCCTTAAGCTCTGCTGGGGCCATGCGATAAGGTGCCTTTGATATCGGTCGCGAATCCGGAAAAGTGTCAATGCTGAATTCGATCTCACGATCAGGAGGCATTCCAGGCAGCTAGTCTGGGAACACGTCGAGGAAATCTGCAATGACTTCAGCCTGAGCTGCATCTACACATTCCCGCCGGGTGTCTCGAACAGAAGCTAAGTACCCTTCACAGCCCGAATGCAACATACGCCTAGCCGAAATTGCTGATATCACCATTGCCGTCTTCGGTGCAGCGCTGCACGAATAGTAGAAGTCTGCCTCGCCGGGTAGACGGAATACGACTCGCTTCTCCGCGCACTCGATTGTTGCATGGCAAGCACCCAACCAGTCCATACCGAGAATAATATCATAATCCTTGATGTCTAGTACAATGACATCTAAGGAAAGCTTCCTTCCTCCGATGCAAATGTAACCATCCCTACAGATCGCATGGGCGGGCATATCGACTCCCGAAGGGGTACTTACGCAAAGGTTCATATTTAAAGGAGTAGAAGCTAATTTATGCTCAACAGTAAAATCAGCAGATATGAAACTATGCGTAGCACCTGAATCGAATAAAACTCTAGCGGGCAAATCTCTGAAAAGTAAAGTACCTGTTATGACAGTTTCAGATACAGATGCCTCATCCCGAGTCAGTGCATAGACTCGGCCTTGAGCACCCTGGCGTTGTAGATTGACTGGCACAGCATTGGCATCACTTGCTGGAGGCCCCTTATTTTGATTCCCGTTATTCTGATTCGGCTTGCCCTCTCGGCAGTTAAACTGTTTGTGACCCAGGCGACCACATTTGAAACATCCTTGAACCCGACATTCATTCACTTTATGCCCTGATTTGCCGCACCGGCTGCAGTTCAGTGATTGGGATTGGCCCCTATTATCAGACGTATGCGAACGCTTGTGTGCTCCAGACCCTCCCGTTTCATGAGGACGTTTATTGTTATTGGTACGGGGGGTTTGCACCTCGGCCTTTGGGAGAGGGCGCCCAAAGATCCGTTCGCTGTTCAGAGCCGCTTCATAACATTCCCTATATGTTTGGCATCTTTGGTTGATGACGTCCCTACGCAAATCGTCATTCAAACCCTTCTAAAATCGATAGCACCACGCCTGCTGATTAGGCAAGAAGTGCCCTGCGAACTTAGCCAGTTTAGCGAATACTGAGTCGTAATCGTCAACAGACAAACTTCCTTGCACCAGATTACTGAAGTCGTCTTCCTTTTGTTGACGCACGGCTCGGGGAATATATTGTTCAATGAAGGCAGATTTAAACATTTCCCAAGTAATTTTACAGTTGGGATTGGCATCATAAATCCCTTGCTTCGTGGCTTCCCACCAATCATGCGCACGCAGTTCCAGCTGAACCGATGCACAAGCCACTCGCTTGGATCCCCTGATGCCAACCAGGTTGAAGAGTCCTTCCAGCTTAGCAATCCACCCCAACACCACGTCCGGCTCCGCTCGTCCGTTGAACGTAGGGGGATGCATTTTTGTAAACTCAGCTGCTCGGCAGGAGTTCTTCGCTGAAGGCTGTGTCTCTTCTGACTCTTCTTCTACCGCCACGGCCGACGGCGTGACAGGCGTCGCTGCGGATGTCCCGTTGCTTGGTACCAGGGATGCAATCAGTTGCATCATTGTATCCATTTGCTTCTGTTGAGAAGCAAACTGCGTTTGTATATTAGCTTGTTGGGTAACAGCTTGTTGTTGCTGCGCCTCCATGAGGTGCATAAGCCGTTCCGCCATTCCGGTTGAACCCGCTCCTCCGGATTCTCCAGAGCTTGCTGGATCGCTCTGAATGGGTTGAGCACTGCTGGCAGTTGCAGTGTTCTTCTTAGCTATGGCTACAAAAGAGAGTAGCTTGTTAACACTCCAAAAACGATAGATTTTATATCTATGGGCTCATTGTATAAGCGACTCTTCTCATGCAGCGGACGCCGAACGCAACTCAATTGAGAGGCGCATCAAACTCCTTTATAATCTTTTGAAATCCCGTGGAAGTAAAGCCTAGGCTCTGATACCAATATATCATGCCCCGATCCCGAAAGGGTCGGTCGTCCTCGCTTGATCCTTTACGGAACCGATTCGTCCTCGCTTGGGGCGTGATGCCGTACGAGCCTGGAGTTGCGCTCGTACAAGGCAAGAACTTGCAGTTATAGGAACCCATTTTTGAAACACACTTTATAAAACACATTCACAGAAATTTGAACACAGTGCAGGAAGAAACATGCTTTTTTTATTGATAATTCAGAGTAATTTATATAGAGTTTACATTGATGCGCCTCTCGGCTACTTGATTTGTATTACAAAAGATAACTCAAAAGGTAGGGTGCGCTCCATCAGATAGTCCACGTCGTTTGTACATTACGCCCTTGTATAGGTTGAAAGTCCAAGCCTCCAAAATGATCTGACTCCAACTATACTTCAAAATAGAGGTGCTCCTAACGCCTCCTCGTCTATCCACTAGCGTTGCACCGTCTGAGTGCCTGAAATAGTTGCCCACAACGTGGGTGAGTACTCAACTTATACTGGTGAGCGGGATGAACCCACTCGACTAAATCGACACTAGCTTATTAGGGGCGAGCATGCATTAAGATGACTTCTATAAAGAGGCAAGTGAATTCAATTCATATCAGTTGCATGTTTTGATAGGAATGAAAATAACATAGGGTCCAACCAGTGCATCGATTGCTTACTCAACCGATGCACGCCTTCCCTGCAACGAAACACAAGTATACTTACCATCTGCACAAGACAATAAATTAGCATGTATTCTATTCTATGCGGTCATTGGTGTGATCGACACCTTAGGGACATATTCAAGCATTAGCGGTGCGCCCTATCAGCCCGGGTAGCAAGCCCTGCTGGAGGTCCCGTAATGCATCGTGACGAGCACGAATCAAATATTTCCCTCCGGATCGATACGGTTCCAGTGCCCCGGAAAGCCGTTTCGAGGAAATGCCAAACCTTGTGCACAAGTTGTCCCAGACCATGCAAATGCATGAACAATTCATATTATCATACAATGCACCGAAATAAACAAAGAAGTAAAGCAGCAATATATATCTCATGCAACAGTTCATATTTTCTCAACGCGGTGTTCCGATTTTGATATCCCATAGGTCCAAACTCCGTCCGAGGCACTAGGCCGCCACCAACAACAAATTCCCTTTATAAACAACTCAAATTATAAGGTGTGCAAGCATATAGTAAATTAGTCTACAAATCCCCTGTTCCTTTCTTAGTGGCTGGCATACATTGTGGCAAAGGATTTCCTAGGCGTCCAACCGGGCATCATCGAGTGAACGTTTGAAACATTAAAGATGTTGGCATGAAGAAGTAGGAAAGAAGGGTCCAAACCACTCACTGGTTAAGGAAAAAGGTAGCTGAAACAAAGATTCTCGCCTAGCGACGATCAAACGTCAGTTACGCGGACCTGCACAGCACGAGCACCAATTAGAATCTTGCCTATCCTTCCTTGCCGAACTCCCCAAGAATCAAAGCTCTAAACGATAAAACCAGCAGCGAAAACCAAGCAAATCGAAAGCAACACCAAATCAAATCCCAAAGCGGCAATCAAGAAAACCAAGCAACCAAACACGAAAACTATTGGACTCTTTTCAATAGAGGCCTTTCCATGAGTTGGAAAGGATCATCGCATTTCGTCCGTGGCAAGAAGATGCCGAAGATCTAAGCTACGACTCAGACAGACTAGCCACAAGCCCAATTACGTAGTGCACATCCCGGTCGGATCGGGATTTGAGGCACTACATTAGGTCCACACACCATGCAACTAGGCCACACTAGCTAAGCTAAGACACTAAGAAATTAACAAGATACCATATCCTAAGATACGCAAGTTATTAGATATGAAAATAGTAATTTATATATATATAGAAGATAATACATATAGTAGTATAGCTAACTAATGCAAGGAGGATACCTTGGCTTCGAACCAATGTGTATCTCACTACTAAACCCCAATCTCGATACTCAAACCCAATACCTTGAGTATCAGCCCAATATCTTGAGTATCGACCGATACCTTGATATTACCTTGGTATCACAAGTTAAGTCAAATTCTAATATATAGCTCACTACCTAATACTAAACTATAAATAACATAATACTAAACTATAACTAACATACTTAACTATTATAAACTACTAAATACCTAATACTAACAACATATATATATATATATATATATATATATATATATATATATATATATATATATATACAATACTTATATATAATACTACAGATAGCTATTTACCCTTCTATTAATATCGAATACCTTGATACCCAATATTACCTTAACATGTGTTCTAATACCTTAGTATTCTAAACTTAATGCCTTGGTAATACTTTAAGGTAATTAGAACTAATAGTAACTAATATTAATACCTAACTAACTAGTTATGATACTCTAACTAAATACTAATATATAGCTGCTAATCTATTTAACACTAACAATGCATATCAATCTTACCTACTAACTTATCATATATAATACTAATACATAGATACTAACTTAACATATAATACATATCAACTTACCACCAATGCCATAAACATACATAGATATATTTAGTATAATACTACTAGGCTAACCATACACATATTTAACTAACTATTAAACTAAACTAATAGCTAACATTAATACTAACTAACCCACGGACCAACTAAACTCACTGAACTATCTAGCTAACCCAACTAGTTAACCAACACCTTGCTAGCCCCCTGTGATGTTGAATGCTACTGTGCACATGCTACTGCTGCACGCACACGCTGCTACGAACACTGCAGTGCTGCTGCTGATGTGTGCTGCACCGTGCGTTGCTTGCGTTGCTCGCGTTGCACCGTACGTTGCTGTTGCAGCAACCTGCTGCACTACATGTTGTTGCGCATGCTGCGCTGCACGCTGCACGCTGCAGCTGTTGCGCACTGCACCGTACGCTGCTCATACTATACCGTACGTTGCCGCTGCTACAGCAACCTGATGCACCGTACGCTGTTGCGCACGCAGCGCTGCTGCAGCAACCCACTGCTGTGCTAAGCTACTGCGCTCACCCCGCTGTACACACACACACTCACACTCACTCACTCAAATACTCAAACACACACCACACTAAGACACATACACACAACATAAATACTCTTGCACTCACACACATATATATATATAGATATACACTTACATCTATACATAAATATATAATCACTTAGAGACATATATATATATATATATATATATATACACACACACTACAACCATATGCACACACCTATATATGTATCAATATATATATATATATATATATATATATATATATATATATATATAAACACTCTCAACATACATACATATACGTATATATATAAACATATACATATACAGATACAGATACATATACATAGACATATAGATAACCACTTATGTAGATATAAATATAAATCACACTACATATATATATATATATATATATATATATATATATATATATATATATATATATATATATATATATATATATATGCATATGCAGATACACACTTATAGATATATCACTCACTTACATATATAGATATAGATATACACTTATACACATAGACTCCTAGCCATATACTTATATATCAACCATATGCATATAGATACCTATACTCATATATACTATATACATATACATATAGGTATCATATATAATATATATCATACTAATATATATACATAAGCCACATAGAATTAAAAGGCAATAAAGCAAACACGTGGAGTGCACCGCACCCGTATCACACTCATTCTATGATACGCTTGCGATACGGCCCCACCACACAACCCAACGCATCCCGAAGGATACGAGCAAGTCTAAAATAATATATGTGAACATTATGAAGAGTCAATTACTTATCTACGTGTCTGTGTCAAAATATGATATGCACAAAGCCCCGTGTCAGAGAAAAAACCCCCAAATCAATCCGTGTCTCCAAATTGACGGGATACGGCCTACACGTATCCAATTGTGGATATGACACTAGCCACACACAATTAAACACATGTCAATTTAGTCTAATTAATTATTTGATAAATACAACATGTGTCAATCTCAGAATTCCCTAAAATTAACCCAAAAATACACATAACTTTTTTCATAGGCTTCCTATGAACCTAATTATAATTACTATGGGTAGCTTATGCATATGGGATAGTTCCTTATGGTTAATTCATAGATTTAGAGTCTAATTAAAGTAAAAAAACTAAATTTTACCTATTGGAAGATGGATTTCCAATAAAATCCCCAAATTGGGTGAAAAGAGCCTCCAACTTATCGATCATTGCTCCTCCTAGTAGATCCTTGCTTTCTCCTTGTAGATCCTTGCGCTAATAGTCTCCAATGATAATTTAGGAAAAAACTGGAGAGAAATTTGGTGTAGGGATGAAAGAATTTGGTTGAGGAAAATTCTAGATCTAGATTTGGAAAAAAAAATAAAGAGAGAAACTTTTTATCCCCTTTATATAGGCCTCTCTTGCCTCCTCCCTCAAGCTACTATATAAAGTCTAAAATACCCCTTGGGGTCTCTCATGAAGAAATTAATTAAGGAGGAAAGGTTCTAGTTTAATGGGTTTAACTAATTAATTCATCCTCTTAATGAATGGGCTTATTATTGGGCTCAAATCTAATTATAATTAAATATTGGTCCATGGTTCTAATCTAAACTAGTTAGGTCCACTAACACAAGTCCAAAAATAAATCTAACATGCTAATAATAAATAAGTAATAAAATAAATAAATATTTAACATGCACAATATTTAATTAATTAACAAATGACTAAAATACTCTTTCCTAGAAAATATGGTAGTGACAACTCTACCCCCTAGAAGAATTTTGTCCTCAAAATTAAAAATCTCACCCCTCTTTCTTTGGATAGTCACAACATATTCATACAAATTTTACTATAGTCAAACCCCCATCCATCACAGTCTAATTTAGTCCTATCATATAACATACAATCCTACCATTCTACTGAAAGAGGAACTATACTTGGATATAGTCTCTAACTATCATGAATTCCAATCTATGCCCTGCTGGGGTGTCTTCCTCTACCGGTACGGGTAATCTGCTATGCCATCTGTGGCCTATTCCATCACACACTAAGCATTCACTAATCATCAACCTAGTCATACTATTCTTAATACTGAGGGTTACCAATTATTAGTGATATACTATAATTATAGGTCATGGATATACTTCACTCACTGGCAATTGCTACCTAGGATACTATACCGCTAAGATACTACTTCCTTGTTCTACTTCATTCTTGTAATCACCAAAATTTCTCAACCATTTTCTTGCAAGAAATACTTATATACTTTTTCAATCATGCATTCTATTAGCACACCCTTGTCCAACTTGAATATTCGCTAATAGGATGCCTACTCAAATCTTGTTACTATCTACATAAGACACCAGCTCTCATATATATTTTAGATGACGTCCCCATACCAAGTTACTCATAGCTCTCCTCTACTGCCTGGTTTACTTACACTATTACTTCCAAATAATTTTTTATCCTTATTAACTGATACACCAATCCAATATTATCACACAAGGTACTTACTGTTACTAGCACATTACTCAACTAATCCCTGATATAGAAACACTAGTACTCTTGATATAGTAATACTAGCTTCCTAATAACATATCATATGCCCTTAATATTCTAGGATACTAGCTTATTATTAGATCACCTCATCACACTCACTAGAACTCATGATCACTTGCACTAGTTATTAACTTCTATAATGCACATGTTTTACTTCACTCTCAAAGGAAGGTATATGGTTCCATATCTCTATTAATGTATATATATATATATATATATATATATATATATATATATATATATATATATGTATATATATATATATATATATATATATATATATCCTAAAACCTTTTACAGACTGATACGCCAATCAGTGATACACTACATATCTTCCATGACCAATCTTAATATTTTTTTAACCCATGAAACACTATTGAAATTTTTTAATACTCAGGCTTCCACTTTCTGATACTTATAAACTTTCACACTGACACACATCACCCACTGTGTATCTTGCACATAATTTCTAGATACTTCTTCCACCTATTACTTCCAACATATCACTGGCCTCAATATCAGGTGATATACCTATCACTAGTCATATACTGGTATACTCTTATCTACTCATATTAATCATTAATGCTCTACTTCTAAGCTAAAGTCTGATGGAACAAATCCTACAATAACAGGAGTGGATAAGTATTGAGATGATACTTTAAGAACCAATTTAAGATATAACCTGATAATCATACACATTTGTTCGAAATTATGACACTCAGAATCCTCGCCACGCCAGTAAGCATAGCTGCGATAAACGATAGATTCCATAACTTAAGTATGCACCTCTATAATCATGTCGTCTAGAATTCTTGCTCTGACGACTAGTATAGCTACAAAAAATTCTAAATTTTATAACTAAGATATGTACATCTAAAGTCAGGTTCTTATATTTCTGCCATGCCAGCTAATACGGCTGAGATAAACTCTAGCCTCCATAACCAAAGAAGATGTTTCATCTTTCTCACTGTCCTCATCAACATATGTCATAAGATGATACCGTAATGTAGTCCATAAAATTCATCTCGATATGAAATTAATCTCAACAACGACCCCAGGAATTAAATTTAACAATCGATCACCAAGAATCAAATTCAATAACAACAAGTGAGAACGAACGGAAATAAGAGAAAATATTAGAATTGGAAATTATAATAAGATTATCAAGGGTTGTCCTAGGAATCTCTCAAAATATTTGTGATTGAGTATCCTCTCTCATCCTAGTGTCCTATGTCCTATATCTTATCGCAGGCTCTTAGTAGTACAACTAAGTCATCGCACCACCACGACATCGCACAACTTGCAAAGCCTGACCTGCATGGGCCACTACTAAAAATGTGTCATGACCCACACCTTATGAAGGGGCATGAGTACGTGGGTACGTCCAGCCTACGCCACAACATCGACAGTAGAACGCTGTCTTGGTCAACTATACTATCTAATTATCTCATAATAATGTATAAAGCTCCAATAATATCTCAACTCCAAGAAGAGTATAAAATAATACTCAATCATAATTCTATAGCACGATAAGATATCAAGGAAGTCTATCATAACTATACAATCTAAACAAATATAACAACAACAATAGAAATAATAACCAAAATCTCAAATATAAGCCGAAAACAAATCCAGTACCAAAATGAGAAAGAGAACTAACTATGCTAACAAGTAATTCTGGCTAGATCTCCCGTCAGTCACTCCAGAACTAGTGGGTCCAAGTCGGCACCATCTATAGGTCGGGGTCCGTAGTATGTCGAACACCAATTCTCGGAATCCTCTAAAAAATATTTTCCAGTCAAGAATGGAGCAAAGTACAACCCAATAGCAGTTCCAATTAATTAATAACGACTATAAACAAAAATAGATAATATAATACAAGATGAGAAACAATGAACAATATCAACTATAGTAGAAGAAACAGGTAAACAAGAAAAATATGGTATACACTGATCACGATGAACTAAAATAAGGCAATAGAATGAGACAATGAACTAGAATATGGTAAAGAACTGTAACTATACTAAGTGATTGAAATACTAGTTAAAAATATGATCGGCTTGGGTGAACATTGTCTACTTTAACGTTGGATAAACATTATCTAAGTTAAACATTGAATATTATCTAGGATTTGATCCATATCTAGCTAACATTTTCCCTTTCCCCCGACTAATACAATGGATCCAACCATGACACGTTATGATGCAAGATACTCAAGGCATTGTAAACAATAAACCTTGAACATTAAATATTAAACATTGAACATTGAACATTGAATATTTTTACAGTTAAATATTGTCTAAGTTAAATATTGAGAACATGAGGAACAATAAAATTATATTTATAACATCCCATGACTGATCCATGTGTATACTAGTCCGTGCACCAATGTGTCAAAGGTCATGTAAAATATTTTTAAATACTTGTATTATAGTAATTATCAAATAATAGAAACTATCAGAGAATGTACTCGTCTGTCGTCTATAGCAATGAATGTCAAACTGTGTCTGAACTAGTGTCACAAAGACCTATATATAGAATATTATATTAATACAAGGTGTTGGAATAAAATTAAGTTAAACTAGTCAATTTTTAGCCATTTCTAAGTCAAAATAGTCAAACTTGGTCAAGTCTATGTTAAACTAGTCAAACTTGGTCAAACTAGCTATTTTTAAGTTGTATGAGTCTAACTCTAGGGTATTAGGTCCACACACTATGCAACTAGGCCACACTAGCTAAGCTAAGACACTAAGAAACCAACAAGATACCGTATCCTATGATACGCAAGTTATTAGATATGAAAATAGTAATTTATATATATATATATAAGACAATACATATAATAACTTAGCTAACTAATGCAAGGAGGATACCTTGGCTTTGAACCAATGCGTATCTCACTACTAAACCCCCATCTCGATACTCAAACCCAATACCTTGAGTATCAACCCAATACCTTGAGTATCGACCGATACCTTGACATTACCTTGGTATCACAAGGTAAGTCAAATTCTAATATAATGCTCACTACCCAATACTAAACTATAACTAACATACTAAACTATTACAAACTACTAAATACCTAATACTAACAACATATATATATATACAATACTTATATATAATACTACAGATAGCTATTTACCCTTCTATTAATATCGAATACCTTGATACCCAATATTACCTTAACATGTGTTCTAATACCTTAGTATTCTAAACTTAATGCCTTGGTAATACTTCAAGGTAATTAGAACTAATAGTAACTAATATTAATACCTAACTAACTAGTTATGATACTCTAACTAAATACTAACATATAGCTGCTAATCTATTTAACACTAACAATGCATATCAATCTTACCTACTAACTTATCATATTTAATACTAATACATAGATACTAACTTAACATATAATACATATCAACTTACCACCAATGCCATAAACATACATAGATACATTTAGTATAATAGCTACTAGGCTAACCACACACATATCTAACTAACTATTATACTAAACTAATAGCTAACATTAATACTAACTAACCACTGACCAATTAAACTCACTGAACTATCTAGCTAACCCACACATTGCTATCCCCCTGTGCTGCTGAATGCTACTGCGCACACATTACTGCTGCGCGAACACGCTGCTACACACACTGCCGCGCTGCTGGTGATGTGCGTTGCACCATGCTCTGCTCGTGCTGTACCGTACACTATTGCTGCTGCAATAAATGGCTGCACTGCACGCTGCTACTGTTATCTGCTGCACTGTGCGCTGCTCATGCAGTACCCATGCTGTTGTGCACGCTGTACAACTGTTGTTGCGGGATGCACCGCGCGCTGCACCGCACTTTGCTGCTGCTGCCGTAACTTGCTGCACCTCATGCTGCTGCGCTGCTGTAGCAGCAACCTGCTGGTGAGCTGAAGCCAGCACACCACGTTGCTGCGCTGTGCTACTGCACTCGCCCCGCTGCACACATACACACTCACGCTCACTCACTCAAATACTCACCACACTAAGACATACACACACAACATAAACACTCAAGCACCCACACATATATACATACACACACATATATATAGATATACACTTACATATATATATATATATATATATATATATATATATATATATATATATATATATATATATATATACACATACACACACACACACACACACACACACACACACACACACACACATATATATATATATATATATATATATATATATATATATATATACACATACTATAACCATATGCACACACGTATATATGTATCAATATATATATATATATATATATATATATATATATATATATATATAAACACTCTCAACATACACATATACATATACATATAGATAACCACTTATGTATATATAAATATAAATCATACTATATATATATATATATATATATATATATATATATATATATATATATATATATATATATATATATATATATATATATATATATATATATATATATATATATATATATATATATAACTATGCATACAGATACACACTTATAGATATATCATTCACTTACATATATAAATATACATATACACTTATACACATAGACTCCTAGCCATATACATATATATCAACCATATGCATATAGATACCTATACTCATATATACTATATACATATAGGTATCATACATAATATATATCATACTAATATATATACATAAGCCACATAGAATTAAAAGGCAATAAAGCAAACACGTGGAGTGCACCGCACCCGTATCACACTCATTCTATGATACGCTTGCGATACGGCTCCACCACACAACCCAGCACATCCCGAAGGATATGAGAAAGTCTAAAATAATATATATGAATAATACGAAGAATCTATTATATATTTACGTGTTCGTGTCAAAATGTGACATGTACAAAGCCCCGTGTTAGAGAAAAAATCCCAATTCAACCCGTGTCTCCAAATTGACGGGATACGGCCTACACGTATCCAATTATGGACACGATACTAGCCACACACAATCAAACACATGTCAATTTGGTCTAATTGACCAATTAACAAACATAACATGTGTCAATCTTGGAATTTTCCCAAAATTGATACAAAATATACATAACTTTCTCCATAGGCCTCCTATGAACCTAATTCCAATTTCTATCGGTAGCTTATGCATGTGGGATTATTTTTTATGGTTAATTCACATATTTAGAGTCTAATAAAAGAGAAAAAACTAAATTGTACCTATTGGGAGATAGATTTCTAATAAAATCTCCAAATTGGGTGAAAAGAGCCTCGAACTTGTAGATTATTGCTCCTCCTTGTAGATCCTTGCTTTCTCCTTGTAGATCCTTGCTCTAATAGTCTCCAATGATAATTTAGGAAGGAATTAGGGAGAATTTTGGTGTAGGGATGAAGGAATTTGGTTGAGGGAAATTCTAGATCTAGATTTGGAATAAAAACAAAGAGAAAGAAAGTTTTTATCCCCTTTATATAGGCCCCTTTTGTCCCCTCCCTCAAGCTACTATGTAAAGTCTAAATACCCCTTGGGGTCACTCATGAAGAAATTAATTAAGGAGAAAAGGTTCTAGTCTAATGGGTTTAATAAATTAATTCATCCTCCTAATGAATGAGCTTATTATTGGGCTCAAATCTAATTAGAATTAAATATTGGTCCATGGTTCTAATCTAAACTAGTTAGGTCCACTAACACAAGTCTAAAATAAATCTAACATGCTAATAATAAATAAGTAATAAAATAAATAAATATTCAATATGCACAATATTTAATTAATTATCAAATGACTAAAATACACTTGAAGCCATACTCTCTTAATCATCACTGATAACAAACAGCAGTACAGGAAACGGATACTAAATAGGTATCAGGTATCACACCACCCACTGACCCGAGCCAACTTTAATTCACCTTGCTTTCTAATATTCAGAACCTAATGTAATATTTTAACTAACAACCAACTGCTATCTAACTAATTTTATTCAAATAACAATTACCAATTGAGTACTAATTGATGACTCAACTAAGTCTAATAAATAATATACTAACTACTAATTTAACTAACTAGCCTCCTACTGATACTAATTGCAAGTCTGTATTAACACCAACACCTAACTTCCCTTAATGTCTATTTTCCCCATCTAACTTTGTCACTGAAGTTTCTTACTCCAGTTGCTGTTACTGTAACTTAATTACACTCAGTACACATCTCATACCTCACATTAAAGTCCCCTTTTGATACTACACTCCTCTCTAATTCAACTATACACAATACACTCTCATTACACTCAAACACACACACACACACACACACACACACACAGGATTTTCTATCATCTGTCATACTCTCTCTTACATAAACACACACCTGCACTATGCACGACCTCTACCCCAACACTACGCCAATGCCATCACCAACACCAACTATAGCAGCACCCTGCAACTATTGTTGCTTCAACCATATCAAACAATAGCTACTGCCACTCGACCACACCAATTGCGCAACCCCAAACCCGACTACACCTAAAGCATATAGCATCAACAAACCCCCTTCTAGCTGATGCACACATACTACTCAATCCCCTCACCTAGATATATACTTGTACCACCACACACTCCTATAATCTCATGATACATCCTCAAATACAACACACAAACATCCACGGTTACACTTTACTTCCAAACCACACACACACACACACACACACACACACACACACACACATATATATATATATATATATATATATATATAATACTAGAGATATTTAACCAAACACTTGGCATGCTATGTATAATAATCCATGATACTCTCTCTAAGGAAGGGTCAAAACTCATAATACACCACAATAATCATACACACATATTAATATACAATAATATAGCTAATATAATTTTCTACAATGAGAATTGAAGAGTAATTGTGCAAAACACACAAAATTGGGTCCCATGTCGCACTGTATCACAAAATACCATGATACGTCCTAAACATATCCATTTGTGAACACATATCTTGTCCTATAACCTCGATCTAAATCTAATCAGATCTAATTTGTCTCATTACACAATATTGGTGTGTCAATCTCATAATTCCCCCAACACGTACACAAATCACCACATAGAACTCACAATACCTAACCAATTAGGCTAGAACTTGTTCCTATAGGTGGCCCTCTGCCATGGGGTCATTTCTAATGGTTAAATACATGATTACGAAGCTAAAATAAATGAAAAATTCAGGAATTACCAATTGGAAGATGGATTTCCAATTAAAATCAAAGTAGACATGATTCGGACACGGTCTCTCCACCCAAGCTCCTTCTTCTTGTTCTCCTTGCTTCTCTAAGCTCCAAGTTCCTTGTAGAATGAGAATGAGAGGAAAAATTAAGGTGAATTGAGTGAGAATTCAATGGAGAAAATGATAGAAATTGGGATATAATTTTTAGATCTAAATGAATACAAATGAGAGGAGAGAGAGGAGAGAGTCCCTTCTTATGGTGGTCGGCCCCTTCCCTCTTTCCTAAGTCATGTGCATGGTCTAAATTTTCTCTCTCCATCCAATTATGAATAGGATTAGGGAAGAGCTATTTTGGAAAGCTTCTAACTAATTCTAATTAAGCTAATTCTCTCTAATTAATTAATTAGGGTGGGTCTAATGAGTTTGGATCCAAGCTAGGCTCACTAGTTGTCATGACAAATCTAATTATTGGACTAGCCTCTAACAAAATAATTAATGCAAGTCATATTTAATCTATAACTCACTAATAATTAAATAATTAATACAATCATCAAATAATTTCTATAATAACTCACTAATAATTAAATAATTAATATAATTATCAAATAATTTCTATAACCCACCAATATAAATATTTAACCTTAAAATTATTTACCCATGCCAATTTACCAAACTACCGCTAGCTGGAAAGTGAGGGTGACAGTGTACCTCTATTGCGGAGAGCCAGGTCATCAATTGAGGGAGTGTCTAGTGGCTCCGGTTCGAGCAGGCCAGGGAGCAGCACCGGCACATAGAGCACCAGCGAGACCACCTACGGGACAACAGAGGGGACCTCCTTTACAGACTCATCAGCAGTATTTTGTCCAGCAGCAGTAGCAGCAGAGAGGTGCACCACGATGGGGAGCCTTCACCATGGCAGTTGAGGAGGAGGAGCCGGTCGAAGATTTGATATCAGGTTCAGTTCTTCTCAATTCCATTCCAGCTTATGCTTTGTTTGATTCTGGTGCTTTCCATTCTTTTGTATTTGTATCTTTTGCTCTTAAACATTGATTAGAGTCTGAACCTTTGGTTAGGACTTGCAAGATCATGACTGAGGAAGGCATTATCCTGGTCAGTGATGTTGCAAGGATTAAATAGTTATACTGGAAGGCCAAAAGTTAAGCGCGTGCTTACATGTAATGCCACTCCCAAGCTACGGTATTGTACACGGGATGGATTGGTTAAGTAGGCACCATGCTAGTATAGATTTTCGTGGAGGAAGAGTTTTGTGTCAACCGTCAGGAGAGCCAGAGTCTGAGATTGCCAAAGGCGTAGCGGAGCTGAGCAGGGATGCCATATGTGGAGCCATGGTGGAAGAGAATGAGTTGGCACATCCGTTGATAGCAGAAGTCATAGATGTTTTTTGAGAAGATTTGTCGGATTTGCCGCGAGACCGAGATGTTGAGTTCTCTATAGAGTTGGTATCAGGCGTAGAGTTGATATCTCAACACGTCTATAGAGTTAACAGCAACAAACTAGTAGAATTGAAGAATCAGGTAGATGAGTTACAGGACAAAGGCTTCATTTGATCCAATTTATCACCATGGGATGCTTTGGTATTGTTTGTACCGAAGAAGGATGGGTTGGTATGCATGTGTATCGACTATAGGGCTCTGAACAACCTCACTATCAAGAACAAATACCCGTTGTCGAGGATTGATTATCTCTTTGATCAGTTCAGTAGAGCAAAAGTATTTTCAAAGATAGACTTGAGGTCAGGTTACCACCAGGTGAAAGTAAAAAAGAAAGATATTCCGAAGACAACTTTTCAGACCCGGTATGGCCAGTTTGAGTTCATGGTGATGCCGTTTGGGTTGACCAATGCCCCGGTGGTATTCATAAATCTGATGAATAAGGTATTTGACCAGTATCTGGATAAGTTTGTGGTGGTATTTATTGATAATATTCTAATATATTCGAAGACCCCAGAGGAGCATGAGGAGCATCTTAGGTTAGTTATGGCGACTCTCAGGAAGGAGAAGCTTTATGGCTAGCTTTAGAAGTATGAGTTCTTCCTTGACATGGTTGAATTTCTTGGGCATGTGATTACAGGTGATGGAATCTCAGTAGACCTGAAGAAGATTTCAGCAGTAGAGTCATGGGCTACTTCGAGTTCGGTGGCAGAGATCAAAAGTTTTCTGGGGTAGCAAGTTATTACCGAAGATTTGTACAGGACTTTGCTAGGTTTGCAAAGCCGATGACTAGGCTGGCCAGGAAGAATATGGAGTTTGTATGGACAGAGGAGAGTCAGGCCACTTTTGAGGAGCTCTAGAAAAGGTTGATGATAGCTCTAGCTTTGACGTTGCCATCAGGAGTAGGTGGATTCACTATCTATAGTGATGCTTCCGGGAAGGGTTTGGGTTGTGTCTTGTAACATAATAGAAAGGTGATTGCCTATGCTTCGAAGAAATTATGTCCTTATGAGAAGAATTATCCTATATACTTTTTGGAGTTGTCAGCAGCCATTTTTGCTCTAAAGCTGTGAAAATACTATTTGTACGGAGATAGTGTGGAGATCTTCACAGACCACAAGAGCTTGAAGTATATGTTTACCCAAAAAGAGCTAAATATGAGACAGCGATAGTAGTTGGAGTTGATAAATGACTTTGACATATCTTTGCAGTACCATCCAGGGAAGGCTAATGTAGTCACTGATGCCTTGAGCAGGTATCCAGTAGCTATGTGCTTGACTGCAGATATATATTTATTGGCCGATCTTGAGAGCTTGGATATTGATGTGCTGGTACCAGGTATCGAGATACAGATATGGGGACTGCAGATACAGTCAGAGCTGATAGAAAGGATTCGAGATACTCAGTATGACGACAAGTCTTTGAGGAGCATCAGAGCACAGTTTTGGATGGTATTATCCGAGGACTTCACTATTGCTGATGATGGATCAGTACGGTATGATATCAGGTTGTGTGTGCCAAGTGGGATGTTGCACTAGGAGGCACTTCAGGAGGCGCATCGATCGCAGTACTCTATACATCCAGGTGCCAACAAGATGTATAGAGATCTGAGAGAGCAAGTATGGTAGTATGGCATAAAGCGGGAGGTAGCGCACTTTGTATCCAGTTGTTTAGTATGCCAGTAGGTAAAGGCTGAAAAGTAGAGGCCAGGTGGTTTACTTGAGCCTTTACCCATTCTAGAGTGAAAATGAGAGCATGTTACTATGGATTTTTTTTCAAGGCTTCCGCGTTCTCCACAAAGGAAAGACGCAATTTGGGTCATCGTAGACAGGTTGACCAAATCAGCTTACTTCTTGCCATCCAAAGTGGGTACGTCTACGGAAAAATTAGCAGAGATGTATGTGCGACAGATTATAAAATTGTATGAAGTTCCTGTAATCATAGTCTCGGATTGAAATCGTCACTTTATATCCCACTTCTGGAGGAGTTTGCAGGCTAGCTTGGACACCAAACTCAAATTTAGTACTACATATGACCCCAGACAGACGGACAGTCGGAGAGGACTATTCAGACCCTCAATGATATATTTTACACTTGTGTTTTGGATTTCAGAGGCTCCTGGGAGGATCATCTTTACCTAGTAGAGTTCTCTTATAACAACAGTTACCAAGCCAGTAACAAGATATCACCATTCGAGGCTTTATATGGATGAATATGCCACACTCCTCTATCTTGGGATAATATTGGTGAGAGATTTTTGTTAGGACCAGAGATGATTTTGGATGCAGCCAAGAAGATAAAACTTATCATAGATAGACTTTGGGTGGAACAGGACAGACAGCGATATTGGGACGATAGCCACCGAAGACCTTTAGATTTTGGTGGAGGCAAAAATCTTAGTCCACGGTACATAGGACTCTTTAGTGTTCTTGCGAAGGTCGGTATAGTATCTTATAGACTAGATCTGCTACTTGCATTAGAGGAAGTGCATACCATGTTTCCCAACTGAGACGGTATATGGCAGACCCTTAGGTCCAACTCTCAGCTACCCAGAGAAGCCAGTGGAGATTCTAGATCGCAGGAAAAAGGTGCTTTGGAACCAGATAATTTTCTTTGTGCGTGTCGCGTGGAGGTATCACTCACCGGGAGAGTCTATCTGGGAGAGAGAAGCCAAGATGCGCGAGCGATACCCTTACCTCTTTGAGTCGTGAGGTAAAATTCTTTCTTGGTTGCTTTGATTGTTTGTCTTAGTGCTAAGGTTCTTCCTTAAATTTTGAGGACAAAATTTTTCTAAGGAGGGTAGACTTGTCACTACCATATTTCTAGATGAGGTTATTTGGTCATTTAGTATAATTATTATTTAATAATTAATATTTATTTATAGTGTACTATATATATCTAGATTGTGCTTGTGCTAATTATTTTTTGTTAGTTATCTAGCCTAGGTTTATTGGATTTGTCCCTAGTAGACCCATTAGTTAGTCATGACAACATTATATTGAGTCCAACATGAGACCAAGCCCATTAGATCCTTTTTCTTAGTTAATTAAGGAGATTAGTTTAAATCATATCAGTTTAGAGCCTTTCTAATATAGCCCTTCATAATTATTCCTCATAACTAACTAATGGGGTTACTTTAGATATTTGTTGTTGCTTGTAGGGGAAGAAAGAGGGGGCCGGCCATTTAAGGCTTTTTATTCTCTCTCTCCTCTCCATTAGTTCATTCAGTTTAGACCCCCAATTGTGTTCTTCCCCAAATAGACTCATCTCTCCATAAATTCAAACTAATTCATACACATTGTCTCTCAATTTTATCATCAATGAAGCATTGGAGCTTAGATTGCAATGAGCACTTGAAGGAAGAGGAATTGACAAAAAGATCGTGTCCAAATTGTGTCCTTTGAGCATTCATTGGGAATCTATCTTCCAATAGGCAAATTCTGAATCCAACCCTTAATTGAGACTCAAATTCATGCATTTAACTATTAGGAATCATCCCTTGGTTTAGGGCTACCCATAGGATCAAGAATTAGGTCCATATGATTTGTATTATAAAAGTTACATGATAATTTATGTCCAATTAGGGGAAATTACAAGATTGACATATCAATTATGTGTCATAAGACCAATTAGATCTAATTAGACTTAGATCGGGGTTGTGGGACTAGGTATGTGTCCACAAATGGATACGAGTAGGCCGTATTATGGTGTTTTATGATACGGTGTGATACGGGACTCATTTATGGGTGATTGGTGTTAATGCTTTTCAATTTTCTTTGTAGCAAGTTCCTTTAGTTGTATTATGATATTTATATTATGTGCGTATAGGTAATATGGAGATTTGGAGGTTTTGGCATTCCAATTGGGTACGTATCATAGTGTATCACAGTTAGCATGCCAAGTGTTTGGTCTAAAGCTTTTATTGTGTGTGTGTGTGTGTAGTATATATATATATATATATATATATATATGTGTGTGTGTGTGTGTGTGTGTGTGTGTGTGTGTGTGTGTGTGTGAGAGAGAGAGAGAGATATTTATGTAAGGGTTGATGTGTATATATACGTTTGTTGGGTCATGCATACATCTTAGTGTTGTATGATGGTGTTGACTGTGCATGAGGGTTGAGTGTATAGGTGTAAGTGTGATATGGCTACCCATAGGATCAAGAATTAGGTCCATATAACTTATATAATAAAAGTTACATGATAATTTATGTCTAATTAGGGAAAATTATGAGATTGACACATGGATTGTGTCTCATGAGACCAATTAGATCTAATTAGACTTAGATCGGGTTGTGGGACTAGGTACGTGTCCACAAATGGATACGTGTAGGTCGTATCATGGTATTTTATGATACGGTATAATACGGAGCTCATTTATGGGTGATTGGTGTTAATGCCTTTCAATTTCCTTTGTAGCAAGTTCCTTTAGTTGTATTATGATGTTTATGATATGTACGTATGGGTAATATGGAGATTTAGAGGTTTTGGCATTCCAATTGGGTACGTATCATAGTGTAACATAGTTAGCATGCCAAGTGTTTTGTCTAATGCTTTATTGTGTGTGTGTGTAGTATATATATATATATATATATATATATATATATATATATATATATATAAGGGTTGATGTGTATATATATGTGTGTGTTGGGTCATGCATACATCTCAATGTTATGTGATGGTGTTGACTGTGCACGAGGGTGGAGTATATAGGTGTAAGTGTGTCTGATGTTATGAGGGAATGTAGAAGTAATAGTAGCTATAACAAAAACTTGAATTGCTGCATTCAAGTATAGGAGATTAGGATCCCTGATATCTGGTATTGGGGTAGTGTGTAGTAGCAGCAGTGCATACTCGTGTACTGCTATAAGAACAGGCAGTATCAGCAGGCAGTATGCAGCAGCAGCTAGGTGCTGCAGCAGCATTAGCAGTATCAGTAGTAGCAGCTAGGTGATGCAGAAGCGTCAACAGTAGCAGCAATATACAGCAGTAATAGCAGTATCAGCAGTAGCTAGGGATGCAACAGCATCAGCAATAGCAGCAGTGTTCAACAGCAATAGTAGTAAGAGTCTCTCAGCAGTTAGGTGTAGTAGCAGCAATAACAAGTGTGTTGTGCACTACAGGTTAGCTCGAGTGCAGTAGGCAGGACTGGCTCGGGTCTGCACTAGGGGGAGTAACTGTGTTTGGTGCTTGTGCACCAGTGTATACTAATAGAAGTGAGTAAAGTTTAGTCTAGTTAATGATGTGATACAGATCAGAGATGGGAGAGGGCTAAGTGGCCATGTGGGTAAGTGCATAGAGATTTGGGTAACTTAGTATATGAATGAAGTTGCCTTATGAGTAAGTGCTTAGGAGTTAGTGAGTGTCAGGTATAGGTAGAAGGTTTAGAATTAGGTTCCATGATAATCAAGTATCATGAGTAGAAAATTTAGGAATTAATATTGGGATAAGTTAATAATCTATAGCTAAGATATATATGGAGTTATTGGGTGTGAGGTTCATGGGATACAGGGTATTAATAAGATATTCATGATATGAAGGTATTTGGGTACATGTTAAGGTATTAGTTGTTTAGTGGGGTCATTAGTGTAGTCACTAAGATAATATTTGATAGTAGATAATACTAAAATAATATTTGATAGTAGATAATACTAGGATAATATAAGTTTTATATAGATATCTTAGCAATATTATCTAGTATAGCTAATACCTTGTGGTAATGACCTAGTATAGCTAGTATAAACTAGTGTTAGCTAGTTAGTAACCAATTAACTTAGTATGGACCTAGTTTAGCTAGAAATAACCTAAAAATCATCTTTAGTGCATTTTACCTCATTTCTCACTTTATTACACCAAATAACATGATATTCATATTTAGGTGTGTGTGATACCAGCTCAGATACAGAGATATACCATTTACTAAGGACCACTGTCGAGTACATTCTCTGATTGTTTTTTTATTTGATAGCCTATATATTTTATGTATTTAGTATTGATATATTTGATTCTTGACACGATGGTTTCACGATTGGTATACGTGGATCTTAGTTTTAAGATATTATTGTCGTGGTTACTAAGTGATCGTCATATTATGCTTCGTGATTACTTAGTGATTACCGTGATATCTTAGTGACTATATAGACCGTGATCATAGTGCATGATATTATAAACCGTGCAGTGTGATATACTTGTTATAACGTATTTTGATTTGGATCTGTATACTAGTCTGGGGTTGGGAAAGTATTAGTGGATATTTGATCATACCTGATAGCCCGTGATTTAGTATAGCCCGTGATAGTTAGCAGATTATGTCACTCACGCGTGATCACGCTAGCTCACCTTTTATATATAACCCGTGTTAGGCCCAAGCCGATCACATTATATTATTAATATTTTAAGGCACATTTATATATATTATTTTCTCTATTCCAGTTTATTACATTATTGTTCCTCAACATATTATTCTTATTTTTTGCCATTATTTATCGTGATGCCCTTTTTCGTGATATATGCTAGTTCAGTTATTTCTATCATTTAATTTCATTGTTATTACTGTTTCATAGTTTCTGTCAATTATTGGAACTGCTATTTGGATTGTACTTTGCTCTAATCCTGACTGGATATATTTTACAGATGATTCATTAGAGGACTGGTATCTTACGCACTACGGGCCACATGATGGCGAGCCAGTTTAGTTATCACCCGTAGAGCCTGTTGAGTTAGCAACAGAAGTTGGTGAGGAATAGTTAGTTATACTTGATATTGTATATGTCAGTTAGAATTTGGCATTGTATTATTGTTTGAGATCTTGTGTTGAGATTAGACTTGGAATTAAGATGTATTTGTGACTCTTTTCTTTTCTTCTATTCCATATCGTGCCTTATCATCCTTTAGTTTGTTATTATGAATTAGTATTGTTTACTATTACCTTATTATCATATGGTCATCCATTTGGAGTTGAGATAGCATGACAGGTACCTTATATATATATTGTGTTAGATATTTAGATAGCATTGTTGACCTAGACAGTGTTTTACCGTCGATGTTGCGGCGTAGACTGGACGTACCCACGTAATTATACCATTATACAGGGTGCGGGTCATGACAAATAGTTTGGCCTCCAACCAACCTGACAATTATTCCAGCAAGCAAGAATACGTTACAAATACGTATATCGGGAACAGAGAGTGACATATTTACCCACCTTAGAAAAATTATGTCCTCGAAATTCAATCTCAAGGCTAGCTAGAGATATCAAGACAAGCAACAAAGTAACTATAAGAAATTTACGCATATATATAAGCAGTTACAACCAACACATATAATGAAGCAAAGCAATATCATCTCACATAAGTGCTTGTCGATCACAGATTAAAAGATGTGATGGCATACGAAAGAAATATATCCTATGAGTTGAATAGGTGTGGGTACCAAGATCGAATATTGTTCTCGCGCTCCCACGTCGACTCCCCAAGGAGTGATAACCCCAAGCAACACGAACAAGACGGATAGTCCGTTTCTTGAGTACCTTCTCTTTCTGATCCAAAATGGACACATGTTGTTCCTCGTAAATTAAGTCGATACCAACGACTAACTCAGAGTGATCAAGGATATGACTCGGATCGGGAACATACCTATGCAACTGAGATAGATGAAATACATCATGCATTTTACGAAGTGAAGGCGGAAGGGCAAGACGATAAGCAACATCCTCTACCCTCTCAAAAATATTGAATGGCCCCACATATCGCGGACTAAGCTTCCCGTGAACCCCGAATCTAATTGTAGAAGCATAAAAAGTGCACATCTTGAAGATGGCACAGTTTTTTACAAATAAAATTAGTAAGGGAAGAATGGCGCACTTTTATTCTGTTTCAAAGGATGGCACATTTTCAAGATATTTTCGTCAACAAAGACAGACGCACAAATCATATGTCTGCTTTTCCCCCAAACATTAAATGCAAAGAATCTGACTGCTGAATAGCAGTCGAGGAGTTATAAGTCATCATTACAACTGAGCTACAGTACACAGACCCAGGTTGTCATTTAGTGATCCATCTATTGTGACAAATTTTACCAAAGTACGTCGCTCTGCCAACTTTTACAAAAGTGCGCCATCACGGCTACTTCATCAAAAGTGCGTTGTTGCACCAATTTCAACAAAAGTGCGTCGATGTGCCAACTTCTTCAAAAGTGTGCCATCATTGTCACTTCTTCAAAAGTGTGCCATCATGACTACTTCTTCAAAAGTGTGCCATCATGGCTACTTCTTTATAAGTACACCACTGTGCTAACAAAGTGCGTCATTGTGCAAACTTCTTCAAAAGTGCGCCATCATGACTACTTCTTCAAAAGTGCACCATTGTGCCAATTTCAAAAATAGTGCACCATCACAACCAACTTCTTCAAAAGAGAGTTTGTATAGGCAATCTTTCCAAAAGTATGCCAATCTCCAGACCACTTCTAAAGTGCCTCTACGATCCTAACTAACAAAAAAAAGTTATGATTATGTTTCCTACATGCCATATTCTTCGTGAAACATGTACAAATAACTGTCCCATAACCTACGCTTTCCTCGTATAGGAAGTCACGTATCAAGCAGATGCCAAGTTGTGCACCCACTCACTAGATCATGGAATGTTATCCCAGCAAAAGTGTGTGCACAGTACGGATTGTCAAAAGTGTGCGCACACTATCATAACTACTCTAAAATCCTATAAATATAGGATCATTGTGTACTTTACAAAGGCATTGGGGCTGGAGATTTTTAAGTCTTTGAAATTCAAGAATAGAAAGAGATAAATAGAAGCTTGACGTGTCGTTATTGCCAAAAGCTTTCTTATTGCCAAACTCTTCAAGTTGTTCACAACACCCCTATATTTCTTTATCGTCGTGTGGTCCAAGGAGTAAAATAATTGCCAGCAGATCAGATCTCTACAGCTATACTACCCCAGAATCAATTATACTTAGAATCATATTTAGGATCTCTTGTACTCTTCTTTATTTTTAATAGTTTATAATACAAAGTTTCGTTTAAACTTTCTTCCGCAAACAAGATGGAGACTCTACTGGGGATTGCTTTCTCCTTTGACGAGAAGGTGATAGCTCAACTCGATGCTACGTCGGTCGGTTCGATGCAGAAGACCTTGGTCATAAAGTTCGACCAACAAGCATTCGAAGAAATGCTCCATTCTGGGGGTAGTGCTAACCCCACATTCGCAATCAAGTCTAGAAAAACCCGCAAAGAGTGGGTTCCCAAGCCTCGTCATACATATCCCAAATTTGCTGCCAACAAAGAAAAAAATATTATGATTAACGGGAACTACCTGATCAATTCTGTCAACCAAACTCAGGTCGAGGACTTGGTGGACAACTCCCTTACATAAAATAAGGGATACAAATCGCGCAACTCGTACAATATCAAGCAAAGGGTGATCCACACCCATGCTTCTGAGTCCCTTGCGTTAAACAAGGGATACAAATTGTACAACTCACGCAATATCAAGCAAAGGGTGATCCATACCCAAGCTTTTGAACCCGTGTATATTTATTATAATATGCAAGACAAGCAATTCATGGACGCTGTTGCACAAACCAATCTCTCTATAGGCACACTATTTAAAGAAAGACAAAAGTTTCTCCAGAATTCATGCCAGTAGAAAAAAAAAATTACAGGTGCACAAATGAAGTATTAGTCAGGGAGAATCATGCTCCTGACATCATGATTACGTGCACAGTAGAGAAAAATTTATGCACTACTTGTCAGAAACCTACTATTAGTGTGCCACGCCAAGACCTTCATGCAAAAACAAATGCACGTAGGCAAACTGCGCAAACTCTGCCTACACCGTAGAAAGTACACCAAGTAGGGCCAACCTCTTCACAAAATATTGTTTGTGTGCGTGTACATAAGAGGACTGCTAGGAACAATTTTTTCTTATGCCAGAAGGACAAAAGCTCGAGCGATGAGGAATCATTCACTAATCAAGCCATCACTTCACTCTACACACAGGAGACCAAAAAAGTAAATAGAAGATTCAATATATCTCATTTAAAGAGACAGAGTTTGCCCTCTTTCTTCTCTTATCTTCCCTCTTTCGATTTACGTGAGATTATTGTACCAAAGCATAAAGAGAGAGACCCTTCTAACTTTAAAATGGTGTTTCCTAATAAATATTGTTACAATTGTTATAGAGTTATAATTAAATATTGTTGTGCATCAGCAAAATAGTCTGTGTTTGACCGATTGACCTATACTATGTCTCCCAAACCTTGACATGCAAAGCAAGTTGACAACAAGGAGTATCATGATGACGAACCGCTCTTTGCTCCAGTGTACATGGTTTCGCATCTTCCCCGTAGCGGGAGACAATCAAGACAAAGTTCTTCAAGAATACCCAGCCAGAGAAAATTTGACCAACTTGTCGACTCCTTTAAAGGAGTATACCAAACTACCCATTCTCGAAGATGCGAGCTCGTTCTTCGTGGGAATCCTAATTCCTCATAATCTGAAGCTGGGGGTAGCAATCCCCCTTATTCTGAATCTGACAATATAGTCTCCAACTACACAGTTCTTTCTACCAATCCCCCTGTTGTATATAGAGATGTTAGAGTCTACGCCATCGATGGCGAACATGACACTTCTCCATCAGAAGCCAGCTAACAATGCCTCAACTCATTAGAGGATGCTCTCAGGGACATGCACACCATGATACAAAATATGTATCAAATAATGATAGCCTAATATTCTGCTATACTTGTACCAGTCCAAGTGGCTACATTCATACTCGTACAGCCTACTCCTAGAACAACACCTCTGCAGGATAACAAAAATTCAAAAGCCGTCTTAAACCAAGAGTCAGCAGCGCCGACTCTTAATCCTCTTAATATTGGGAGTGGACCTCTACTGGTGATAATATATGTTCAACCAGGATGTTATCAATCAACTATACCAGTCTGACCAGAAGATCCTCTCGAAGCTATTCAGGAGTTGCGTGCACAGGTCAATATTTTAAAGAACAAAGACCAACTCTGCAAGCTGGGGGTGAAACAACCTTATCTCTCTCATTGGGATAATTTTCCATTCTCTCCTAAATATAAACCCCAATCAATAGTCTTGTTTGAAGGTAGGACATCGCCGAGTCAATATATTAATTACTTTAATATTATGATGGCTCATCTTTAGAAAGAGGATGATCTCCTCACCAGATTGTTCATAGGATGCTTGGCCGACATAGCCAACAATTGGTATCATAATTTACCTGATGACTGCTTATCCTCGTTCAATAATATGAAGTATCTTTTTCTCTCATAATTTTATGAGGGAGGCATGGATATGATGATGTCTTCGCTCATCGATATCATATAAAAGGAGAAAGAATTCGCTCACAAGTTCATTGAGCATTTTAGGCAAGCAACTCTAAATTTGTCCCCTGGTATTTCAGATTCTGCATTTATCGCTACTTTCCAAAATAATCTACTGCCTATAGTAGGACTCTGGACGGGTCCAACTCAATTTCAAGATTGGACGGGGTTCATCATCGGGGCAGAAGCTGCTAAAAGTAATACGAAGGTGGCACATAATTTGGGGTTATAAATGACCAATGCAGAAGGGAAGCGCCCCTCCAACAATAGTACAAATAATCATAACAATAAAGAAAAGGTGGACTTAGCAATAAACCTGTCAACGCGACCCACCTTTTCTCCAGCAAAAAAGTCTCTAGATTCTCTCAAGCCTAAGAAAGAATATTCCTTTGACGAGAGCAATATCCACAGCATTTTTGAATGCTTAAAAAAAGCAACAAGTTATAGTTGCCTGACTTCAAGCGACAAAATGAGGCTGATAAAATAGATGAACCAAAGTATTGCCTGTACCACCGATATGTACATCATCCTACCAAGGCTTATTATGTATTGAAAAAGAAGATACAACCATTGATAGATGCTAAAGCTATCACCCTTCACAACGAGGAGAAGACAGTCACCGCCAACATGGTATCTCTTCAATTCGGTGACTTTCTAGCACAAGAAGTCCTGAATGATGTCATCATAATACCTTGAGCTACAATAGAAGTGGTAAATCTCCTGCCTCCTCGAAGTCTAATAGAGGGGTTGGTACCTCTTACCACAGAGCATGGCGAGATTATGTTGATTCATCTTGACCTGCTGCCAGATTGGGAACAGGGAGCAGCATCATCCAATCCAAAATCCAAGAATGTCAAGCAGTATAAACTATGTAATATGATTTCTTCGGATCATCACTCAGACATAAATCAAGATCAACATCAAGAAGACATAGCTATCAAAAACATATTTCAAAATTTGAACATTACCCCACCAAGCTCTACTTGCAAGCTTTGCTTGACATGCCGATAATGGTCCATGATTGGCAGTGCTCCACTGTGTAGGGCACAACAAATCTTTATTGCTTATGAAGGTGTTCCTACAAAAAATTTCCTCCTCCTACTACAATAATTAGAGCATCGACCTCAACTTAGGTGGTTGAGTAAAATTGTCCCCAATTTTATCAATACAGCCAACAATTTGTACGCTTGATGCAAAACATTGGGTATAACTTCCAAAAAGTTGAAGGTTTAAACTTTGTAAAGTGACAACGTATTCCTCTACAACTCTGAGGACAGTCCATCAAATCATGTAGTGGATTGGGCTACGCTAAGACTAGCCCACAGGCTCGCTCCAAGAAGAGGCATGATAAAAATAAACTAAAGTCTTGTAACATGGTGCTTCTTTCTCCGATTCCCGAAGAAGAAGCCATGACTGGTACCAGGTCTGGTAAAAATTATTATAAAACTTATGGATCTGCCCCAAAAGATGTTCCTGAAACTCTTCCTACTTTACCAACTCCCGTTGCTCCAGTCACAATCGAACCTGGTCCTTCGATGCCTATTATGACAGAAAAGGGAAATAAAAGGAAGAATGCTTTGACAAATTCCTGAAGAAGAATGTACCCCCAAGGACTTGAAAAGGCCTATAATTTTGACATATTGGCATAACTAACCAATATCCTAGTTCGAATTTCCATATTCGAGTTACTTCATTTATCAAAGGAGACTCGTGAAGCTTTGAGCAAAGCTTTGATACATACAGAATCATGCTTAGCTCAACTCAAGACTCCTGATGATGATCCACTAGTGTGTCCTCAATGCCACAATATGATCGAGAATATTTCTAACATCACCTTCACGCAAGATGACATGCTACTTAATAATAACCAGCATGACAGGCCTCTGTATTATACCAGTTACATTGGATCTATTAAGGTGAACCGATAAATATTGACCCTAGTTCTTCACTCAGCATCATTCCTAAAGGACTATTAAAATGATTGAAGATACCAATGCACAACCTATCTGCTACTAATACTAATATTCTAGGCTTCTATGCTGGTGGAAGTAAACCGCTAGAAAAGATATGGCTAAAAATTCAGATAGGCGATCTACGTACTGAAGGCACATGTTATATAATCAAATCAGACGTATCCTATAATATTTTATTAGGATGGCCATGGATATACGAGCATAAAATTGTACCCTCCACCTTACACCAATGTTTCAAATATGTGGACAGTCGGAGAGAAGTCAAAATAGAGGTAGCTGACCTCAACCCATTCAAATGTGTCAAAGCCTATTTTTTCTGACTTTGCACTCTATAAACCAGAGTACATGAAAGAAAAGGATGATTAAGCTGGTGATAAAGATAAGGATACCCCAAAGGAAGAGCCTTTGATGATCCGAGCCAAAGGACGTATTACTCGTCTGAATCCTTTAAAGCCTCTTATTATCAACCTGCACAAGTCACCTCCATTGGTCATCAATCTTCGATGCAATAAATAATTGACACCAAAGAATGAGCCACTTATTATCGACCTTTATCGTAACAAGCAACCAAGATCAGTGAATCGACCCTTAGTCATCAATCTTGCCAAACCTCCTATCAAGGCAGAAGATTCTGCTTACTATATGGAAGATGGAGAGATCTTGTATTTCATGAATAAAGAAGATACTACTTTGTACTATGTTGGTTGATAATATGAGTATGCATACTTTATAGTCCCAGCAAGATAGGACATACAACATTAGATAATTTTTGGCAAAGCTAAAAATAAAGAAGTCACACAGACTAATGATTCTGACGAGGATATTGGGATGATACAACCGTATCATTACAGCCAACCAGCCAAGAACATTGTATAAGGGATGCGCTATAATTTAAAATCTGGTTTGGAACTGAATTATGGAAAAGGCACACAGACTCCTATACGTCACTTCTCTCCAAAAGGCAAGCCGAAAATATACTACCAGTAGACTGGTCATGGTTTGGGATATGTTACACCACCAACAAGTCCTGAAGATTTAGAATCGAAAGAAAAAATGCATTTTTACTCCTCTGACTCATTATTGTGGGATTCTGACAAAAGCATGGGTGACGTATTCAAACAGGCTTTCTCTATAAATATGGTGTCAACTGGTCCAGATGATAATGACATTGAACCATTGGAACCATACAAGAATGATCCATTGGCACAACAGATTGATACTCAATGGGAGCTTCGGTTTGAGTAACGTAAGCCACCTACAGAGGATGAAGTTGTCCAAATTGATGTAGGAGAAGAATCTTCCCCAAGGCCATTCTTTATTAGTAAGAGTCTTCCTGAAAAAGATCAACACGCTTAGTCCAGCTAATAACAGAATACATTGATGTCTCCGCCTGGAGTTATAAGGATATGCCTGGCTTGGATCCTCAATTAGCCACACACAAGCTTAATATTCTTCCGAATGCTAAGCTAGTAAAATATCAGCAACGACAATTTTATCCGGATATAATGGATGAATTGAAGCAGAAGTCAAGAAACTCATAGTATGTAGCTTCGTTCGAGAAGAGCAATATCCCGACTGGATAGCCAATGTCGTTCCAGTCATGAAGAAAAATAGAAAGGTCTAGGTCAGCATAGATTATCGAGATCAGAACTCGACCTATCCAAAGGACAAATTTTCTCTTTCTATCACAAATGTCATGATCGATAATACATGCGGATTTGAAAATATGTCATTGATATATGGAATCTCAGGGTACAATCAAATCAAGAAACTCTTTCTGGATATCATTAGCGGTATACTGCTATACATCCATGCCCTTCGACTTGAAAAATATAAAAGAATTGCGTATCAATGAGTCATGAGTATAATTTTCTAGAAGCATTTATGAAAAATAGTATAAAAATATGTTGATGATATGGCCGTCAAGAGTCGTCTTAAAGATGATCGCCTTCAAGATTTAAATATTGTGTTCAAATTGATGCACCACCAGTAATTGAACATGAATCCAACTAAATCCTTTCTAGGAGTCTCCAGTGGCAAGTTTCTCGAATTTGTTATAACTTCTAAGGGTATTCATATTGACCCCCATAAAATCAAATCTATCCTCAAAATGCGGCCTCCACGCAATCTCAAAGAACTTCATGGTCTGCAAGGCCGTTTGGCACACATTAGGAGGTTCATCTCCAATCTCTCGGGATGATGTCGACCTTTCACTTAGTTAGTGAAAAAAGGCATATCTTTTGTCTGGAACAAAGCAAGTCAACAAGCATTTGACGATATCAAATAATATCTGAAAAATCTGCATGTTCTGGTATCTCCGATCGTAGAAATACCCTTTTTATGTATGTTTGAGCAATAAATCACTCCCTATGAGCTCTTCTTGTACAAAAGAGTAGCGAAGGCCATTAATAGGCGATCTATTATCTCAGTCACATGATGGTCGGTGATGAACATCGATACAATCCAGTAGAAAAAGAATACCTCGCATTTATGTTTGCTATTCAAAAGATACGATACTACGTGTCAGTTCAAACCATTCATGTCATATCCAGAGTAAATCCCCTCCAGATATTGATGACTAAGCCAAGCACACTCAATTCTCGTTTAGACACATGGGCAATGTTGCTATCACCTTATGACATGGTATATGTCCCATAAAAAGTAGTTAAGGGTCAAGCGCTAGTTGATTTTCTGTCAGCTCATCCTGTACCAAAAACTTCCAAACTGTACGATGATATCCCAGATGAAGTCTTAGAGTCTAATATGGCAATGGGAGATGACATCTGGTAACTATTCTTTGATGGAGCATCATGAATATGACCCAAAGGAAACATAGTAGCTTGAGTTGGCATAGTCCTAGTATCTCTTGACAAACTACTCATTCATCGAGCATATTCTCTAAGTGAAACATGTTCCAATAATGTGGCAGAATACAAAGCTCTACTAATTGGTCTCCAATTAGCTGAAGAATTGGATAAAGAATATCTTGAAGCCTACGGAGATTCTAAGTTGATAGTTGTCATGACCCGCACCCGAAATTTGGGCATGAGTCGTGGGTACGTCCAGCCTACGCCGCAGCATCGGCGGTAGAACGCTGTCTAGGTCTCAACATAATATATATATCCTATCAATAGTCTCAACTCCGTACGGAGGACAATGATAATAATCCATAATTCTATAAATATACTCAATCACAAGCTATAAGAAATAATGGCACGAAGAGAATGGAAAAGAGTTCTATATAAACCAATCACAAAAGTGCAACACAAGTCCTGGGTCTAGATGACCTCACAAAGTCACAAAATAATAAGTACAACTCAGTCTCAGTCTGAAACAATAATACAAAAAAAATAATCTAAGTATTGGCAGGTAAGATCTCCTCTAGGATAGGCAACTCCTCTGGGATTTCCGGAGTGGAATCTCCCTCTAATCCTGGGCCGTAATGAGTGGGGCAATAGTTCTCCAGGTCCTCTGAAAAATGTTATCCAGTCAGGATTGGAGCGAAGCACAAGCACTAACAGCAGTTTCATTAAATTAACAAAAACTATAAACAGTGTAAGAAATACAAGATGAGAATATATGCTGAAAATGTGAAGTACTGGAAAAAATGAATATAGGCAATAGAGCATCTAGCAATGAACAATAAACAGTGAATGTTAGAACAAGTGAATCTGAATAAGGAATAGACATCTAGCTAAGTGTTTGAATTATCAGTTTATTATGTGATCGGCTTGGGACTAGATCAGACTGGTTATATATGATTAGCTATGATTCTTGTAGGTCAGGCTAACCATATGGTTAGCTATGATGCATGTAGTGGTCAGGCTAATCATATATAACAGCTATGATGCATGTAAATGGTCAGGCCGCACCCGACGTGAGAAGTGGGGTGAGCTATGATGCATGTAAATGTTTGGATATGATCACATAATTTACTGATAGTTCCCCATTCCCCAGCTAGCACGATGGGTTCCAATCACGACTCCTCATGATGGGATCTAGGGTGCTAACCCGTGTATCCATAGTGTCGGAATCAAGTATGTAATACAACTGAATTATAGAAATAATCAACAATGAAAACTGTCAGAGAATGTACTCGCCTGTGGTCCTGAGCGATGAGTGAGGATCGATGTCCAAAATGGAGTCACAGTGACCTATGATAAAAAATATAATGTCAAGATACTGACATAAAGGAACAAACATGCTTAGCTAATTAAATGCGAGGTCTCTAGGTCAAATCTGAGGTTTACTGGTCAATACTAAGTTAACTAGGTCAACACTTGGTTATACCAGGTTTTGCTAGGTCGTACTAAGGTATTCTGGCTATAATAGTTAATACCTAGCCAATACTATACTATTTTAGACAAAACCTTATATTACGTATCATAGATATATAATATATACTTAGTTACTTAACCAATACTCAAGTAACTCCTTACCTTGATATCTCAAAACCTATACTAAATTCCAAACCAATACATAATAATTCAACTCACCTACAATACTCTGATACACTACCCCCAGAGATCCTACTGATACTAAGATACTAACCCATCACTACTGTTTACTGATACATAACCATTGCTCACTCTAACCCTTAGTTCAACAGGATACCCTATACTAAACCCCTAAATACTGATACCACAGTGTCTAATCTCTATGACAAGCATATAGCTACTGGCAACATGCACAGCCTAATAACTAGACTGCACAATGCCTATTTCAAAGTCCTATCACTCACTGATACACACACACACAGCCACACACTAGTTACACATAATTCACAGCTATACACACTGTCACATAGACACAGTTTCCTCACTGCACATATTACCTCACACACACACTCATATTCACACCCCTACATACAGTCACTCATACAGGTAACTGCACAGCTGCACACACTGAAATCCAAATACCTACACTGCACAGAATCCTCATTGAACCTGGGATAATTCACTCACTGAATTCAGCATCCACACACACTGCTACACTGGTATCCACTCTCATAACAGGGCACACACACTCTGCTAGTACACACACACACACACATGTGCATCTACCCATTACTGAACTGTTCTCACAGTTCCTATATTGGTTCACCACACCCAGGAACATATAGACTCTGTTTACTGCTATACCCACACAGCCACTAAATTACCTACACACAGGTAATCACACTCTTCTCACTAAAACTAGTTAGGCTTACTCAGACACATAGGTTTATCTACCCAACACACAGGTAATATTCTATTGAACCTGGGAAACATTCCACACACACACACAAAAATTTAGGTTTACTCACAGACTAACACACACTACACAACTAGCTACTGATACTAATTCACTGAATTGAATACTGAAACACACAGGTACTTGCTAACCCACACTGCCATTTGAGAAATAACCCTGGGACACATACTCACTGGTCACTGACCTAATGCACACAGGATTACACACACATCTAACTCACATTGCTCACACACAGGTATCTAAAACTGACTGAGATACAGGTAAACACACTAGTACACACTGAAATCTGCACACACTGAACATACACACTGACCTCTGGACACAGGTTCACACACAGCCATTTAAAACCCCCATACTGCTCACTGAAACATACAGGTATTGGCACTGATACACACTGGCACCTAGACACCTAGGTATCTCACACACATACTAGAACTACACTGATACACATAGTTCTAACTCACATTGCTCACTGCTCTCCCTCTTCTCACAGAATTCACTCACACACATACTATTTTACTGTACAGGAAATACCTACACAGGGATCTAACTGATACACAACACAGGTTGACATAAATACTCACAGTTCACTGAAAACTGGCACAGCATACACACAGTCACACATAGGTATTTCACTGCACAGGATCTCCCCCAAACCTGACTGCTCTGTGCTCCCTCAAATCACCACCCACCTATACACACTATGCAAAAATAGCTATGTATATAGATTTATATGTCAAAATATGCAGAAATTAAAATACAAGGATAGGCAAAACCCTAAGAAATATTTCATCAAACACAAGAAGTACAGAAAAAATGGTTTTACATAAGAACCCATAATTCCTCAAATCAAAACCCTAAAAATCGAGTTCAACTCGAAGTATATGAGATAAAATCTGTCTACATATAAACCCTTAGGGTTAGGGTTCACGAAAATTGGGGAAACCAAACGTATGGACACCAAAACCCTAGAATTACCTAGGTCTTCATGTAGGACCTACGAAATCGAGATCCATACAACAAGGGATTTCCTAAAGGGCAATAATCAACAGAAAACAGAATATAATTGAATAAAAATAGGGTTTTACCTATAGGGAGATGGTTTCCCTATGAAAGTTCTTCTTCCCCAAGGTTCCTTGACCCAAGCTCCTTGCTTTCCTTGCTTTGGAGGAGAAAAATGGAATCCCTAGGGTTAGATTCCGAATTTGTGGTGGGGGAATTAGTTTTCTCTAATGGAGGCTAGGGTTTTTTTTCTTTATGAAGGAGAAAAGGTTGAGGGTGGCTTCCTTTTATATTGGAAACTAGGTTAGGGTTTCTAATGCATAGGTTTAGGTTAAACCCCCATGTCAGGTCATGCAGAACTCAATTGACTCAGGTTTAGTCCTCCTAGGGTTTGAGGTTCAACCCTAAAATTGGAATTCTAGAGTTTGTCTAGAATTTGGGTTTCAAACTAGGGTTTAGTCATTAGGGTTATAGTCCTAATGAGTTCTAGGGTTTGACCTAAACCAAACACAACTAACAACATATAAATAGTTTTAAAACTCAGCAGATTAATTAAATACATAATTATTCAGAATAGTGAAATTACACAAATGCCCTTATCTGGAAATGTGGTAGTAACAATAGTCAATTAGATTAGGAGAGAGTACGTGATTCGACATGAAGACACCATCCCTTAATATCAAGCGGCAAACGAACTGGCTTTTACTTTCAAAGTATTCTTCTTCGAGAATGTGCCTCAGTTACAGAATATGGAAGCAGATGCTTTGGCCGGCCTAGCAGCATCATTGGCGTTCCCCTAAAGAGATGACACTCAATTATGCTAACAGGACGAGAGTTATTATGTACAAAAATAACTTGCATATTAAACAGGGTTATGTCATAAATTCAACTTTCATGGATAATGGTTGGAGAGACCCTTTTATAGACTACGTTGCTTATAGGATTCTTCCAGAAGATCCGAAAGAAGCCACTTCTATTAAAATACGCTCACTCCAATTCTACTATGATGCCTCATCCAAAATATTATATCGTCATTCTTATGAGGGATTGCTGCTATATTGTCTTTCTAATCCTGAAGCAAGACAATCACTCTGTGAATCTCATGATGGCATCTGTAGAGCACATCAACCAAGTCCTAAATTATATGACCCCCTAAGGAAAATGGATAATTATTGGCCTACCATGGTGGCAGATGCCGAAGATTACTTTCGTAAATACGGGTCATGCCAAATCCATGCTAATTTTATCCACCAACTAACAGAGTGCTTACACCCCACAGCTGCCTCCTGGCATTTTGAAGCCTGAGGAATGGATATTATTGGTTCGATCATCCCATCTTCTTCTAGAGGACATCGGTTTATAATTGCAATAACTGATTACTTCTCCAAATAGGCAAAAGTAATCCCGTTCGTTGAAGTAAGACGTCTAACGTAATTACCTTCGTCAAACACCATGCTATCTATCGTTTCGATGTTCCCCGGAGGATAATACATGATAATGGGCTACAATTCGTTAGTCAAGCATTTTATCGATTATGTGACAAGAATCGAATCAAAAATGTAGCATCTACGGCCTATTATCCAATAGCAACAACTTAGCGGAAGCCTTTAAGAAGACCATAATTAAACTTCATGAAACGTTTGTCCCATCCAACAAACTCGATTAGAATAAGAAACTCGGGAAATATTTATGGGCTTATCGTACAACAATTCAAACTCCAATTGGTTGTATACCATTCTCTCTGGTCTACGGATGTGAAGCAGTTCTTTCGATCAAAATCCTGATACCTTCTCTTAGAATAGCTATTACTAATAAGCTAACAGTAGAGAATAATGATCGATTGTGCCTGCAAAAATTAGAAGTATTGGATGAAAAGTGCTTGCACCTTCAACAGCGTATTACGCTATACCATGCACGTATTTTTATAGCTTTTAATCAAAAAGTCAAGGAAAGAATATTCCAGGTCAGTAAATTGGTCTTTACAGTTATGAGTCCTATGATCACAATCCATAAGAACAAAGGCAAATTCTAAGCTAAATGGGAAGGTCCTTATATTGTGGAGACATTATTCTCCAACGCAGCCTACAGGCTCGATAAGCCTAATAAAGGTTTGATAATGATGCCTACCAAGAGCAAATTTCTCAAGAAGTATTATATCTAAGCACGATATATTCTTCTTCGTCTCCAACAGATTAAAATAAGATATACACCAAATACATTTTTTTAATCCTAGTAAATCATAGCCTACACGGCCTCTAGAATTATCACCTACATTCATTCTTGAATAAGACATGGGTAATGGGTCGTCAAAGTTTTCCAATGGGATAATACTCAGATCCAATAGAACAATATCATTGAGATCATCTAAACGATTCTCTGTGACAAAAATATTCTATTCTTAAAGCCATATTGCTTTAAGGATATCTTATTCCTGATTACTAGTTGGGTTAGAAATAATCTTACATGTTTCTTCACTAGTCAATAAGTGTAATGTGATTCATGTCCATATTATCTCTGAATCATATTTTATTTATTATCCCTTAAAGAGAAGACAATAGTTCACCCTTGAACTACTCTTTCTTCTATTTTCCACCAGAGTAAACTAGTGAGCTATCACATTAATATTGCCTCAGATAGTATTGTATCCTGTAAAAAAATTTATTTGTATTTAGCATGAGTATGCTACGAGTGACAAATCTACCAAATCTCCCACATAATTATATTTTTTCATGTCGATGTTACCTCTGAGCAGATACATATTTAGTACGTCTCGATTTGAAATTATCACTAAAGTAAAATAAAATTTCTTTATTGATGGAAAATGAGGAAAGAATAATATAAATGTCACTACCATATTTTCTAGGAAAGGGTATTTTAGTAATTTCCTATTTAGTTAATTATTGTGCTTGATAAATAATTATTTATTGTATTATTTAATTATTATTAGATATTATTTATTTAATTTGGACTTGTATTAGTGGACCTAACAATTTTAGTTTGGACCCATGGACCAACATGAATTAATTAGTTAGACTTAGCCCGTTTAGAAAGCCCATTATTAAGGAGATGGATTAAATTAATTAAATCATTGGACTAGAAGCTTCCTTCCTTTATTATTTCTTTATGAGAGGCCCCAAGGGGTATATTAGACATTACATGATTACTTGAGGGAGAGGAATAGGGGCCGGCCTATATAAGTAGAGGAAAAAAAAATTCTCTCCTCTTTTTCATTCCAAATCTAGATCTAGAATTTTCCACTACCAAATTTCTTTCATTCCCACTTTATTTCCTACCAAATTCATTCCAATTCTTTTCCAAATCACCATTAGAGACTTAAGAAGTAAGGATCTAGAAGGAGCAAGTAAGGATCTACAAAGAGTAACAAGGATCTACAATTTAGAGGCAATTCCATCTCAATTGGAGGTTTTATTGGGAATCCATCTTCCAATAGGTACAATTTAAATTTTTTCTCTTAAAATAGCTTCTAAATTTGAGAATTAATCATGAAAAATTAACCCATATGCATGTACTACCCATAGAATTTGGTTTTGTGTTCATAGGAGGCCTATTGAGAAAGTTATGGTACTTTTTGTGTCAATTTTGAGGGAATTTCGAGAATAATATTTGTTGTGTGTGTTAATTGATCCTATAGATCAATTTGGCATATGTTTATGTGTTTAGGGCTAGTGTCGTGTCTACAATTGGGTACATGTAGGTCGTATCTCAACAATTTGGTGATACGTGTTGTTTTGGGGGTTTTTCCTTCGACACGAGACTTTGTACATGTCGTATTTTGACACGGACACGTAGATCTATATTTGACACTTCATATTGTTCATAAATATTATATGTGACTTGTGTGTGTCCTTCGGGGTGCAATTGGATGTGTGGTGGACACGTGTCATATGCGTATCCTAGATCTAGTGGGATACGGTGTGATACTCTCCATATGTTGTGTATTTTTGTGTATATCTAATTATTGTGCTTTTAATTCTTGTGTTATAATTGTGCATCTATATATAGATATTATATATGTATTATTTATATTTATTATAGTATTTATTGTATCATAGATCTATGTATTATATATGTACTAATAGAATATATATATATATATGTAGCTTTCTTCTACATGCATTTATATATATATTATAATATATTGTATGGATATATATGTATATGTTTTATAATTATATATGTGTGTTATTGGGTAATTATTTTATATGAAATTGTTATAGGATTATTTAAATATATGTATAGAGGTAATTATAATATATTTATGTTTGTGTGCATGTCCTAATATGTATATTATTATAGAGGGGTATTTATAATTATTTGATATTTATATATATAGATATATATATTTATTTATTATGAGTTGTTATATATATATATATATATATATATATAAGTTTTTATAGGTTTTTAGTGACAGAGGATTAATGACAACCCGCTGTCATTAAACAACAGCTTAAATACAGCAGCCGTTGTAGCAGTGAGCCGCCGGTATTAATGACAGCAGCCGCTGTCATTAATAGCAGCAGCAGCAGGCGGGAACAGCAACAGGCGGGAACAGCAGCAACGGCGACGGTGGAAACGGTGACGGTTGCAGACCGTCATTAAAAGCAGCAGTAGCAGTGCAGGATTCCAACAACAACAGCGACGGCAGATTCAGTGACAGCCAGAACTGTCACTAAAAGCCTGGTATCAGAGTATAAGTGTTTTTCAATACAGTTTTCAGCGACGGATAGGCAGTTTTATATATATATATGTTTATATACTTATATATATATATATATATATATATATATATATATATATATATGTATTGATATTGAGATAATATGTTATTATTGCTATATTCTTTATATGTATAATATTAGTGTATATATATATATTATATAAGGGTAATTATTATTCCAAGTATTGGATATTACCTTGAGGAGACCAAGGTAAATGGGGATACTCAAGATACGGGGTTTGGACATCAAGATTGTGATTATTTTTGAGATACCAAGTTGGTTCAAAACCACGGTACCTATTGATGTGTAAATTATGATTTTATATAATTATAAATATTGTTTGATTTATATGTTGAGGTGTTACCTTGGATTCACGTATCCAGAGATACGGTATCCTAATATTTAAGATATGGGTTTCTTGACTTAGATTTTACTATCTTGACCCAAGATTTTTGTGTTAGAATTATGCAACCTAGAAATAGATAGTTGACCTTGGTTTGACCATAGTTGACCATAGTTGACTTTTGACTTAAAATCAGCTTATTGACCTAGAAGTTGACTATTTTAACTTATTCTCTTTTCGGAACCTTGTATTGATGTTGTATTCCATATCTAGGTCTTCGAGGCACCGAGTCAGACATTTGTGAGACTATTTATTGGACTTCAGGCGAGTATATTCTCTGATAGTTTCTCATTTATGATATCCTCTATGTTCATTGTATCTAGTGTAGATATCTATGTTCTCTTGACACTATGGTTACACGGATTGGATATCCGGATCTCTTCATGAGATGTTATTCCTTGGTATATGGTGTATCTTGTGCAAGCCTTCTTTCATTCATTATCTTGTACATGTACAGACACAGATTCTTGGGAAGACTAGCTATCTTCTTGGGGAATCCTGTGCCATAGCGTATCATGGTTGGATCTATTATACCATTCGGGGGTGGGGAGTGTGTAGTGTAGATATGTGATCATACCCATCTTGTTATCTTAAATAGTGTTAATCATACACCGCACGTATGATTAGCCAGGCCATAAATATTGTATCTCGTGTATCAAGTTCCCAAGCCGATCACATGTTAAGCTAGTACTCACACACTTAGTCATTTAGTATTCTTGTACATTGGCATATTATTCATTATTGTATTATTTCAGTATTTTCTTATTGTATATATATCTCTTGTATCTATTATGCATCTTGTTTATCCACAGCTATTTACTGTTTCATAGTTTTTATCATTGATTAGAAATGCTGTTAGAGATGTACTCTGCTCCATTCCTAACTGGATATATTTTTTCAGATGACACTGAGGAGTGGTACCCTACCTATTATGGACCCCAGGATGTTGTGGGTTTAGATTCTGAGACCCTGGCTCAGGAGGGCCTTATCCCAACTGAGACAGTTGACCCAGGAGTTGTAGCTTCATAGTATTCTTTTGTACTGGATTTATCTCCAGCTTATTCTGTATTTCTTCAGACTCATTAATGTATTATTTTAGACTCATGAGTTATATTGTGACTATTCTATTCTTTATCTAATTCGTGCTCATTTCCATCTTAGTTCTGTGATTGAGTATATATCATTTTGGTGGTTCATTATATTGTTAGATAGATTATCTAGACAGCGTTCTACCACCGATTTTGCAGGGTAGGCTTGTCACGCCCCAGTCCCAAAATACGTAGGACTAGGAATACGTAACACGCTAGTCGTATGTATACGAACTCCAATATATGGAAACCATATACACACGTACGCTATACATGAATATCCAATCCATAGTGGTAATATACTGTCACAACAAGTCACACGCAATCTATATCTCATCCACAGCACAATAATAGATAAATGGAAATCAATAACTGAATATCAAAGAAGCAGTCTCAAAGTGTGATAGTCGGATGAAAACAAATCCACTACAATTCGACTATAATAAACTACTAAAGAGAGAAGAGAATAAACTCTAATATAAGAATAAATGTCTCAAAAAGAATAGCAACTAGAATCTCTAAACAGCTGCAATGGATCACATATAATCCGAAGGTAAGACCTCCTCAGACTGATAGGTAGCGTCAGGTCCAGGTCCATACTCCTGCGGGTACTCCTGCTTATCTATATCTGGAAAGGGACCAGGTCCTCAGAGGGACGTAACAAGATACATATAAACATGCCAATAAAGTACTGAAATATAAACATCCATTGGGGTCGCCTAACCGTCTAAGTGAATGCAGTTAAGAACACATTTTCCCACAAGTGAGCTATCTGGCTGAAAACTGGGATTTGGCATGGTTCTCTATTGGAGATCCAGGGGCCTACAAAGGCACGTCGTCTTTCGAACGCTGGTGGCCCGCTTGATAATAATATAATATATAGTGGTCATCACCACCCGTATCTCCGGCGGAGAATCCGGGAGCACAATAGAAAAAGTGCAAAGGAGCTCAAATACGGTACTCGTTGTTCTCCCCACCCAATGCTCTAAGCATGTCATTTCCATGACACGATAAACCTCTAATAACAGCCAGGTCTACTAGCATGCAAAGTTTCTATTGGCAGTTATCTCTATCCGTCGCACGACCTATACGTACTAGTGGCCAGCCGAGTACGCAAGTCTGTGTCCTACATGTGACTCACACTCGTGTAAGAATATAAAGTCATGGCCAATGAAACATAAATGTCTCATGAAAATGGGGTGGTCTCATAAAGTAGGTCCAATGCATATACATAAATAAAAACATAGTACGACGACACCGTCGTTACACCAAAGTTTTCTTGGACGCGCAATTTATATAGCAGTTAAAATAAATAAACTAAAATAAGCAGAAATAAATATGCATGCATCATATGGAATATAAATACAGTACAATGGCAAGGTATACTTGCCTGGCAAGAAATCTGTAAAGTGTACGCGCCCAAATATCAAGGACACGGAACCTGGAACTAAGGCCTCCGAACAAACGTCTCCGGATGCTGAAATAAACATCACCAACATTTTCGGAATGAGCAAAATAGTAAAAAAACACTTCCCTTTCGTCCAATTTGGACACAGGGGCAAAACGGTAATTTTGGGTAAAAGTGGGGTCCACGTGTGGCCCACTTTGCACCAAAAAGCGTGCCGAGGGTAACAGTCTCTAAATGGGACAAACTATAGGTCAAACAACTCTAAATGTCAATATGAACCCAACGGTATATCCAAATGTAGATTCCGAAGGGCCGAACATAATTTCGTCTAAAAAGTCAACTGTGGAGCCCGCCAATTGGCAACTTGGTCAACCATCTCAGAATTATATGAAAATTGGGTCCCAGGACCAGCGCGTTACTACGAGTCCAGTGGAACAAGTTTCGTCGTAATCTGACAAGCGTACACAAAATGCGCGCGACTTCCACAAAAGTTATGACACGGGGTGTGTCCGCGGATACGGGCTGATTTCGGTGCGCACACGCGTCCGAATCAGTCTTCGCGAATTTTTACGTATCCGGTTACGCTCCGCACACCGTTCGGTACACTTGGTACACGACGGGGCGGTCCCGTTTGGCGGGACGCGCTCCGTTTCACAATTTTTGGAAATTTAGGAAAAGTGGGTTCGCGGGGTTTTGTGACGAATTTAATTCTGTCCATAGCAGTTAATAATCTAGGATTATTTAACAGAAATTAAATTACGTAAAGTGGTCTACATATACCAAAAAGAATCATAGAATTCAAATCTTTGTGGTAGGAGATACGAACTCGGCAACATGGGTGGTCACCGCAGTTTTTTGCGATCCTAGAATTTGGTCTGCTTGTGGCAACTTTGGCGCTATTTTCTCCTAGGTTTACGCATTGTCCGAGGTCTAATATCATACAGATATGGAAGAGGGTTAAGGGGTGAGCATACCGGTGAAGACGGGGCGGCGTTTGGTTGAGCGAATCGACGGGAAGCAACTCTGGAACAAAGGTACCTCCCTGTGGGAATCTGCAGTGCGTGGGGTCGCGATCGACGGGATTGGTTTGGACAGCCTGGCGGGGTTCTCCGGCTGCGGTGACGGCGCTCTCTAGGTCTAGATGAGAAGAGAAGGGTCTAGATGATTAGGTTTAGGTTTTAGAGGAATAAATAAATATATATATATATATATATATATATATATATAAAAGTGGGAGAGGGGAGACTGGTGTCCGCGGCCTAAGGGGGCTGGGCGGGTCTGCTGGGTTTTGTGGGAATGCTAAGGGAAAGTTTTGCTAACGTTTGCTTTAAGTTGGAATGCTTGCTAAGTTACTTTGTTGGAATGGTTATTAGTTATAGTTATTATTAGTTGTTTATTATTAATTTATTTTCTTTTCTTTTCCTTTTTCTTTTTAAATATATATATACATATATATATTTGTATATATATATATATATATATATATATATATATATATATATATATATATATACTTATAAGAAAATTTAAAGATTATATTAATGCACACCGTTAAGCTAGCAACTGCTTAAGGGGTCTCCTACATGAAATAAATTCCAAAAAATTCATGATTGTCCCATAAATCCTCTAAGTGCACCAACACCTAAAATAAAAATTATTAAAAATATATTTCTCCTATTTAGCCACTAATTACTACAATTAAATTAATAATTAATAATTAAAAAGGGTTTATACGATTTTTAGGAATAGAGGTTTTACATTCTACCCAACTTATAAAAATTTCGTCCTCTAAATTTAAAATTAAGCCACGATAGAATGCAAGGATGGTATAAGATATTAATTAACAATGTAAATTCATACCTTGGTCTGCGAATAGGTTCGGGAAACGCTTGCGCATGTCGTCCTCGCGCTCCCAAGTTGATTCTCCTGGCGCGCCATGCCTCCATGCTACGCGAACCAAGGGAATAGACTGGTTTCTCAACACTTTCTCTCGACGATCAAGGATTCCCACGGGTTGCTCTTGGTAAGACAAGCTCGGCCCAATGGTGATCTCCGAATGATCGAGAACATGACTGTTGTCTGCCACATATCGCTTGAGCTGCGACACATGGAATACGTCATGTACTCCCTCCAGTGAAGGTGGTAACGCAAGTCGATATGCCACCTCTCCAACTCTCTCGAGCACATCAAATGGTCCAATATACCTTGGACTCAACTTGCCGCGCCTTCCGAATTGAATAGTGCCTCTGGTCGGTGATATCCTCAAGAAGACATGATCGCCCTCTTTGAACTCCAAGGGACGACGATGAAGGTCCGCCCACTGCTTCTGCCTGTCTTGCGCTCCTCGCAAGTGTCCCTGAATCTTCTTAACTGTCTCTACGGTGTTGACCACCAACTCTGGTCCCAGAATCTGACGTTCTCCTACGTCACTCCAATATACAGGAGACCTACATTTTCTTTCATACAATACTTCAAACGGAGCCATCTGAATACTCGCTTGATAGCTATTGTTGTAAGAAAACTCTACAAGATGTAGGTGGTCCTCCCATGATCCTCCGAAGTCTAGCATGCAAGCTGTCACGACCCAATTCCGTAGAATCGTTGAGGCATCCCCCGAATCATGACCGCCGTGCGGGCCTGGGGTTGTGCCCGCACAAGGCTTTAATGATTTGCATAGCAAGCACATATTCAGAGTATGCAGATAATTGAAACACAGATTGAAACATGAAAAAGTTTTCTTTATTGATAATGAACATCTATTACAAACTCCTGAATGAGTCACCTAAAATGCCGCACGGGCTTACAAAAGAGTTGACTCAAAATGAGATAGCAGTCATGTACATTACATCCTTTTATAACTTTAAAATGATAAAGACCTCCTGGCTGGAGGACAGCTTTGCCACGGAGCTGCATTGTGTATAAAGAGTGCAAGCTCCTTTCTTCAAGTACTTCAAAGGCGGCACGATCAGGATGCGCCAACAGCTGGACTGGATCAGGAAAGACGACTTCGGCTCCTCGCTCGGTTCGCCTTGGTGCGGAGAACCTGTTTCAACGAGGGTCAGCATGTCGAAACATACTGGTGAAGGCGAGCTAACCTGACTATACCAATCAACACGTTGTTTAATGAAGCATGCATGTTTTTGTGGGTTTCTATCTTGCCTTAGTTCATTTACAAGCAACAGTATATATGTATGATACTGAAATGAACTTGCCACCGTTAGGTGGATTTTACCTGTCCGTCTGAATTACCTGCACAATACTTACCATGCCTTCCCTGCCACGAAGACATAAGTTAGTTTGCAACAGGTTTAAATATACACGATGATCACTGGCATGGTTGCCATAGTGGACGTAGCCGAGGATAAGGATAGCATGCTACAAGAGTACACGATTGCGCTGCAAGCTATCCTGTCCCGAACACGAAGACTACACACGAGTTCCGCCCGGATCAGATCGGTGCCAGTGCCCCAGCAACCGTCCGCAGAACCAATAACTTGTGCAGAAGTTGTCCATGATCGAACACGATTAACAAGTTAACAATTCATACATTTGAGGCAACATGAGTGCAAGAACACGAGTACACGAAAAGCAGTATTGCATGATTTATTTTGCATAGCCTCCCTGAACAATTATGCATATACAAGATATGATCTATACTTAGCACGGTTTATAGAACATTTGCACGAACAAGCATACCATAAGATAACAGTTCACATGTTTGATTGACAAGCATAATAACCAAGTCTATTCTCTTTTATCTTGGTTTCTTTTATTATTACTTGGTATCGTTTGATCGGGGCAAAGAAGAATGCAGATTTATTAGATGTGAAGACTGGAAGCAGGGCTAGCTAATCGGGTTGGTAGCCATTCACTTAGATTGTTGGAAGGGAGAAGGAAAGAGGCACTTCACGACTCTGCTCGCAAGCCGCCTACTGCTCGTTCACCTGCATCACGAACAGCTCGATCAACACTCCTTCCTCTCTTTCCAATCTCGAAATTGAAGTGCAGTTTAATGAACGAAAATAATGAAAACCATCGAAACCGTTCAAGGAAACCCAAGCAAATCCAAAACCAACTCAAAGCACGAAAGTAACAAGCGACATCAAAACTGAGGCAATAAAAGATAGCAGCGGAGAGGTCCCTCCCAACTCTACCGCTAAGCCGATCCTTGGGGCGCGGTCCACTGAATATGGGAATCGATTCCGAAGAAACAAATCTATAACGAGGACGAGTTCTTAATTCAATCTATCCCGATCGAACGATACCGTCTTGTGTTTCTTAGCCGCGCTCTCCGCACCGGAAGAACGGGGTGCTACATCCTACCCAACTAATTGGAAGTTTTGTCCCGAAACTTAAGAATAGGACCTACCGTTAGGGTACATTACGTTGCGGATGACGATCAGGAAGGTTTGGACAGGAATTGATGGCATGGCCTGATCGTCCATAAGCGAGGCGTAACCCAAGTCTCAAGCGGCAGTCTTTCTTATCGTGCCCAAGCTTTTTGCAGAAACGACATGTATTGCTCCAATCCCTTAATTACGGACCACCGTTGTTCCGTCGCTTTGCAGCATTATTTCCTCTCTCGTTGCTTTGGCATTTGTGATTGTAGGTATGTACAGCGCCGGCAGGAACGTGAGGATAGTGCGGTTCAAGTGATAGGGCATGATTCATGACTTCACGCATGGTACGATACTGAGGAACGACTATATGTGCATTGATGGCAGGACATAGTCCACCTTCAAACCTTCTAGTTCGACTCACTACATCAGGTAAATAGGCCCTAGCAAATTTGGAGAGTCGGTTGAATTCGGCGGAATACTCTTTAACTGTCATGCTGCCTTGCCTCAGTTGTACGAACTCGTTCTCCATTTGACGTTGTACTGGAGGGGGTACGAACTCCTCTTCGAACGTGACACAAAAAGTTGTCCACGAGATCGCCTCCTCTCCGTGATCAAATTGGAGAGATCGTCGATGCACGTCCCACCAATCGTGCGCGTTGAGGCGGAGCTGTAGTTGCGCGCAGGCGACGCACTTCTCTTCGGGGACCTCTAGCAGAGTGAAGTGATCTTCAAGTTCGGCCAACCAATCTAGAGCTACGACTGGGTCCTCAGTCCCGTTGAATGGGGTATTGCAGACTTTCTTAAAGTGGCCAAAGTCAAAGGCAGTCACGTCCCTCGTCCTTGGAATTTGCGGAGTCTCTACTTCAAGCGCGGGCTGTTCCACCGGAGTCGGTGCTCTTGCCATGGAATGGTTGGAAGCCAAAGTCTGAACGATCTGTTGTAGGGCATCCACCTGCTTCTGTTGGACTGAGAATCGTGCTTCTATATTGTCTTAAAACTTGAGCTGCCTCTCCTCCGCCCGCTTCTCGGCTCGTTCATAGCGAGCCTCGTCCCTTTGTTGGTTTGCCTCCAATATCTGCAACATTCATTGGACGGGATCGATGCTTGGCACGGCTCGCTGGCTCTCTGAACTTCCCGAAGTGCCCGAACTACTTCCTTGGCCTGGTATTTTGTCCGGGGTTTATGCTGGAGCCATTCCTTCAAAAGAAGGTAAATTACATTAGGATCATAATGTACTATGGACTTATTGCATGAACGTATCTCATTTTGGCCTAGCGAGTTCAAGAGTTCGCACAGGAATTTGATCGTTAAAGGAACTTTTCCAGCACGAAGTCTAAGGAACTTGAATCTGTGCTCTGATACCACTATGTCACGACCCAATTCCGTAGAATCGTTGAGGCGTCCCCCGAATCATGACCGCCGTGCGGGCCTGGGGTTGCGCCCGCACAAGGCTTTAATGATTTACATAGCAAGCACATATTCAGAGTACGCAGATAATTGAAACACAGATTGAAACATGAAAAAGTTTTCTTTATTGATAATGAACATCTATTACAAACTCCTGAACGAGTCACCTAAAATGCCGCACGGGCTTACAAAAGAGTTGACTCAAAATGAGATAGCAGTCATGTACATTACATCCCTTTATAACTTCAAAATGATAAAGACCTCCTGGTTGGAGGACAGCTTTGCCACGGAGCTGCATTGTGTATGAAGAGTGCAAGCTCCTTTCTTCAAGTACTTCAAAGGTGGCGCGATCAGGATGCACCAACAGCTGGACTGGATCAGGAAAGACGACTTCGGCTCCTCGCTCGGTTCGTCTTGGTGCGGAGAACCTGTTTCAACGAGGGTCAGCATGTCGAAACATACTGGTGAAGGCGAGCTAACCTGACTATACCAATCAACACGTTGTTTAATGAAGCATGCATGTTTTTGTGGGTTTCTATCTTGCCTTAGTTCATTTACAAGCAACAGTATATATGTATGATACTGAAATGAACTTGCCACCGTTAGGTGGATTTACCTGTCCGTCTGAATTACCTGCACAATACTTACCATGCCTTCCCTGCCACGAAGACATAAGTTAGTTTGCAACAGGTTTAAATATACACGATGATCACTGGCATGGTTGCCATAGTGGACATAGCCGAGGACAATGATAGCATGCTACGAGAGTACACGATTGTGCTGCAAGCTATCCTGTCCCGAACACGAAGACTACACACGAGTTCCGCCCGGATAGGATCGGTGCCAGTGCCCAAGCAACCGTCCGCAGAACCAATACCTTGTGCACAAGTTGTCCATGATCGAACACGATTAACAAGTTAATAAGTCATGCATTTGAGGCAACACGAGTGCAAGAGCACGAGTACACGACAAGCAGTATTGCATGATTTATTTTGCATAGCCTCCCTGAACAATTATGCATATACAAGATGTGATCTATACTTAGCACGGTTTATAGAACATTTGCACGAACAAGCATACCATAAGATAACAGTTCACATGTTTGATTGACAAGCATAATAACCAAGTATATTCTCTTTTATCTTGGTTTCTTTTATTATTACTTGGTATCGTTTGATCGAGGCAAAGAAGAATGCAGATTTATTAGATGTGAAGACTGGAAGCAGGGCTAGCTAATCGGGTTGGTAGCCACTCACTTAGATTGTTGGAAGGGAGAAGTAAAGAGGCGCTTCACGACTCCGCTCGCAAGCCGCCTACTGCTCGTTCACCTGCATCACGAACAGCTCGATCAATACTCCTTCCTCTCTTTCCAATCTCGAAATTGAAGTGCAGTTCAATGAACGAAAACAATGAAAACCATCGAAACCGTTCAAGAAAACCCAAGCAAATCCAAAACTAACTCAAAGCACGAAAGCAACAAGCGACATCAAAAACCGAGGCAATAAAAGATAGCAGCGGGGAGGTTCCTCCTGACTCTGCCGCAAAGCCGATCCTTGGGACGCGGTCCACTGAATATGGAAATCGATTCCGAAGAAATAAATCCATAACGAGGACGACTTCTTAATTCAATCTATCCCGATCGAACGATACCGTCTTGTGTTTCTTAGCCGAGCTCTCCGCACCGGGAGAACGGGGCGCTACACAAGCCCTCAACATATCCTCTAAGGTCTGAATAGTACGCTCCGACTTCCCATCTGTCTGCGGGTGGTAAGATGTACTGAATTTCAGACGAGTACCAAGACTCTCTTGCATGCTCCTCCAAAAGTGCGATGTGAAGCGCGAATCTCTGTCCGATACAATGCTGACTGGTATGCCGTACAATCTCACGATCTGCCTCATATATAAGTCAGCTAAAGCTTCTGTAGACTGGCCAACTCTAAAAGGTATGAAATGGGCTGACTTGGTGAGTCGGTCCACTATTACCCACACTGCATCTCTTCCACTCGAACTCTTGGAAAAGCCCGTGACGAAGTCCATAGTGATGTGCTCCCACTTCCACTCTAGAATCGGAAGTGGTTACAATAATCATGTTATCCTCTGGTGCTCCGCCTTCACTTGTTGACATACCAGACATTTAGCTACAAAGCGAGCTATCTCTCTCTTCATTCCATGCCACCAAAAGTGCTGTCGTAAGTCGCGATACATCTTGGTGCCTCCAGGATGAATAGAATAAATCAAACTATGAGCCTCTGCCATCAACTCCTGTCGAATCTCTCCATTTGGAACATAAAGACGATCACCACATCGTAATGTCCCATCCTCATGAATGCGCAATTCTGTCTTTTCTTCGACCTCTGTCCTTTCCTTCAGTCTCCGGAATCTGGCGTCTGTAGGCAAAGCTGCCTTAATCCTCTCTACCAATGATGATTGTACTTGCAAGTTGGCTAGTGTCCCATCTGCTCTGGGTAATATCACTTCAATGCCAAGCTCTTCCAAGTCCTCCAATAGTTCCCTCTGTGCTGTCAAAAAATAAGCTGCTGGCTTCCGGCTTAACGCGTCTGCTACCACGTTAGCCTTGCCTGGATGATAATGTAGCTCTATCTCGAAATCTTTCATTAACTTGAGCCATCGACGTTGCCTCATATTTAACTCCTTCTGCGTGAAGATGTACTTGAGGCTTTTGTTGTCTGTATAGATCTTCACTCGTTCCCCATATAAGTAATATCTCCATAGCTTCAGAGCAAATACAACGGCTGTAAGTTCCAAGTCATGAGTCAGATAATTCTTCTCATGTACTCGTAACTGCCTAGATGCATATGCAATCACCTTGCCATGCTGCATCAATACGCATCCCAAGCCTTTTTTTGATGCGTCACTGTAGATCATATAACCTCCCGATCCTGACGGAATAGTCAATACTGGTGGTGTAGTCAGTCGCTTCTTCAACTCTTCAAAGGCGGCTTGACACTCGTTGGTACATATAAATTCTTGATCCTTACAAGTCAAACAAGTCATAGGTGCCGCTATCCTTGAGAAGTTTTCCACGAACCGTCGGTAATATCCCGCAAGTCCAAGGAAACTCCTCACCTCTGCTGTTGATTTAGGAACAGACCATGTCTCAACTGCTGAGATCTTCTCTGGATCAACAGAAATACCATCTCCTGTGACAACATGCCCAAGAAATAAGACTCTGTCCAAGAAAAACTCACATTTGCTGAGCTTTGCATATAACTGCTCTCTCCTCAAAGTCTCTAGAACAATCCGCAGATGCTTCTCATGCTCCTCGTGGCTCTTTGAATTGACAAGTATATCATCTATGAAGACGACCATGAACTGGTCCAAGTACTGGTGGAAGACTCGATTCATCAAGTCCATGAAGATCGCTGGAGCATTGGTCAATCCAAATGGCATGACCAAAAACTCGTAGTGTCTATATCTTGTTCTGAATGCGGTCTTCGGAATATTCTGCTTCCGTACCTTTACCTGATGATATCCCACTGAGTTGATCAAATCTATCTTCGAGAATACCTTAGCTCCACTGAGTTGATCAAATAGGTCATCAATGCGTGGCAATGGATATTTGTTCTTCACTGTCACTGCATTCAAGGCTTTGTAGTCAATGCACATACGCACTGACCCATCCTTCTTTGGTACAAACAACACTAGTGCTCCCCAGGGTGATGCACTCGGTCGGATGAAATTTTTCTCTTCTAGTTCTTTCAACTGTGCCTTCAACTCGTCCATCTCCTTCTTCGCCAGTCTGTAAACATGCGATGCTATAAGTGCTGCTCCGGGTGCTAGTTCAATTGAAAACTCTACGTCTCTGTCTGGGGGTAGTCCTGGAAAATCCTCTGGAAAGACGTCTAGAAATTCTGAAATAACAGGATAATAGACAACATCATCTATTATGAGTTGCATACCATCAAGGATTTCTGTAGATCCTCGGGCAAACTCATGTTCAGGCTGGCCTGGTACCTTAAAAAGAATGTTTCCTCCAAAACAATCGAAGAAAGCGTGGTACTTGATTAGCCAGTCCATTCCAAGCACAATATCAAAAGATGGCATAGGAAGGACTAATAGTTGGGCGTTCATCTCTCTACCATGTATCACTATAGGGCCCGATCTACAAACTCGGCTAACTGGTACAACTCCTCCTCCGGTAAGAATTCTAACACAACTAGATAAGGTGTAGAAGCAATATTGTGTTTGGCAATAAAACTAGATGATATGAATGAGTGGGTAGCTCCCGTATCAAATAATGTCACAGCAGGAAAAGTAAAAGTAAGGGTAATACCTGCTATGACATCCACCTCATGATCTATGTCATCTACCTCCAATGCAAAAGCTCGCCCGTTCCTCTGCGGCTGTCCATATCCGGCCCTCATATACTGCTCCTCCTGGGTAGGTAGCGGTGGTCCTCTCTGAAATCCTCCTGCTGTCGGGGGTCAAGGTGCTCCCGGTCCAGTTATCTGTTGGGTTGGCTTCGGTGCTGGAAGCGCTAGTCTCTGAACTGGCGGTGTAAGTGTCTGCTGCATTTGGCAGTCTCTCACCAGGTGCTGTCCGGAGCCACACCTCATACACTGACCCAAGCGGGTCCGATAATCTCTTAAAATATGTTCGATTCTCCCACAATAATTGCAGTAGGGCTTCCCCGAATTCTGGTACGGTGCTGCTCGGTGTTGCTGATGCTGCTGTGCCAAGGGACGTCTGATAGGCCCTCTCTGTTGTGTCCTTGCCGGTCCCTGTTGTATCCTTGCTGATCCTTGTTGTGTCCTCAGCTGACCTCCCTTTCCTCTGCTAATGGTTTCTTGTAATCTGGCCTCTGTCAGTAATTCAGCATAAGAGACTCGGGACTGCGAGCTTGTATAATGTTGTAGCTCCTGGGTCAGTCCTCGATGAAACCTCTTAGCCTTAGCCAAGTCATCTGGTATCAAAGCAGCGCCATATTTGTTGAGTCGACTAAACTCGACATCATACTCATCCACTGTTCGGTTCTCCTGCTCCAAGTGAAGAAACTGATCAATATAAGGTATCTCTGACGGTGTCCGGGAAGTACTTTCCTTCGAAGCACTCCAAGAACTGCTCCCAAGTCTGGTAAGTACCCAACTGGCGCTCCATGGATTTCCACCAGTGATGAGCATTACCATCTAGAAGCGTCCGTACACCCGTCATCCATAAGTCCGTAGGTAACTGCGATGCCTCCAGTAGCTTCTGCTTGTGTGTGATCCAGTTGGTAGTCTCCTCCGGGCTCTTAGTGCCCTTGTACTGCCTTGGACCCATCTGAATAAAATCCTTTACTGATCCAACCCTAGCTCTAGGTACCGGAGCTAGTGCTTGGGCTGGTACAGTAGCCTGTGCAGCCATCCTCTCCAGTGCTGCCAAAAATTCTTGCCTCTGCTCGGCTGCCTGTTGCCTCTGTTCCTATATCATCATCTGAAAGAATTGGAACATATGCACTTGGCCGTCTTGCGGTACTGGGAAAGATGGAAGGTTCCCAATAGGCGAAGCGGGAAGATCAGATGGAATTGGAGTGTGAGTCTGTCCATCTGGTCCCGGAAGCCTAGGAATCGTTGGGGTCCCTCCTTGAGTCTGACCATTGACTCCAGAAGTTGTGTCGCCATTGGCGACAGTACATCCATTTTGCGAATCCATCTCTCTGCAGGTGATGTACAAAATGATTAAAAAAAGTACAGGAATCAAACAGGATGCAAGTATTAAATAGGAAGGATGAGTTTCAGTCAAGCGTGGATAAGATCCTTATACTCTATTCCTATACGCAGGCTTGTTCGGTACAGTTATGTAACCGAGATAATATATTCTTGACCTGCATGGACCACCACTAAAAACATGTCACGCCCCAGTCCCAAAATACGTAGGACTAGGAATACGTAACACGCCAGTCGTATGTATACGAACTCCAATATATGGAAACCATATGGACACGTATGCTGTACATGAATATCCAATCCACAGTGGTAATATACTGTCACAACAAGTCACACGCAATCTATATCTCATCCACGGCACAAATAATAGATAAATGGAAATCAATAACTGAATATCAAAGAAGCAGTCTCAAAGTGTGATAGTCGGATGGAAACAAATCCACTGCAAATCGACTATAATAAACTACTAAAGAGAGAAGAGAATAAACTCTAATATAAGAATAAATATCTCGAAAAGAATAGCTACTAGAATCTCTAAACAGCTGCAATGGATCACATATAATCCGAAGGTAAGACCTCCTCAGACTGATAGGTAGCGTCATGTCCAGGTCCATACTCCTGCGGGTACTCCTGCTCATCTATATCTGGAAAGGGACCAGGTCCTCAGAGGGACGTAACAAGATACATATAAACATGCCAATAAAGTACTGAAATATAAATATCCATTGGGGTCGCCTAACCGTCTAAGTGAATGCAGTTAAGAACACCATTTCCCACAAGTGAGATATCTGGCTGAAAACTGGGATTTGGCATGGTTCTCTATTGGAGATCCAGGGGCCTACAAAGGCACGTCGTCTTTCGAACGTCGGTGTCCCACCTGATAATAATATAATATATAGTGGTCATCACCACCCGTATCTCCGGCGGAGAATCCGGGCGCACAATAAAAAAAGTGCAAAGGAGCTCAAATGCGGTACTTGTTGTTCTCCCCACCCAATGCTCTAAGCATGTTATGTCCATGACATGATAAACCTCTAATAACCGCCAGGTCTACTAGCATGCAAAGTTTCTATTGGTAGTTATCCCTATCCGTCGTACGACCTATACGTACCAGTGGCCAGCCGAGTACGCAAGTTCGTGTCCTACATGTGACTCACACTCGTGTAAGAATAGTGTCATGGCCAATGAAACATAAATGCCTCATGAAAATAGGGTGGTCTCATAAAGTAGGTCCAATGCATATGCATAAATAAAAATATAGTACGACGACACCGTCGTTGTACCCAAGTTTTCTTGGACGCGCAATTTATATAGCAGTTAAAATAAATGAACTAAAATAAGTAGAAATAAACATGCATGCATCATATGGAATATAAATACAGTACAATGGCAAGGTATACTTGCTTGGCAAGAAATCTGTAAAGTGTACGCGCCCAAATGTCAAGGACACGAAACCTGGAACTAAGGCCTCCGAACAAACGTCTCCGGATGCTGAAATAAACATCACCAATATTTCCAAAATGAGCAAAATAGCTAAAAAACACTTTCCTTTCGTCCAATTTGGACACAGGGGCCAAACGATAATTTCGGGTAAAAGTGGGGTCCACAAGTGGCCCACTTTACACCAAAAAGTGTGCCGAGGGTAACAGTCTCTAAATGGGACAAACTATAGGTCAAACAACTCTAAATGTCAATACGAACCCAACGATATGTCCAAATATAGATTCTGATGGGCCGAACATAATTTCGTCTAAAAAGTCAACTGTATTGCCCGCCAATTGGCGACTTGGTCAACCGTCTCAGAATTACGTAAAAATTAGGTCACAGGACTAGCGCGTTACAACGAGTCCAGTAGCGCAAGTTTCGTCATAATCTGACAAGCGTCCACAAAATGGGCGTGACTTCCACAAAAGTTGCGACACGGGGTGTGTTCGCGGATACGGGCTGATTCCGGCGCGCACACGCTTCCGAATCAGTCTTCGCAAATTTTTACATGTCCGATTACACTGCGTGTACCATTCGGTATACTTGGTATACGACAGGGCGGTCCCGTTTGGCGGGGCGCGCTCCGTTTCACAACTTTTGAAAATCTGGGAAAAGTGGGTTCGCGGGATTTTGTGACGAATTTAATTCTGTCCATAGCAGTTAATAATCTAGGGTTATTTAACAGAAATTATACTAGGTCAAGTGGTCTACGCATACCAAAAAGAATCATCAAATTCGGATTTCTGTGGTGGAAGATACGAACTCGGCAACATGGGTGGTCACCGCAGTTTTCTGCTATCCTAGAATTTGGTCTGCTTGTGCCAAATTTGGCGCTGTTTTTACCTAGGGTTACACGTTGTCCGAGATCTAATATCATACAAATATGAAAGAGGGTTAAGGGATGAGCATACCGATGAAGAAGGGATGGCGTTTGGTTGAGCGAGTCGACGGAAAGCAACTCCGAAACAAAGGTACCTCCCTGTGGGAATCTGCAGTGCGCGGGGTCGCGGTCGACGGGATTGGTTTGGACGGCATGGCGGGGTTCTCCGGCTGCGGTAACGGCGCTCTCTAGGTCTAGATGAGAAGAGAAGGGTCTGGATGATTAGGTTTAGGGTTTAGAGGAATATATATATATATATATATATATATATATATATATATATATATATATATATATATATAAGTGGGAGAGGGGAGACTGGTGTCCGCGGCCTAAGGGGGCTGGGCGGGTCTGCTGGATTTTGTGGGAATGCTAAGGGAAAGTTTTTCTAACGTTTGCTTTAAGTTGGAATGCTTGCTAAGTTGCTTTGTTGGAATGGTTATTAGTTATAATTATTATTAGTTGTTTATTATTAATTTCTTTTCTTTTCTTTTCCTTTTTCTTTTTAAATATATATATACATATATATTTGTATATATATATATATATATATATATATATACTCATAAAAAAATTTATAGATTATATTAATGCACACCGTTAAGCTAGCAACTGCTCAAGGGGTCTCCTACATGAAATAAATTCCGAAAAATTCTTGATGGTCCCATAAATCCTCTAAGTGCACCAACACCTAAACTAAAAATTATTAAAAATCTATTTCTCCTATTTAGCCACTAATTACTATAATTAAATTAATAATTAATAATTAAAAAGGGTTTATAAGATTTTTAGGAATAGGAATTTTACAAGGTTGGGCGTTGTTTCCGACTTGTACCCTTACGCTAGGTGCGGGTCGTGACACATTTTTGGTGGTGGCCCATGCAGGTCAAGCTTCACAAAGTATGTGATATCGTGGTAGTGCGATAATTTAGTTGTACTATTGCGAGCATGCGATAGGATATAGGAAATAGGCTGAGATACTCAATCACATCTAGGAAAATTCTTTTGATTCAACTATTCTCCTTTGATATTGATACTTGATTTCTTAATCTATCCTTTCCTTGAAAGTCCTACATCTTGTGCCATATTGATTCTTTCTTTCGCTTTGTCTCAGGATGCTGCCTAAGACTAGATCGTAGCAGGGAAGAGCAGTTTCTGAGAGGTCTGCGACATCCTGAAGGCCTGCACCATTCACTTCTCTAGTGATTTGAGTGTCAGCTACTTTCGGAGGTCCACCACCTACTCAGAGGACTGTGCCAGCTGTATCTGAAGGACTTCTACCTCCACCTCCTGTGCCAGCAGAGGCGTCACAGATGTTTACACTGTTTCGTGAGATGTTCGAGGCACAGAGGGCTCAGTCAGAGGCACATTAGAGGCAGACCGACGTTCTACGGCATGGCATCGAGAGTGCTCATCAGCTTGCTCGTGCTGTAGTTGAGAGAGGAGTTCCGGTCCAGCAGCAGGATGTTCCTCAGGTTGCTCAGCTTCGGCCAGGCAACATTCAGGACTTCAAGAAACTGGAGCCTAAGGTTTTCAAGGGGACGGAGGGCATCATCTATGCTGATGATTGGCTTGAGAACATTGAGCGTCTTATGAGGGTGTCCCGTCTTTCTGAGGATCTGAAGGTTGAGGCGGTAGGACTTCAACTGTTCGACGTCGCTCGTACTTGGTTCAGGAATGAGCCAGTTCTGGTTGACGCAGGACAATCTTGGAAGGTATTCAAGGACATCTTCAAGAGAAAGTTTTTCGCCCGGGCAGACAGGCTAGACTTGGGAAGACAGTTTGAGAGTCTCATTCAGGGGAGCATGTCTGTGGAGGAGTACGCTGCGAAGTTCGACAGGTTGAGCCAATTTGCAGAGTATCTGGTAAGGGAGCCAGAGGTTCGAGCTATTCGTTTCTGTGAGGGTCTAAACTGGGAAGTGAAGATTCTCATTCCGTCTTTTTATGAGACATACTAGGAGATACTTGCGGAGGCACGCAAGCTTGAGAGGGAGTTGGGTTTGAAGCCCAAGAGAGATCGTGATTCTTTTCTGGGGGCCAACGGCAGTGCAGTATCTGCCAAACATCCTCATTTTAAGTCCAGACCTTTCCAGCAGCACCAACAGAACCAGACTCCAGCTAAAGCGCCTTTTCATCAGGCACCTTAGCAGCAGAGACAGTTACAGCAAGCTCCATGCAACTACTACAAGAAGCTCGATCATATCTGGGAAGTTTGCAGGAGGAGGCTAGGAGTTTGTTTGTATTATGGTACTGAAGGGCATCAGTTGAGGGAGTGTCCTCATCGTGCAGTTCAGGGAGCAGCTTCAGCTCCAAGGGCACAGACGAGACCACCTGCAGCACAGCCGAGGGGACCGCTTCCGACACAACAGCAGCGTTTTGTCCAACATCAGCAGCAGGGAGGTGCTCGGCAGGGACGAGCATTTGCTATGATCGTCGAGGAGGATGAACCCACCGAAAATGTCATCGCAAGTTCTATTATTCTTGATTCCATTCCAGCTTTAGTTTTATTTGATAGTGGTGCTTCCCATAGTTTTGTATCTATTTCTTTTGCTCTGAAGCATGGTTTGGTAGCTGAGTCTCTGCTTAGGACTTGCAAGATCATGACCGGGGGAGGCATTATCCTGGTTAATGATATTTACAAGGATCGGAGAGTTACTTTGGGAGGCTGGGAGTTGAGTACGTGTCTACTTGTAATGCCACTTCTGAGCTATGACATTGTACTCAGAATGGATTGGTTGAGTAGGCACCGTGCTAGCATAGATTGTAGAGAAGGTAGAATTTTATTTGGTCCGTCTGGAGAGCCAGAGTTCGAGTTTGCTAGAGGAGCTGCGGAGCAGGAAGAAGGCATTATTTGTGGAGCTATGGTAGAAGACAAGGAGTTGCCGCATCCGTTGATAGCAGAGTTCTTGGATGTATTTCCTGAGGAATTACCAAAATTGTCGCCAGATCGAGATGTTAAATTTTTTATAGACTTGGTGCTAGGTGTAGAACCAATTTTGCAGCATGTCTATAGAATAAACAACAGTGAGTTGGTAGAGTTGAAGAAGCAGGTGGACGAATTGCAGGATAAGGGGTTTATCAGATCGAGTTCTTCACCATGGGGAGCCCTTGTATTATTTGTACCGAAGAAGGATGGATCGGTGCGCATATGCATTGATTACAGGGCTTTGAATAATCTCACTATCAAGAATAAGTATCCTTTGCCACGGATTGATGATCTGTTTGATCAGTTGAGTGGTACGAAGGTATTTTCTAAGATAGATTTGAGATCAGGCTACCATCAGGTGAAGGTGAAGCCGGAGGACATACCGAAGACTACTTTTATAACTCGGTATGGTCAGTACGAGTTTATGGTGATGCCATTTGGTTTGACTAATGCACCGACGGTATTTATAAACTTGATAAACAAGGTGTTCCACCAGTACCTTGACAAGTTCGTGGTGGTATTATCGACGACATACTCATATACTCAAGGACACCGAAGGAGCATGATGAGCATTTGAGGATTGTGTTGGATGTGCTGAAGAATGAGAAGCTGTATAGGAAGTTGTCCAAGTGTGAGTTTTTCCTGGACAAGGTGGAATTCTTGGGGCATGTTATGACTGGTGATGGTATTTTCGTGGATCCGAAGAAGATTTCAGTAGTAGAATCTTGGAAGACTCCAAGTTCGATAGCAGAGATCAGGAATTTCTTGGGATTGGCAGGCTACTACAGGAAGTTTGTGCAAGATTTTTCGAGGATTGTCGAGCCGATGACCAGACTCACAAGGAAGGATGTGGAGTTTGTTTGGAAGGAGGATTACCAGGTTGCTTTTGAGGAGTTGAAGAAGAGGTTGATGTCTGCTTCTATTTTGACGTTGCCATCAGGGTCTGGAGGTTTCACTATTTATAGTGTTGCATCGGGAAAAGGTTTGGGTTGTGTTCTTCAGCAGCATGGGAAAGTGATTTTCTATGCATCCAGGCAATTGCGTCCTCATGAAAAGAACTATCCTACCCATGATTTGGAGTTGGCAGCAGTCATATTCGCTCTGAAGTTGTGGAAACATTATTTGTACAGAGAGCATGTGGAGATCTTCACAGACCATAAAAGCTTGAAGTACGTTTTCACGCATAAGGAGTTGAACATGAGGCAGCATCGGTGGTTGGAACTGATGAAGGATTTTGATATCTCTTTGCAATATCATCCTGGGAAAGCTAATGTAGTTGTCAATGCTTTGAGCAGGTATTCGGTAGCTATTTTCTTGACGCAGGATCGATATTTGTTGGAGGACTTGGAGAGCTTGGGGATTAAGGTGATTATTCCTGGTGGTGCTATGCAGATGTGGGGATTGCAGATACATTCATATTTGATGGACAGGATCAAGGCAGCATAGTATAAGGATGTATCTCTAAGGAGTATCAAAGCTCAAGTGAGAGCAGGATTGGAGGATGATTTTACTATTACTGAGGATGGATCTTTGAGGCATGTAGTTAGATTGTGTGTGCCTAGTGGGGAGCTGCGTGAGGAGGTGTTGCAAGAAGCACATTGCTCTCAGTATTACATACATCCAGGTGCTAACAAGATGTATCGGGATATGCGAGAGAGTGTATGGTGGTATGGTATGAAGAGGGAAGTGGCACAGTTTGTATCCAGATGCTTAGTGTGCCATCTGGTGAAAGGCGAGAGACAGAGGCCAGGAGGTTTACTTCAGCCATTACCCATTCCAGAGTGGAAGTGGGAACACATTACTATAAATTTTTTGTCCGGACTTCCACGATCTCCAGGAGGGAAAGACGTGATTTGGGTCATCGTTGATAGGTTAACCAAGTCGGCCCACTTCTTGCCTTTCAAAGTGGGTTTGTCTACAGAGAAGCTGGCAGAGATGTATGTGAGGCAGATCGTTAGGATACATGGAGTTTCCGTCAGCATAGTCTCAGATCGGGATAGTCGTTTCACTCCTCATTTTTGGAGGAGTTTGTAGGAGAGTTTGGGCACTCAGCTCAAATTCAGTACTGCATATCATCCTCAGACAGATGGGCAGTCAGAGAGGACTATTCAGACTCTCGAGGATATGTTACGCACTTGTGTACTAGATTTCGGGGATTCTTGGGAGGACCATCTCCATTTGGTAGAGTTTACTTACAACAACAGTTACCAGGCCAGTATAGAGATGTCACCTTTTGAAGCTCTGTACGGTCGGAGGTGTCGTACTCCTTTGTCTTGGGATGATATTGGAGAGAGAATTTTGCTTGGGCCAGAGATGGTTGTGGATGCAGCAAAGAAGGTTCAGTTGATCAGAGACAGACTTCGAGTGGCACAGGACAGACAGCGGCATTGGACCGATAGCCATCGGAGACCTTTGGAGTTCGAGGTATAGTTTAGATTTTTGTTTTGTGCTTGTTCTTGGTTATTTGTTATAGATTAAGTTCTTTAGGTGGTGTTTTATTCTAGGTGGGTGGTTTGGTGTTTCTGAGAATTTCTTCGACACGAGGCACGATTCGCTTCGGTGGAGGCGAAAAGCTTAGTCCACGATTCATCGGACCTTTCACTATTCTAGAGAGGGTCGGTGCAGTTGCTTATAGACTAGACTTGCCACCTGCATTGGAGGGAGTGCACAATGTGTTTTACGTGTCGCAGTTGAGACGATACGTGGAAGATCCTAGTCATGTATTGGATCACTCGGAGATAGAGGTGGGCCCTACTCTTAGCTATCCAGAGCAGCCAGTTGAGATTCTGGATCGGAGAGAGAAGGTGCTGAGGAACCAGACTATTCCTTTGGTGCGCGTCGCATGGAGGCATCACTCTCCGGGGGAGTCTACCTGGGAGAGAGAGGATGAAATGCGGGAGCGTTATCCATATTTGTTTGTACCTTGAGGTATGTTATTTCCTAGTTATGTTTTGTTCATTGTTATGTTCTTCCATAATTAGTTATGTTCTGTTCCTAGTTATGTTCTGTTCTGGTATTTTCTAGGGGTAGTTTTCGTCTTTGAATTTTTAGGATAAAATTATTTTAAGGAGGGTAGACTTGTCACTACCATATTTTCTAGGAAAGAGTATTTTAGTAATTTCCTATTTAGTTAATTATTGTGCTTGATAAATAATTATTTGTTGTATTATTTAATTATTGTTAGATATTATTTATTTAATTTGGACTTGTATTAGTGGACCTAACTAGTTTAGTTTGGACCCATGGACCAACATGAATTAATTAGTTAGACTTAGCCCATTTAGAAAGCCCATTGTTAAGGAGATGGATTAAATTAATTAAATCATTGGACTAGAAGCTTCCTTCCTTAATTATTTCTTCATGAGAGGCCCCAAGGGGTATATTGGACATTACATGATTACTTGAGGGAGAGGAATAGGGGCCGGCCTATATAAGTAGAGGGGAAAAATTCTCTCTCATCTTTTTCATTCCAAATCTTGATCTAGAATTTTCCACTACCAAATTTCCTTCATTTCCACTTCATTTTCCTACCAAATTCATTCCAATTCCTTCCCAAATCACCATTAGAGACTTAAGAAGCAAGGATCTAGAAGAAGGAAGCAATGATCTACAAAGAGGAGCAAGGATCTACAATTTGGAGGCAATTCCATCTCAATTGGAGATTTTATTGGGAATCCATCTTCCAATAGGTACAATTCAGTTTTTTTCCCTTAAAATAGCTTCTAAATCTGAGAATTAATCATGAAAAATTAATTCATATGTATGTACTACCCATAGGATTTGGTTTTGTGTTCATAGGAGGCCTATTGAGAAAGTTATGGTACTTTTTGGATCAATTTTGGGGAAATTCCAAGAATGATATTTGTTGTGTGTGTCAATTGATCCTATAGATCAATTTGGCATGTGTTTATGTATTTGGGGCTAGTGTCGTGTCCACAATTGGGTATGTGTAGGTCATATCCCAATAATTTGGTGATACGTGTTATTTTGGGAGTTTTTCCTTCGACATGGAACTTTGTACATGTCGTATTTTGACACGGACACGTAGATCTATATTTGACACTTCGTATTGTTCATAAATATTATATGTGACTTGTGTGTGTCCTTCGGGTGCAATTAGATGTGTGGTGGACTCGTGTCACATGGGTATCCTAGATCTAGTGGGATACGGTATGATACTCTCCATATGTTGTGTATTTATGTGTAGATCTAATTATTGTGCTTTTAATTCTTGTGTTATAATTGTGCATCTATATATAGATATTATATATGTATTATGTATATTTATTACAGTGTTTATTGTATCATAGATCTATGTATTATATATGTACTAATAGAATATATATATATATATGTAGCTTTCCTCTACATGCATTTATATATATATTATAATATATTGTATGGATATATATGTATATGTTTTATAATTATATATGTGTGTTATTGGGTAATTATTTTATATGAAATTTTTATAGGATTATTTAAATATATGTATAGAGGTAATTATAATATATTTTTGTATGTGTGCATGTCCTAATATGTATATTATTATAGAGGGGTATTTATAGTTATTTGGTATTTATATATATAGATATATATATTTATTATGAGTTGTTATATATATATATATATATATATATATATATATATATATATATATATATATATATATATATATATATATATATATATAGGTTTTTAGTGACGGAGGATTAATGACAACCCGCTGTCATTAAACAGCAGCTTAAATATAGCAGCCGCTGTAGCAGTGAGCCGTCGGTATTAATGAAAGCAGTCGCTGTCATTAAAAGCAGCAGCAGCAGGCGGGAACAGCAGCAGCGGCGACGGTGGAAACGGTGACGGTTGCAGACCGTCATTAAAAGCAGCAATACCAGTGCAGGATTCCAACAGCAACAGCGACGACAGCTTCAGTGACAGCCAGAACTGTCACTAAAAGCCTGGTATCAGAGTATCAGTGTTTTTCAATACAGTTTTCAGCGACGGATAGGCAGTTTTATATATATATATATATATATATATATATATATATATATATATATATATATATATATATATATATGTATTGATATTGAGATAATATGTTATTATTGCTATATACTTTATATGTATAATATTAGTGTATATATATATTATATAAGGGTAATTATTATTCCAAGTATTGGGTATTACCTTGAGGAGACCAAGGTAAATGGGGATACTCAAGATACGGGGTTTGGATATCAAGATTGTGATTATTGTTGAGATACCAAGTTGGTTCAAAACCACGGTACCTAATGATGTATAAATTATGATTCTATATTATTATAAATATTGTTTGATTTATATTTTGAGGTGTTACCTTGGATTCACGTATCCGGAGATACGGTATCCTAATATTTAAGATGTGGGTTTCTTAACTTAGATTTTAGTATCTTGACCCAAGATTTTGTGTTAGAATTGTGCAACCTAGAAATAGATAGTTGACCTTGGTTTGACCATAGTTGACCATAGTTGACTTTTGACTTAAAATCAGCTTATTGACCTAGAAGTTGACTAGTTTAACTTATTCTCTTTTCGGAACCTTGTATTGATGTTGTATTCCATATCTAGGTCTTCGAGGCACCGAGTCAGACATCTGTGAGACTATTCATTGGACTTACGGCGAGTACATTCTCTGATAGTTTCTCATTTATGATATCCTCTATGTTCATTGTATCTAGTGTAGATATCCATGTTCTCTTGACACTATGGTTACACGGATTGGTATATCCGGATCTCGTCATGAGATGTTATTCCTTGGTATATGGTGTATCTTGTGCAAGCCTTGTTTCATTGATTATCTTATACATGTACAGACACTGATTCTCGGAAAGACTAGCTATCTTCTTGGAGAATCCTGTGCCATAGCGTACCATGGTCGGATCTATTATACCAGTCGGGGGTGGAGAGTATGTAGTGTAGATATATGATCATACCCATCTTGTTATCTTGAATAGTATTAATCATACACCGCACGTATGATTAGCCAGGCCATAAATATTGTATCTCATGTATCAAGTTCCCAAGCCGATCACATGTTAAGCTAGTACTCACACACTTAGTCATTTAGTATTCTTGTTTATTGGCATATTATTCATTATTGTATTATTTCAGTATTTTCTTATTGTATATATATCTCTTGTATCTATTACGTATCTTGTTTATCCACACCTATTTACTGTTACATAGTTTTTATCATTGATTAGAACTGCTGTTAGAGATGTACTCTGCTCCTTTCCTGACTGGATATATTTTTCCAGATGACACTGTGGAGTGGTACCCTACCTATTATGGACCCCAGGATGTTGTGGGTTTAGATTTTGAGATCCTGGCTCAGGAGGGACTTATCCCAACTGAGCCAGTTGACCCAGGAGTTGTAGCTTCGTAGTATTCTTTTGTACTGGATTTGTCTCCAGCTTATTCTGTATTTCTTCAGACTCATTGATGTATTATTTTAGATTCATGAGTTGTATTGTGACTATTCTATTCTTTATCTGATTCGTGCTCATTTCTATCTTAGTTCTGTGATTGAGTATACATTCTTTTGGTGGTTCATTATATTGTTAGATAGATTATCTAGACAGCGTTCTACCACCGATTCTGCGGCGTAGGCTGAGCGTTGTTTCCGACTTGTACCCTTACGCCGGGTGCGGGTCGTGACAATAAATACTTAAGGAAAAGATGGGTCATAATCTTTCAAATTATTTACAAACATTGTAAGAGCATGAAGGATGCAGACGTCAGAATATGCAAATATTTGACGGGTAGACATTATTCTGGCATAATCTTCCCATTCCTCCATGACAACAAACGGAGTAAGAGGATTGTTAACATAAGTCCGAGATAAGGTAAGTTTATTCGAGGAAGGACCAACAGAATTATGGAAAATATTTCCTCTACTCGGATGTATGGGGACCAATCCCTCCTCCTCCTTTATAGAGGATATCATAGTAACAGTAGACTTCCTACCAGGATTAATCTCAACCGGTGAAGGAGCAGTTAATCCATCAACCTCCTTAATTCTCTACTCGGAGGCATCTTGTTACGTTCTACTGAGGACTTGGTTCGTTGTCAGGTTAGTTGAGTTGAACAAAGGGATCTTTTGTTGGATGGTTGATGATTTCTCATTTTTCTTTCAGGTATTATCCTTCTGTGTATATATATTTATGCTTCGTCCTGTCATTTGTGTCTGCTTAGTTTTTGTAGACTCATACTATTTTATTCGAGTCTATTCGAAAAGTATAATTATTAGGCTACAGACTGGTAGTCATATTTACCTTTCTTTTATTCATGCCATATGGATTGACATATAGATAGTTGATAGAAATAGAAAATTATCTTGATCACTTGTCCATGGACAGTGTAAGTACACTTTGTTGGTCCATTAAATTAGAAAGTCCTACGGAGTCATACCAGCTGGCCATTGCCACGTATCTGGTCCCACATATTTTGGGACTGGGATGTGACACTTCTCGCCGCATAGAATTCTATTCACATGGACTTCTCACCGCATGGACTTCTATGCGCATGGACTTCTCGCCGCATAGAATTCTATGCACATGGAATGGTCAGTCATGCGCATAACAAGATATGTGCATGCTGAAAAAAGGGCTGCGACAAAGAGTTCTTGCCGCATGTCATCGCTGCCGCATGGCCTCCCTGGCGCATCAACTGGTCAGTCATGCGCATAACAAGACATGTGTATGCCAAAAAGTGCTGCAATAAGGAGTTCTTGCCGCATTGCATCACTGTCGCATAGCCTTCCTAGCGGATCAACTTCATCTTCCCAAACAGCAAAAACTCCATGAAAAAAGCTCTAAAAATTTAAATTTTATTTTCTTTATAAAATCTTCATTTTAACTCTGAATCAGGTGAAATAAAAGTCAAAATCGTATAAAATTTAATTCTCTACAACATGGAACAATTAGTTTTTGAAAATACTAAGTTTTAAGAGATGATTTTCATGAATTTTCATAAAACCCTAACTTTAAAATGTAGATCTACTCCAATCTATCCATCAAAATCCAAAACTTCAATTATTAAAAATGCTTAGAAACTCATGGCACACATATTAGACTAATAAAATGCAAGGAAAAAAAATTAAAATCTAAGGTGTCTCTCCATGTGATGCAATGTGTACTTGCATAAAATGAAAAAGGAGAGAAATAAAGAGAATGAGGGAATAGAGAGAAAGAAGATGGCTTATATAGGCTAGGGTTGGATGCTTGGCCATTGGATCAAGTCATGACCAATCCTAGCCACACAAGTAAACCATGAACCAAGTTGAACCAAAGAATGGATCTAGTCTCCATGCAACCTAATTATCATGCAAGTAAGGAATAATACAAGCAAGAAATAATATGTTACAATACGTATTTCGGGAACTGGAAGTGACACTTACCTCTTATCATTGATAGCCCACGCGTACGAAAATTCTCTTCAGTCACATATTGTAGTTAGTCTTGGTCGTACCTCATGTTCATTTATGTATATTGCTAAGTTTCTCTGATGATCTGGTTTCCTTCCATGTGCAAGTGAGGATATATGTCTTAAGGTGTACGGCCCCGAAGTTTACATAGGCGCTGCACCAGCTGAGGATGATGAGGTCTATCCGGAGGAGTACCCCTGAGATGTGGTAGGACTTTCACTTGGGATTCGCCTATATTTATTTAGATAGCCAATATTCAGATGTAGATATCTTCAAGCATTTGCTTATGTTTCAATATTCGTATTAGCGGGTTTCTTCTTATCATATGCAGTTGGATTTGTATACTTTAGATCTATCTCCATTATTCTCTTATTCAACATTTACTTTTATTCTTTTATGTGATGTTGTTCTTATTTCTTTTATGGATGAGATTAATTTACCTTCCATATATATATATATATATATATATATATATATATATATATATATATATATATATATATATATATTACTTGTGGGCTAGAGTTCATTTGAACACAACGGATTACGCTTTGATAGGACCAATAGAGTTGCATCACTCCCGATAGTCATATTAGCTAGTCTAGTCAGCCCCGAATATTTTGGGACTAGGACATAACACTGATCTCTATATAGAGCTTCCTCGAATTTATAATAATTGAAGGTTACAAAGTATGTTCACAATCCAAACATGACCCTATCTTAGACTCAATCTACAAGTAAATACAATCCAAGATATCCTATGATACTAATACGGAATCCTAGATATATTGGAGAAATCCTAGATATCCTAGGAATCCATATGCTTCAAGAAAGCATATCAAATACAATATTTATGGAAAGCAACTACTTGCAGAAGGATTCTGAGTAACAGAAACAGATCAAAGATATATGGTTGACATGAAGCAACATTGTACAACAGTACATCATGATTATTTAACTTTCTGGAAATAAAAAACTGTAAAACCCTAAAACTTCAAAATATAATGATCTAGACATCTTTAAAAAAAGGGGTAAAGTGCAAAAAAATCTTTCTTAGATTTACGTTTTTGCAATTAAAGATCTCTGGATTTAAAAAACCCTCGCATTTTATATTTAGTGCATTTTGCAACCAATTTGGATTCCTACCGTTAACGGACGTCAAATTCGACGTCAAATGACTAATATACCCCTCACTAACCCTAATCCTAATCCAATCCAATCACAATCCTAATCCTAACCCTAACCCTCTCCCTCTCCCTCTCCCTCTCCCTCTCCCCCCCCCCCCCCCTTCCTTCTTCGGGGGTGAAGGTGGCGACGATGGGGACGGCAAATCGGGGAGGAGAGGGGGTGAGGCGCGGAGTGGAGGGGGAGGCTCGGGCCGAGGGGGGCCGGTGCGGAGGAGCTGTGCGCGGGGGGAGGGGGGGGCACTAGGACGCCCACGAGGGAGCCGCACGGGAGGCCGGCCCGGGAGAGCTGCACTCGTGGGCGACCACGGGGGAGCTGCGCGCACGCGAGGGCAGATGCTGGAGAGCTGAGCACGCATAGGAGAAGCCACGGGGGCGCTGTGGGAGGCGAATGCGAGGGAACTACAGGGAGCGCAATGGAGGAGGGGAGCTGAGGGTGGGGTTGGTGGTGGTGGTGACAGTGATGGTGAAGGTCGTGGTAGGGGAGGGAGGGCCGAGCACGGCGGAGAGGAAGGGAGGTGCTCGGGGAGGAGGGGGAGGGAGGTGCTCGGGGAGGAGGGGGAGGGGAGGAGAAAGAGGAAGCACGGTAGAGAAGGAGGGAGGAGCTGGAGGAGGGATAAGGAGGAGGAGGGTTAGGGGGGGAGAGGGGAATGGTAGTTTAGGATTTTCATTTTTTTAACGGTATTTTTAACAAAAAATGATCGGAAGAAACTATTTTGATAAAAAAAAAAATGAGGAATCTTAATTTGCTAATGAGACAAATTATGGGAGAAATTTTTTGTACTTTACTCTCGAAAAAAGTGATCAAAACAGAGAAGCAAGTTCTACAATCTTTAAATATTTTAAATGTTTGCAACCTGAGAAACTTCTGTGACAAGAGTTTACGAGGCGGTTGAAGTCCCGAAGCATTTGATCATATACTATAGATAGATATCTCTGGTTGTAGAGACCTCATGAATTAAATGATGTAAACATAATGGAATCCTTTCCAATGAATACTCTGCCTTTAATGGATGTGCTTCAGCCTGAGGTTCTGCAGAAACTTCTTGATATGACCAATGGATTCTGAAAGGGTACATCAAGCCAAGGTTGATTCTTGCATTATGGACCACATGGACCAATCCTTGCAAAGTTGTTGAAAACGAGTATTCAAAATATATACGATAAATATGAGCTTTCAGATTTCCCCATAAACTTCGAAATAAACAGAATTGTGCCTATCAACTATCCTAGCTTCTAGAAATTAAAATTTTAGACAGTAAATGGGGAAAAACTGACTTCAGGAATGTTAACCCAGAAATTTTGAGTAATTGGTAAAACAACTGAATTTAATATATTATACATAAATTTTACTAACACAACATAATAAAGGCATATATGTGAATCAATTTCATCACTGCTATTTCTACTTCTAGGGTATATATATGTGGTTATCACCCTTCATATCACTTGACCAAATTTAAATATAATACAATGAATGAACACCATGAATCAGATTAATAATTTTATAACTATTTAAAGGAAGTGAACTAGAAGTCAGGAGGAAACTAATTAGGGTAAATAAGTTTAACTAAATTACAATTAAATAAAACGTTTTCTTGTTTTAAATTTACTTATTGTTTGCACATCAGTAATGCAAGATAGTAATGTTTTCAAGTAAGAACTCTAGCAAAAACAGGAATAAGTCTCCACCCTATTAAAAATAGATTCTCACTGTACTTGAGCAATATACTGATACATTGTACAATGGGAAGGCATGAGGTGTTTCTTCTGAAAAATAAGCATAGGGTAAATTGAAATCCCCAAGAAAATCAATCTTTACCAATTGTAAAAGACCTATGCCATAATAAACAATAACATTGCCAACATATATGGTTGATGTCAGGTTAATGGTTGGTCATAAAACTTTTAACAAATCTTTTATGAAGTTTTCTTATGTTCCATAGCCGACCCCATTATGATGAGACAAGAATTTGATTGATGATGATGATATAAAAATATGTTGTAAGCTGGTACATAGAATCATCATTGTAGAACATCTGAACATGTTTCTGTTAAACCACTATGAAAACAAGCCTAATACAAGCATTTGTAATCAAACACGTGTAAGAAGAAAAATAAAGGACTATTTGATATTACCTCCTGTATATTGATATTACCCTCCTCTTAGATTATGTATATTGATATTAACCCTCTAAAAGTGTCGTTAAAGGGGTATTCTCAACTTTTAATCTAACAGGAGGGTAATATCAATATACCTAATCTAAGAAGGGGGTAATATCAAATAGCCCAAAAATAAACATTATTTACATGGTACAGACATCCACGTCAGTTAAATGCAGTCCTTTTTCATTCTTTTAACTTTGCTCTCCACGCCCTACCTGAAAAAAATCTGAGAAAGGACAACAATATTGATAGGAAACAATAACAATGAATGATATAGGACAATTATACATCAAGAAACTCAGGTTTGGATCAGAAGTATGCAGTTGAAGTAAAGAAGCATCATCTCTCAGCACAGGGATCCGTTTTGGGCAAGTGAAAAATCTATTAACAATCGTAGTTAAAGGTTTCCGGCTGCTATGTAGCCTCCAATTTTGTAGTGGAAATGAAAATCCAAATCAAGTGAAAATTGCTTGAGCTCATAGGCATAGTACTGATTCTGATCAAGCTTTCTAGCTGTTATAATTTCATGTACAGGCCCATATGTATTATGTGTTCTCTTTGCCAAACTATCTCAGCCTAATTAGTTCAAAGAAAGAAAACCATTTGCTACAAAATGTTTTAGTTCTTCCAACAAGAATAGGCAGTCTCATTTCAAAAGCTCACGTGTCCAAACTGTTTCATGTTTCAGCCAAAGAACGGGAATAATCTTGACCTTTCAGTGTTCTTTTGTTTCCTTTGATCTGACCTATTTAGTTTCTTAGAAAGCTGGAACATTTCATCAGAACTTTAAAATTAAGGGATAAGCATTATTTTAGTTATACATCAGCAACTAATTGTATCTAAATCACTAAATAGGCTAAGTACGGTTTCCCTTAAGGAAAGGTTTGTCCGGTTAACTATCAGAAATTGAAGTAGGACCCTCAAAATACTTCCAAAGGAATGTGTGTATAATCCAGATTGGGTATAATTATTTGCTGAAAACAATCATATATATAGTTGGTAGTCAAGATTGTTCCAAAATAATACTAAAAATCTTTTAATATATTATCAATATTAATAAGATGTGTTTAATGAAAATTTTAGTTGATTTTCTAGTTACAGTGAAATGCACTCAACAGTAAATCGTTTCTACTTGTCAACTGGCTTATATTCAAAGCAATGTTAGAAAACAAGGGAAAAGGTCTATATAAGTTTGAGACACTCTCTCTCCATATGATAATGATAGACAGTTTAGTTCATAGATTATTAGTTTATGTTTGCATCCTCTCCCTGCACAAATGCATTCAATTCTCGTTCCACACAAGATAATATTAAATCCGATTCACTCTTCTAACCATTATTTGATTGAGCACACAATGGAAGACACCATTACTTATCAAGTATCAACTCAAGGTGATCATATACTCGCTACGGATGAAGTAGTAGTAATCAGCAAAGGAAAATTATAAAGAAATTTACTGAAGTCCTATTTATGTTCTTTAGCTTACATGAACTGATGGTAATTTGCATACCACGATAATCTTTCTAAACAGTTTGAATAATAGATGCAGAAAATGATACAAGAAATGTATTACTCTTAAAAAACAATCTCTGTTTGTGTAACAAGATTACATTTTGAATCTCTTATTTCTACTGATCTACTCCATAAGTGTTAGATTCACGTTTGACTTTAGTTTCTTAGAAAGCTGGCACATGTGTAGCCCTTCTAAATTCTAAAAGAGACCCCCAAATAAGCTTCAACCTATGTTGCAAAGACACGGCAAAATGATGTCCGTATCCATATCGTGTCCGTGTGTCTATATCCGTACTCATGCAACATAGGTAACTACCTCATTATCATGTCCGAATGCCTACCCATATATGTATTAGTGCAACATAGACTTCAACTGAGGAAAACCCTCATTTCCAAGCTCTCTCATGGAACCATATGTTTATCCAAGAACTCCAAATAGAACTATAATAGATCATCAAGCAATACTATGACAGAATTTCTAGAGAAAAGCATTCATCTTCATTTTCAAGCTATCTTAAGGAAACACATGTTTATGCATGAACTCCAAAAAAAAAAAAAAATAGCATAGACCAAATAATTACTATTTAACAGCATTTCTAGAAAAGGAAAGCATTAATCTTCACTTCAAGCAAGTCAATATATATTTAGTCAAGAACTCCAAATAAACTAGCATAAATAAAATTAATGACAGCATTCCAACAATAACATCTTATTATGCTATCAGGTATTACAAGTACAACATATAAAACCATCTTTGACTTACCTTAGCAACAAAGTATCACCTGCTGCTGAAATGTACCTACCAGCATATAAAAGAGACCTGGAATTAAAACCCCGAACACTGTTAATATTAAAGGTGTTACTAGTGTTGAATATTCCTTTCATTACTATACTAGAAGTTTATCAGTGATGTTTTAACAAGAACTAGAAATAAAGAAGAAAGAAATATAGTAAGCATAGCATAACAGCACATCAAGATAGATCACCTCTACGTCATCAAGTAATTGTAAGATTCAAATTAAAAATTCTGAAAGGATCCCCGAAAATGGTTTTAAAGCCAACCTAACAACTTTCGCAATTGATATTACATACACTGCGACCTGCGAAACTTACAGAAGACTGTATATGTTACATGATAGTATTCCTGCAAAAATGTCATTGTTGCAGTTCCCCTGCATTGGCTGTAGTTTTACATGAAGTCTCAAGACATCCGATTTTTGTGAACATGCCCCCTCAAGGAGGCTAAGCATTATGAAAGTGGGCCGAATAGGGCGAAATCCTTCCTTTGAACAGGCTGACCTGAAAGAATGTGCTCCCATTTGAGCATGTATCTCTGAGAAGCTATCGGCATGGAACCCCTGTGGGTTCTACCAACACTACCAGATCAAGCTTGTCTCTGCCCTTATTGGCCCACAATGAACAGTCCTTTGGCTTCAACTGACTCGGAACACCTGTTTTGAATGTCTCATTCTTCGAACAAGTGATGGCATATCTTTTCAAGTAGCAACGGCCAGTCTTCCCCTAGTTGGTGTGGGTTCAGTTCCATAGCTACCCTAAAATCCTGCATAGTTATCAACCTACGGTTTATCGGATCAGTGAGACCGTCAATGGGCAGTGAATCACCTTGTAAATGAACGTGGTTACCCTGCCAAACACCATTAATAGGCTTCCCATGTATTTGATGTTTGTAGGCCTGCTGTTGGTTCATCTGGCCATGCCCTGATCTTGTTCCTAATAGCTCAATGGACGATTTAATCAATCTCTTCAGATAAGCATTTAACCCGTTATTCAATAAATTCGCACAGTCCAGTTCCACCCCTCCTAAACCCTGTCCCTCTGCTATTCTCTCCATCCGTCTTCTCAAATCCTCAGTATGAGACAATTCACCACTATCAGAGCAACTACCAAAGTTACTGAAACTAGTAGCTGCCGGTGCTAAATTCCTTCTAGCTCCACCGATACTCGGAGGACAGAAAGGAATCCCCAGAGGTGCTTGAAGGGGAGGAAACTTAGCCAAACCCAGATCGTTCCCTAGCTTGGAATCATCCCTTTCCCTTTCCCTTTCCCTTTCCCTTTCTGCATCGACCGTTTCGACCAAACCTACTGACGAATTCTCTGCCCTCCGAGGCCTCTTCGTAGGCTGCTCGGCCGGTGCACCTTCGTGATGCTGCAACGGCCTCTTCAGATCAAAGGAGCCTATGACACCATTCTCCCGAATGGTCTCCTCATGGGGAGGCAAAATCTGCTGGGAATTCAGCCCAAGGGGGCTTGGCCGGTCCTTGATCCTCCGACCGCCAAGGCCAGACCAGGACCGCCGCAGCGATTGTGGGACATCGTCATTGTACCACACTGGGGGATGCGGCACCTTTAGTCCGGCAGCCTTGGCGTCAAGGGACAGCCTGGGCGGGGGTGTCTTGGCCTGGCAGGCATTCTTGAACACGGATTGTACCAGCTGGTTATGCAAGTGCAGGTTCTCGCATCCGAGCGTCAGAAGCAGGAGCTTGTTGAACTCGGGCTTGCTCAACTTCTGAGATAGCAGCTGGTTGAGATGGCCGAAGTATAGCCGAGCGCGGTCAGGGCCGACCCGTTTATCTATCTGGGACTTCAAATCCCCGAGGTTGATCCGGCCGGTGCTCATCTCTCAATGACAAGTTTCCATACCAAATACCAAAAAAAAAACTTTTCTTCTTTTTTTCCCACAAAAACCACCAAATTGGATCAAATATTTTTCAAGATTAGGGCTTTCTTCGCCTAGTCGAATCGGGGCAGCTTAGAAAGAGCATTGCGAGTTGGAATCTCGTGCTTTGGGGTGGGAAACCCTAGAGAGAAGATCTGGAGCTGGAGTAGTAGCAAGGATTGGTGGGAACCCTAGAAAAGGGGTCGGCGGTGGAGGAAGCTGTCATTTATGGGGTTTGGAATTGGAGCCGGCGATGTGGGTCAGAGCTCTGCAATGGGGGGAAACCGAGAGATTAGAGGGGAAGCTGGATCTTAATGGAGTCTTCGTTGCAATCAATTGCAGTGTGGAATTGAAGAAGAAGAAGAGAAGAAGAAGAAGTAATCGAAGAGAGAAAGATGACCTATTGGAGCTAGCTGGAAGTAGTGATTCGAAGAGGAGAGCTCGACGAGCTCTCTCTCTCTCTCTCTCTCTCTCTCTCTCCACTCACTTTGAATTTGCTTTGCAGTGGAATTGGATCAGAACACAGATTGTACTCCCTCCCCCCTCTTAATTTCTCTCCCTCTCCTCTTTTTGTTCATTTTTATTATTTCTACCCTCTTATGTTTTTCTTTTCTTTTTCTTTTTTCATTTTAGCCGGTATGATTTTTGGAGGGTATATATTTATTTATTTGTTTGTGCATTAGTTGATAAAAAGGCCTGGGTACGGATTAGGCAGGGAGGATGCGCTTCTTCTAGTGCACACTGCATTCTTGTACTGCTGCTGCTACTCTACTCTTTATCCTATGATTTTGCTGTTTTTGGGATGAGAGAGAAGGGGGAATGGAATGTGGGTTGACTCGTCAATGTGACGTACTTCTCTTTATGTTTGTTTGTTGTTCCGGATTCCTGGGAGATAGATTGGTACTTGCTACCAACAACATAGCACAAAGGACACAACACTCGTGTAATGAATGGATATAGTTCTTATAACTAACATTAACCAACTTTTTTTTCAACTACCTGGGAAGTCAAGACGATGCTACTCATCGTTGGAGAGTACCACATTTTTCCAACTACAGTTTCTCTTATCCATTGCCATTATGTTCGTCTCCGTCTCCACCACCGGCTTGAGGTTCATGCCGATCTCTTCCTCAAGTCAAGCTGACGTGACCACAATATACCTAGATTACCTGTTGTCCCATTACTTTACATCTTCTATCACACTTCCTCAAGTCAAGCTGACGTGACCACAATATACCTAGGTTACCTGTTCTCCCATTACTTTACATCAGGACATTAAACGGATCTGGTCAGTTGAGACAGACAAAAATGTTCTAAGATTAGGCCAACACCACACTATCAACCCCTAGAATGAAAAGCAACTACCATCCCTGGTATCTAATGTCTTAGTAGAATTCCACCGTGAATCTTACTCTGTGCCACACGTCTCCAATTTCTCAGATTTCATATTATTAATACTTTCTCATGTCATTGCTGATGGTCAATAGAACCAGTTACAAATAGGCATGATCCACAGGTAAAAGTAATAACAACACTAACTAATGGAAGCCATTGTACAAGAATATACATTTCTGATTATATGGGAGACGACGTTTTAATCAGATAACATTATGCACCAGAGAAAGCCAGAGGCACATCTCAACATGATTTTGGTGGTTGTAACTGAGAGCACAAGCATGAAACAAATTTATCATGGATTCATAAACCCAACCACGGAACGAAGCAGGCATACCAATCTCGACGTCATAATCTACATATTCATTCAAAAAATAAGCATCAGTAGTACACTGTTCATATGGCTCAGAAAATCCTAGCTTATGACATAGGATACACAATCAAGTTTTTCTCCAATTTTCTCCACTACGCCCCAAGGTAAAAGGAAATCCTCCCTCCATGATGGATTTGAAATATACATCCATGCGAGAAATATTATTCCATAAAATATCTGCTTCTGAACCAACACTTATCAGATGTTGAAACAGGAGATATTAGCGAGATAAAACAGGATAGATGAAACAGCCTTTGAATCTCTGGTCACTCCAAACAGCACAATCTCGGCCGATGCAACAAAGTCTGAAAGGAAACAGGCAACAACAAGAAGATTAAACAATTGACTATATGGCATAAGTGATAATACAAGGATACATACAAAGCCAATGGGTAATAATGGAAGCATTCCAGTCAAAAGTCATATTATGTAAAAAGTGGAAGGAGGAAAAAGATGATAAATATTTTTCCCAGAAGTGTCGTTTTGTTATGCCAAAAGTTGAATGGCAGCTGAGAATTCCACTCGGTTGAAATTACTTTTAACTAGAATATTGACTATTTACACTATCAGCATCCTTGCTTCAGTAGTGATGATAAGCGCCAAGTAATAACATTAATAGAAACTTTCTCTGCTTACAAAAACAACTATACAATGCAAAGTTAATACCTGTGTTGGTCGACATGTAACAAAACAAGATTAACTTTATGGTGATTTCTTTATTTCCTAATGTTCTTTCGTTTATTTTGTGTCTATATCAAAGAGGCAAACCATTATTTGCAAAGTGACCTACCTGTACAGGATGCACCCTATGTGTTGATGGATTAACCTTGAAGAACCTTTTGAGGATCCAATTGGCCACTACAGTAACTTGAAGGAACAGCAGATAGTTCCAACCTTCCTTTCCATTCCTCACCCGGTTTCAGTGTGATGGATTTCTCAACAGCTGCAGCCTCGATACATAACATGTGCTTATACTCATCATCACCGAAATCTGCCATGGCTTTTGCCTTTTTGTCCCAAGGATTCCACACAACTACAAGGTAGAAGAAGAAGAAGAAGAAAAAAATAAATTGCAGAATTATGTAATACTTCAGATACAAGCGCTAACACTATGAATGTAATGTCGAGAAGAAAAGTTTTCTAGAATATAACAGGTAAAACAGAAAAAACTCACCTGCATCAGGAAGACCATCTTTACGCAAGACAAATGTTCGCTTCTTTTCATGGTCAATAATTGCGATCTTTGATGGTGTGCTCAAATATATTTTGTCCACCTTCGACAAACAAGATTGTCAATAACAAATGGAGAAGAATAACAAAAATTACTCCTCTCAATTACTCACTTCAGATTCAAATGTTATTGCATCCCCTTGCTCTGTGAAACGCTCCTTCTCTTGTAAGTTATCAAGGTAATCCAGTGTCTCCAATCCTTCTACCCGGACTTCGCTGAAATATCAACTTGTTAGGTCTGGATAAATAAGAAAAGAGTTAACATACCTAATTCAAAAAAAAGTTATTGCAGTTTCTCAAACCAGATTTAAAACTTATGAATAGTGATCAGATAAATAACATAAACTTCTTTTTAGGGGCACACAATGTAAGTCTTGATAGCCAAGAGATCATAAGAGCGATAGTTTCCGCTATTTAAGATCAATCATTCATCATAATGGACAGATTGACAAGGATGGTTATCATACCTAATAGCACTAAAGCAAGGTAATGGTGGAGGCTTGCTTTCAGAATGCTTTGTGAATATAAGATATTAAGTTGTTGAAGGGAAAAAAAAAAAAACTATAAGCCTAGCCATGCTTTATGCGTGGGAATGTTGATAAAATAAGTCGTTTAAAAAAATGTAACTGAAATGATACCGAGAGCCGAGTGGAAATACACTGAAAGATAAGAAATGAGTGCATTCATGGGAAGTTTGAAATGGTGTCAATTAATACTGTTTAGAATATGTGCAATATTGACCAATTAATTCGCCAGTAAGCAATTATAGAATATTAGTTAAATTAGCTTGAACTAGCAGTAACCCTAAACTAACTTGGATTGAGGGCGTGGAGAAGGATATAGTATATACTATAGTGAGATAGGAAGTGGCCCTTAATCGACGAAAGTATTCAAGTAGCCTGACTACGGCTTCATTGTTGTTACTGTTATCTTATAGAACATAAGAAGACGAACTAACATATCTACAAAGAGCAAGCAAGGGTTCACCATTAAATATGTAGGAACTACTCCATCTTTGCTAACTTCAAACAATTGGAAACCAATTGCTTGACCTTTAAACTATCTAATGTCTCATAGCAAACACTTCAGAAAATGCTAGTCGCAAACTACAACACGAGCATGCATCATACAAACGACAAAAGGATAATTTTCCACTCTTTAAGACAAAATTGTAGTGTTAACCTCATCAGAACACTACTAAGTTATTTTTGTTTTGCTTAAAACTACTCTAACAATTCATTACATTTATGTTCTTTTTAAATTTCTCTAATTATTATTTCAAACTAGATGAAACTGTGGTGATTAAAATTACTCTTCTTTGATATTCTATTTTGTTTATTATCCCTATAATTATTATTTTAGATTTCTTTTTATCATGAAAGTATCCACCACCAAATCCCATTAAGCCTTGTTCACAGACTGGAGTTGGGAGCATGAATCCTTCTCCATCAATTGTTCATGCTAGGCCACCACCTGCTTTGCAAGTTTACTCAAGTATCAAACCACCTTCACAGAGCACAGCCACTATAATCTGATAAGACTGTTAAACCAAGAGTTCACTTGCATCCTTCACTTGCATCCAGACAATCATGCTCCCTATGACTTGGTGTAAGAGACTCATCGCAGGTAGGTAATCTTCCATGAGATTGTGACCTTCACTCAACCAGTGTCATGGTGAACTATCAGGTGTTCATCAATCTCCACCTTTGAATTTGATTCTTGCGAAGAGCCTACCAGTAAAACAACCAATTCTCTTAAACAGTTCTGAAGATATTCAACATAGCTTGTATTGTACTGTAAGACCCATTAGACATTAGCCATGTCATCAAATGTTATTCCGAGATCACAACAAGTTGGTTAACAAGTTACTGTACTGAGGGAGTACGAGTCTCGAGTATACGTAAAACCATCCAGTACATTACAGCATAACAGCCTCACCTCAAGTGACCTCTCTCTCAGTTAGGTTGATCCCCAGAGTTATACTTTTGATGGAGGAGCACATGTGGATTCAATCAAATAAAAATAGTTAGCATTTAGTTGGTTATCATTTTAGAATTTTATTAGATAAAATCGGGCTTTGGATAGAAGTGAATAAATGAAGATGCAATCTTTCTTTGTTCAAGTTTATTCAATTAGATTTTCGAGAAGCCCATAAATATGGCTTTATTATAAAGTATAAACATGAAGAAGATAAATTGGAGATTGATTATGAGAGGAAAAAAAAAAGTTATTAAGTTTGCGTTGAATCAAACCCAATTTTATTCTCTATCCATCTTTCCTCCACAAATATAATATTCTGACATTACTCGGAGTTCTTCACTGGAAGTTCCAAGGCACCATTTTCACCATCGTCTTCATAGTTTCTTTCTGCATCTATTTCAGAAAAATATACTTTATTGCAATCAATTGTATTTTTTTGCAATCAAAATTTTGTTGAAAAAGTTTAATAGTATGTGAGATGTCAAATTTGTGGAATAAGATGCCAGGTTTAATGCTAAATTGTGGAACTAAAAATGCTAACCTGCAGGCAATGTGGGCCTAAAAATGCAAATATAAAAAATCAACTCCCATACAAGTAATGTGGGACTAAAATAAACCTAATGCTAAAATATCAATTCAAAACCACATGAACAATGTTGGGTCCTGTCCGAGACGCTTCTTGTGGATGTACACGCATCAAAAATCTCGTGTGGTACGATGTCCTCATCAAGTCTGTATCTCATCATAGTAATTATGTGTCACGATCTCGTCTATTCAACACTCATGATACTAGTTGAACTACATAGGACATTACTTTCCTTATTGTATAATAGGAGGAACAAATTCTTTGTTGGTCATGTACAACCTTCATTAGTGATTCATCATACTTAATATATGACCTTAGGCAACCCTTGGGTACCCTACAGGTTCATAATCAAAGTCTGGGTGCACTCTCTTAAGGTACCATAATAAACTCAAGGCCGAAGATCATTTGCACAATTGACATGGATTCTGTATTAACATTAGCATATATCATCCATTAGAGATTCATTTACGCAGGTTGTTCAGTGCAATCGCTCAACTAACTTAGCACTCACTCTCGCTATAATGTCAACTACACGAGTAACTTATTTGACCAGTTGCACTCATCCAATGAGTTCAACACAAAGTGTATCGACCTTTCTGATCCACTAATGTCCATCTTGGTGAACCCATGACCAGGAACAATCTAAACATTTGTATCTCATCCAAGCATCTCATAAACGTATGAAATCTATGTATGTTACCTGGACTCGGGTACGGGTGTCGGGTACGGTTACATATCCAAGAGTCGGATTCTTCAAACTCATAATTGAAGAACACACGAACTCAGCTAAAAAGGATCCAAATTTTGTATACGGGTACGGAAATATGACTAAGATTTCATAAAAAGACATGTAATTGTAAACTAGTAGTAAACTTTACTGAACTAGTTAAATAAGTCCATGAGGGACAGTCCCTTCAGCTCCCCTACTACTTTACTACCAATCTACCACATTAAATTAACTATCAACTTCACTACCAGGCTCCCGATTGTCACCATGAAGGATCGGATACGGATCCCATACCCATACCCATGTCTTATCAGGTCGACATGGGTACTTCTCCTTAAAGTGGAGAGTCTGGGTAACATAGAAATCTATTGCCTTTAGTCTTTTGTGTTATTAACAATCCTATAAAAGAACAATCTAAACATGATAACTAAAAGCCATTAATTAATAATAAACATATCCAACACATCTAACACATCTAGAAATATTTTGTACAACTAATTAATAATCAAAATATCAAATACATGTAGTGATATATGTTCAACTAAAACATCATTTCAAATTGGCTACTAGGACGTATCATAATCAGAAATTGTCGGCATAACGATGAATTTGACCCGCCTACACCATTACTAGAACCTGCCCAGGTTGTTTTGCTCTAGCCAAGAATCATGGCTATTGTTCTAGTGAGAGATTGAGAGATCAGAACCCTTGTTCTTATTCTTCTTTCATCAAGGACCGGAATCCCTACGTCTACCCTACGGTCTACAAAACAAAAAAACTCATTCTTTCTGGCCATTTCTAGAACAATACCTAGTGTTGTTTGTTATCGCTTCAAAATCCGACTCTTTGGCTTCTTCCCGTCATCTCGAGTCATCTCAAATGATCCGACATCAAGATACTTCCCCATTAATCAAGGTTAGTTAATTCTCGAGTCATCTCAAATGATACGAACTAAGGCTTGATGTTGCAAATTATTCTCTTTGAAACGAGGCACGGTTCGTTATGATTATTTGGTGCAAATTTATGATCCTTCTGCAAATTTGATCTTTATATGATTCAATTGATTACTTCGACATATATAACTTGGCTTATCTGCATGGTCGAGGAAAATTAATCATTAATTTATTGCTAGATATTCTATGGATCATGATTGCCTAGCGTGAATTTAATCATATAAATTATCTTCTACATATTGTCCTACATCACCATTTTTATTGTTTCATCACAACAAATTGACATAAAAAACTCAAGAAAACAGCTTACAAGTCCATTAAAACAACCCTAAACTAATGTAGTCTAAGCCTATAAAATCCCGACACTAAACTTTTGGTTTTGAATCAAAAATCATTTCTTTTGGGACCCTAACACCCAATTATATAGTTGTCCAATAATCACATTTTGGAAACCCAAAAAAAGTCTCTAAATCGATATCTTTATTTTTTTTTTCCCTAAATTATGACACTAATATCTACAATACCGTTATCCTAATTTTGAAAAAAAAAAAATCAATACTTTTTCTTGCAAAAATTATAGCCATATTTGGTTTTGTTTGTCCTACGTCAGATTCGGTATCATAGTTGGTTGTCCAGCAACAAATTAGTATCACAGTTTGTTGTCCTGCATTATAACCTTGTAATCTAATTAATTAGTGTTTATACTCTTACAACATGGTCTTGGCGGAACCACACAATGGAATCATATTCTCTTATACATGGTCTCAGACCAACCACACAATGGAACACCATAGTGTAACCATGCATGTAACCTAATTAAAACATGCGGAAATTGTAGGAAACCTCATAGAATTTAGCATAATAAACCTCCTAAATCTCTATTCAAAACTAACTCCCTACCATTGGGCTCCGAGTTCAACCATCATCCAAGCCTTCTCCCATCAAAATGAGGTTGCTATTATGCATAATAAAGCTTCGCAAAAGATTTGACAATGTTTTATAAACTGTTGTCGACCTAACATCAAATCTTTACGTTGGTGCCAAATTCCTAGCAAAGTTAGGTACGAGCATGCAGGTCACACCATAAAATCTAGACAATCAGTTGACTACCAACTTTTTGGATATACATTTTAAGCTCATTCGACCAAGAAACGTTGGCTCCTAGTAGAATATGTAAGATTATTCTGTGGAAAATATGTTTCCTTTTTGTATAACAAACTATCCTTAGATTTAATATAATTATTAAAACATTTTTACAACTAAGATTGTCTTTCTCTTGTCACCCTCCTCCACCTCCACCTCCACCAGCACCAGCAATCACAAACACAACCAACAACTATAGCCACTTTTGATGCCTCTACATTAACAAGAGCAACTACTTATCTTGTTACTTGTTAGTAGGATTCCTCGTTGCCTCCACTGGCTCAATGCTCAAGAGGGGGACCAATGCTTTATAGTGTTCCAATATCATGACACAATGGATGTAGGCAAGGCAATGGAGGGAGGGCTGACTTGAGTAAGAGGATGCCCGAGTCAACCTTCCCACTGGAGGAGAGTCCCCACTAGAGGCAAGGATAAGAAAAAGAGGGTTTGAAGGTCCATTTGGATTTGGAAGAACAGAATAAAGAGTTATTTGCAGGGGGCTTGTGCAGAAGAAAGGAAGATGGAGGACAGCCAAAGAGGTAAGATATTTATAATTATAGAACAGCTCCTTGACTGACTTTTTAATATTTATTCAACCTTGAAAACTATTAAAAACTTTAGAATAAGGAGATATCCACTAAAATATGTATTATAACTATCAAACTTAAAGGTCAAACAATACGAGGCAATGTCCCAAGTTTCAGGAAGATAATGTTAAGCTATGGGCACTTTTGTACAACAATCTTTATCCCAAATTTTTTGGGGTCTGCTATTTTCTTCCACCCCTCTCTCTTAAGGGTGTGTCCTCTCCTAACATCAATAAAAATCATATCCTTGATTACAACCTATTAAAGCCACAATCCAAGTTCGTGTAGGTCTACCCTTCTTCTAGCACCCTTCTACTAATATCTTAAATTCCTAATAGGTGCATCTATTTGTTTATGTTGCACATGTGCAAACCATCTAAGACTATTTTCCCTCGACTTATCCTTAATTGCTGCCACCTCAAACTTCCCATAAATGCTCTGATATCTTAGCCCATCTTCCAATGTATTGTTACTCGTACATCTTAGCATTCAATTTCAGCTACGCTCATTTTCCAAACAAGTTAATTTTTCACTGCCCAATACTCCGGTCCATAAACCATGGATGGTCTTGTAGTATCTTAAACCTCAAGGGTATATTGTGATCATGTAACAGTCCAGAAGCATTTTTCCTTTTCAACTATCAAGTTTTTAATTCTACGAACATCCTCCTCCTCAATCCATCATCATAAATGATGATCCTAAATACTGAAAACTACTGCTCCTAGGTATCTCTCAATCTGTACTCCTAGGTATCTCTGGTTTCTTTTTTACTTTTGGTCGCAATTTACCCTTAAAACAATTTAGAAAAAAGGGAAGAGGAAATCAAATTAGTCAAGTGAAGTTGAGTTGAATATGTTTTACCCGAAGTGTTCAAACTTCACTAAGATAACTCCAAATTTGCAAATTTATTAAATTATCAGGAGAGAGTGCATATCAGTATTAGAAATCCTCATCTGAAAATAACAAGATAACTGCCAATAATACATATGTAGTAAGTTCACAGGTAGTAGTAGGACAAACCTGATATCAGATACAGAGAAGTATGTATGGTATGCAAATGTATAAGAAAACGCCTTTCCATCACTATTTGTATTTCTAATACGCGATGTCAACATGAGGTCTCCTCCCGGTCCGAGAGTAACCCTTAGACGAAATTCATAACTGAGAAGAAACGTATACATTAGTGATGTTAAAATTTTAGTAAAGATTAAATCTGCATTCATGCAAGTGTAAACATAACAATTAGGTACACAAGCGAAAATCTCAACAGCGTGCTGACAATGCTAAAAAACAAACAAGTTCACAATTCTATTTGTAGGACCTGTGGGGCCAGATCTTGGCATCTTCTTCGGATGTCTTGAGGATTAAATCAACAAAAGCTTTGTCGGAGCTATTTATTGGAAAAGGGGGTGGGTCAGTGTCGATACTCCATAACTTGTTCCTTGCAAACCCATGCTGTTCAAGAGTTCCATGACTTCCAAACTGTGAGGCCAAACAGGCAGGGTGAGGCAGGTTAAGTACATTAAAGCACAATTAGTAGAAGCATACGTCAGAAATTGGTCATACTTGAGGAAAACATATGGGAATACCCCCGCGTATAGCTTTTGGAGGCTTAAAATTAGCCTGGAAGAAGAAAGAACAATGAACATGTAACTATTAGTTTTCAGTAACAAAAAAGCTAAAAGTCATTTTGTATATTCAAAATGGGAAATAAAGCCGACAGACATCAAATAACTGGAAAAGAAGTGCGTCTGTTGGAAACTATATACTAGACAAGAAACAATATTAACATTATTTCCCTCAGCTGTGAGAATATTCATATGGGAAATAAAGCCAACAGGCATCAAATAAGCGGAAAAGAACCATCTGTTGGAAACTATCATAGTAGCTAAGAAACAATATTAACATTATTTCCCTCAGATGTGACAAGATTCATATGAAACCAGAAACTAATTAGAATACATAGGATGATAGGACCTCATCCAATATGAGAGAATGGAAAAAAATAGTTCTTTCCTCATCCAAAGCAAAAGCTCAAAAGCATTGTTACCATATGAGTAAAATTTAAGTTCATTGTTAGTTTCGCAAGGATTTGAATTGTTAAAAATCATGCAGAAAGCAAACTCTACATTTTTCTGTGTATAACCAACCAACAGAAAATTGTATGTTATTTCTGTGTATAGCCAAAATAAATTGCATCTTTCAAATCGCATGTTTTTTCTGTATATAGCCAAAAAAAAATCATGATGTTTGATCCGAACTTACTGCAAAATCTAAATCAAGTATATTCACTTTAGTAAAACAGAAAGGAGTATGATTAATTAGTTAATGTCAAATGATACAAATAATTCAAAACTAAAATTTCACCAGGTATATGAATGATGCAATAAAAGCAACACCTCAAAAGAATATGAAGCATAACAGAAAAACTCCAGTCAGTCCACGATTTTATACAAAATGGTCAGGCTTTTACTTGCCACAGTCACAGAACTTGACATTGGGCTTAATGTGTAATAGAGATGAATGCAATTGCCTATAGAAAATTGTACCATCTTACCTCTTTGTCTAGACTCTTTTATCGTCGAGAAGAACTTGGAGGGTGCTCCTTGATTGCATAAGATTATACTGCATATGCACCAGGAAGGTCTACTAGCTGCATTGGCGAGAATTTGGCACCAACATAGAGGGTTGACTTCATGGCTAAAGGCCGCATAAAAGCTATGTCAAATCCTTTATGGAGATTGCTTATGCTCTGTAGCCGACCCTATTCTCATGGGAGAATGCTTTGACGATGATGATATTGACATCTTTTTACATAGGGTTAATTACATTGACCACCCCTATGTTTTATGTTTATTACACGGGGTACCCCTACTTCAAAACTAATTACACAGACCACCTCTACGTTTTATATTTTCTATAGAAAGTTGTAACACTAACTACCCCTATATTTAATTTTTTTTTCTAAAGGAGAGGGGTACCCTGTTTAATTAGTTCAAAGTAGGGGTACCCCGTGTAATAAACATAAAACATAGGGGTGGTCAATGTAATTGACCCTTTTACATAAAATTATCAAGATTATAATTGTCAGCCCCATTTTCCGGAGCACTTTGGCGCATATTGTTTGCTAGTCCGGCCATTGTTTAGACCGGACCCGAGAGTTGTGGAGAGAGTGGGTTTGGTTGGGTTGGTGGCATGTGTGGCTTGGATGGGTTTAAGTGATCCAACGGTCCACATCTCAAACCTAAACCTATATATTCCCATTTTCCTCTCTGCTCATTATTTTTTTTCCATTTTTCTTTCTTAGGTTTTCTCTCTCCCTCCGTAGGCAAGTACATCTTGCACAAGAGAAGAACAATGGATTTATGCATGTTTTTAGTTCTTAATATTTTCTGTTTATTTCTAGCTCATATTGTTGGTACCGAGCACCCCTTCATCTTTAATAGTTGTTCTTGATTTTCTTGGTTGGAATTGCATAGACCTGAGTTTTAGTCTATGGGTTCACTTTTGATTTCCTGGGATTTGATCTCCCAAAACTGTGTTTTACAATAACTAATTAGCTCATAGTGTAAAGCACCATATTTTATGTAACTTTGCTTTTGGTCATGCTTGATTTCGAGTCCAGCTAAGTTTAGTGCTGAAACTTGATACAATACGTATATCAAAATGGCTAACTGGAGAAGAATAAGAACAGTGGTATGTGGAAAGTATGCAAGAGAACCCATTTTGGCGTAGAAATACGTATGTTTCACTTTGTACGCATTGGTGTGTTGTCCCAACTCTTCGTGCGTACTAATCATACTGCACTCAGTCTCCTAACAAAAGTGCGTCAGTCACACTCCTTGAGTCAGTGGCGTAGTTTCGGGAGGAAACCCAGTTGGCGCACTTTAGTGCATATTCAATCAAAGTTCTCTCTGGAAAACCAAGAGAAAGTGCACCACAGTCAATCTGCGCACATTCTTCGCGTTGGCAATTTGGCGCACTTTTCCTATGTTTCGTCAGCCGGCGTACTTCTCGTACGTTTGGTCTACTAGCGCACTTTCTTCCCTCTTCGTTTCCTTAGGGACGAAGCTTTAGTTGGTTTCTCAATTTCTGTCTTATTGATTTGTGTGCTCCTCGTCTGAAGAGTTTCTCGACTATCGAGCTTTGACCTCGGATTGTGTTGTCTTTTAGCTAGCTTGCTCGCGCACTTTCTTTGAAAGCACGTCTTATTCTTGCCCGCGCACTTTTGTCAAGTGCGCCGTGTTGGTTAACTTGACAAAGTGCACCACCCCTTTGTAGCTCCCGCACTTTCTTGCCAACCTTGTTTCTGTGAGTTTGTGCGCCAACCTTGTTTCTGTGAGTTCGTGCGCCAACATTACTTATGTGTGTTTGTGCACCAACTTGCTCTGTGCGCCTACTGTTTCCTGCGCACGTTGAGCCATTTGCTTGGTTTAACATTTACCTTGGTTGAATGATTGTGAGGATGTGGATGACTTGTATTTCGATCTTGAATGTATATGGACCTAATGACCTAGTTATGACTATATGCTAAATTGACTAAGTACCTAATATGATATAATAAGAGGCGTAGTTCAACTCGGATAACGTTATGCAACCCCGGTCCTTGTTTGGTTTAAGAATTGTGGATCTGATCTCAAGGGGTTCTCGCACTACTCTTATCCTCATTCATCGATATAATAAAGTGACAAATTAATGTGACCAGTATTAGACTACCATGTCCTGAATAACTTGTTACCTGATAACTTGTCCACGATCTTGATACTAGAACTTGTTCCTACCCTGATAATTTTATCCGTGCTGATACACTTGATCGCACCAAGAGTGCTACTTGATATATAGTGAGTCGTCGTGCCACATACTCCTGCTACGTGATATATGTAATTATTTTCATGCACGAATCTGGTAGTTTGACAGTGACTTAACCGTGGCTAGATAGTATTGATTGTTGCATCACACGAGCGAATCCAGATTTAACTTTCGAGGGATAATATGGGTTCGTATCAAAAGTGCCCGTACTTAAGGTACGACATCTAAGAAGGAATATTCATGTGACCACGGCATGAGATTCTAATTAACCTAGGGTTAACTAAGCAACTGAATTAGTAGAGCATTGGGAGGGAACGGTATCTCGAGATCGTGTATGTCGAGCTACCCTAAATTAGCTAGGAGTAAAGGTTGGTCACCACGGATACTGTATATCATCCGTACTAGTGGAGTTCAGTATCTGATCTAAATATAAGACCGAGCCAATATCTTTCCTATAGAAAGTCTGGAACTGTTACTGACCATTAATTAGCTCAGGGCCCTTGCAAGGGACAGGTGCAACTTTTACATATATTCTTGCACATATATCATTGGTTCAGCCAGCTATGCTCGATTATGGCACGATCTGAGGATACCCATATATTGCATTACTGGGATAACCCAGAGATCACATACCCAGCCGTAATACATGATTGGCCGTTTAAATTGCTTGTAATATGTGCCTAGTCAGGAAAGTGGGCTATCGTAGCATGATGATTCAACCAATGTCCTTGTTTGGTTGTTGGGTTGCGTCGTAACACGATACTTCATGGACTGAAACTATATTATTTCTCCTATATTGTATTTTTGTTTGTGCCTTCTGTTGAGTGGAATTAGAGACAGACTGTTGTGGCATGATGGTTCAACTCGGGTCCTTGTTTGGTTGTTGGATTGCGTTGTTATGTTATGATAAGCTATGGACTGGAACTACGACACAAAGTTATTTTAGCTTGACCATAATCAAGGGACGTATTCTATGTTGATGCGATAGGGCACTTCCTGTCCTTGTTTGGTAAAGGGGTATCGTATCATGTCATGGATGGGACATATGCCATTGATTGTTGGCTCATGCATCTCGTGCTATAGTTCTGGTTTTGTTTCTTCATTTCGTGCTTCCTTTTTGGTACTTGCTATTTGGGATCTGACCCCACTGGTTTTGCATGGCCAGGTTTAGAGCCAGCACCTGAGGATCAAGCTTATCTCACCATCACTGATGGCACGCACCAGAAGGATGACTGATGAGGGTCACGAGTGGGTTCATTTATTCACTACTCGTCTTTTGTAAACTATATTCTTTTGGGCATTTAGCCAATCGACATCTGTTAGCCGGCAAATCTGGACACTAGTTCCTTACATGACTATATATATTCAGACTGCAGCTGACTCACTGTCATGTATACTTTGATTTTGCATTTGGCACATCATTCTGTATTGCCAGATCTCTAAAGAACATTGTGATGTGGCATTTGGGACGCCTTACTGCTTATTCTGAAATGTTCTTTATTATTGTTACTTGTTTGAATGATTGAGACATAGAAGTTCTTGACCCTAGGAGACTTGATTGTAGTATGCACCCCATTGTCTCTAGACAACCTTAACACATTGCGGGTTGCTTCGATATTCCGCAAGGTGTGGTTGGTTGAGTCATTCTTCCGCTCTCCAGTATTCTGGATCTGGAGCGTGACAATAATAGATAGGTGATTTCAAAGGAGCTTTCAGGACTTGTTTTAAAGAAACAACTAACGGAAACGATCAATCCCGTTGCCACTGCTACGGTGGTCCAAGAAGGACGGGTTCTTTTCACAGGACTGGTTCCCTTAGCCCTACGCCGCTGGAGATTCCCCGTTGAGGAAGGCATTCTTGATATCCAGCTGACGATTGACTGCTAAGGAAAGGAGCACCCGTACTGTATTCAGTTTAGCCACTGGGAAGAAGGTTTTCTCATAATCAATTCCATCTCTATGACTAACAATCTGAACTGGACTGGTAGTATCCGATCCGAATGCACTCAAATTTCAATTGAAGGCCGCCAAGGTTGAAAAACCGACCTAATAAGAGCAGAAAGCCAGAGCTAGTCTAACAACTACCGATTCTTCTCACCCGGGGGGCACTGAACGAACCTACCTTAACCTAGGAAAGTGACTTTGATAAGCCTCCTTCCCCCTTTGCTGCTTGAAACTAAGGGTCTGGCAGGTACTGCACATGTATACACTATGGAGAAACTAAAATTTGAAGTATCAAGGTAACAGAAGCCTTAGGCCATGATATCCAACGCATTATTTTATCTTTAAACCATATCTTTCTCCTTTGGTCCATGACGCCACATCCATGAAATCATCTTATCATTTTTATTATTTTGAGTGTCTTCTCTGTATGTTGTTGATAGGGTGCCAACTTCTAGGTTTTAGTATTTTCTTTATGGGTTATTTTTATAAACAAAATCTTTCACTCAAAACGTATGAAATAGTACTTGCTAAAATCCATATTTTCCATTAGAAATTCCTACAAATCCAAATAGTTGCAGAAAAATTATGAAATTATTTTTCTTGAATGGAAGGGAATTCTATTATCTACTTGCTGTTCTCTATTCATGCAGCCATTGAAGAATCAAAATACAGCCTTATTCTATCTTCCGACCTTAGGTCCTTAGTCCACCAAATAAACATCACCCCTTCTCCTTCACTTACTCTCAATCCAACACCAAATTCATCATTCCTTGCCTTTATCCAACATTCATTTCTATTGGAGCATCCCATAGTGGCACCAAATCAATTATTTGTGGATCAGCAAGCCGGGGGGGGGGGGTTTGAAAAAAAACATAATATACCATGAGGAATCTAGAGAAGTTTGAAACATAAGGGGAGAAAAGTTTGAAACATAAGGGGAGAATCCTTCAAGAAACATATATTAAATGGTCAAACTAAATTAATGGGCAATTAGGGCAGAAAAAACAGGGTGTTGAAGGCACTTAGTATGAGACGAATACATGACAACTGAACAGGAACTTAGGACTGGATGAAGCAATCTGTGAATCCAAATAACAAAATCTTATCTGAGAACAATTCCACCTTGGACAGGGAGAGAAACATTGACACAGAGGTTAGCAATGTTCTAAATTTCGGCCTAGACGGCCATCTAGGCGCTAGGCGTTTGCAGGCCGCACCGGAAACCCCCTAATCAGCGGATCTAGGCGAAAAATCGGCCCAATTCGGCCCTAGGCATACCTGTTCAGAGCCTAGACGGCTTGTTCAGCTAGAAGGAAAATTTCAAAAAAAAAAATATTTGAAATTTCAAAATTTTCAAATTTCAAATTTCAAATTTCAAAAAATGATTTAAAAAATTTCAGATTTCAAAAAAAAAATTCACAGAAAAATTTTCAAATTTCAAAAAAAATTCAAAAAATTCAGAAAAAATTCAAAATTCAAACTTAAAACTTCCAAAAAAAAATGTCCTCGGTGGCATAAACGCTAGGCTGCCCTCTGCCGCACCGATTCCACCTAGCAAAATTTATAACACTGGAGGTAAGAGAGAGAAGAAGATTGAGATTATTTAGGACATCATAGTGGAAAAGTAAGAAAAGTACACAAAACTGCCATCAGATTGAATTTTCGTCCTTTGCAAGTGACGACGAACAAGACAAAGACCAATCGAGCTGAGGGTTCTTTCTCATCCTCTGCATGCGGCCACGAAGCACCTCCTTTGATCTCCTTCAGAATTCAGACGTCTGCACGACCGTCTCCAGTGTACTCTCAAGCAAGATTGGCACGGTTCACGAGTCAACAAAAGTATTGGCATCTGTTGCAACTTAAAGGCAGCATCGACAGCCTTCTCCTACTGCCATTGCTATAGGTTTGGAGTCTAGATCATGGGAGGAGGAAAGAAATGGGTTATGGAGAATATACAGAAAGACTATGGAAGGAGAAAATATCAAAAAAAAATTCCTTATTTTGAAAGGATGGTTGAGTCTAGGGACTTGAAGTTGAGGAAATTTTGTTGATTTCCAATCCTCAAGATTAAAAACAAATAGTCTCTTCTATTCTATTTAGAATGGATCTGAGGGTTACCACTCATCAGAATACTAAATGGGTTGAAATGGGAACTGTTTTGATATATTGCAAGTGGATTGGTTGCTACTATCCTACTAGAATACTGCCGAACTTTTTCTGGAGGTTTGCCGACTTCAAATTTTTCAACTTCGCCAATTTATTCCCGAATGTGGAAGTTGTGACTACTTCTGGTTAATCAAAAATTCTAAGTGGCTTCGTAGGCTAGTAGAAGATAAATCAGTGATCAGACATGTAAAAATGCTTAATCAGTGATCAGCTATGGACCGAAAGCAGCATTGATATTAATAAAAATTATTCAAATCAGCATTCTATAATAATCAAATTCAAAACTATACTAGTTGATTTGTGCCAAATTAACAGAGTATGTGAAAGACTGGATGTTTCAAACTTGGTATATATGAAAAGCTTCGAATTAGAACATTGATCAAGTAATGATTGTACCTTACTGCTGACAAAGAGCAACTCCTCGCCATGGTCATTTTTCCAGGAAGTTACATGTCCTCCATACAAATACACCTGCAAGCAATCAAGTGGATATGACCAACTTTTCTGCAAAGCTTGCAACTGCAATTTATATTAAAATATAAAAAGGTTGAATCTATTTCCCCAGTTTCTTTTGTCAGCTTTTAGCTCATTCCTAACCAACTAATTGCGGATACTGCAGAACTTAAAGATGAATAGAAGAAGTTGCATAAGAAGGGAGATCGACCAGAAACAATATGCCAGTAGATTGAATGATATCGCAAACAAGGAACTGCTTTCATAATTGTTATTTTTCTTTTGGAGCTATAAGCATACTTTTTGACACTCAGCTTTTGGATCTAGATCTCTTGCAAGGGTTCTCAAGCTATATCTGTTGGTGTAACCGTGTAACTACAAAAAGACTTCCATTATGCTACAAATATCCACACTCTTTGTTTTAGAGAGAGATCGAGTTAAGAGCAAGGTTCAAAAACTCGATATCGGTATCGGACAGTTTGTATGAGTATCCGTATCGGTAGTATCGGCAGTATCGACGTTATCGGATCAGAGTATCAGATTTTTTGGTATCGACTGTATCGGCAATATTTAAATAATTATTAATAAATTAGTAAAAAAATAAAAAAATAATTTACATATTTATGCATTATTTAAGTGTTTTTTATTTTATTTTTATTATAATTGAATAAAACAATAGTCATCATGTGTATGTCTGTAGAAGAATTTGCCTCTATTTATAGTTTTTTTTTTGTCTAGTATTTTGGTTCTTCATTATTGTTCTCTGTTGGATTTGATATGTCTGGAATCAATTTCTATTTTTTTTTAGCTTTTTGTAGAACATCTACTTTGTTAAAGTTTCTGTGATGATCTGATTTGATCTGATTTTTTTCCGTATCGGCCAGTATCGGCCCCGTATCGGCCGATACAGACCGATACGAAATGTTATGTACCAGTATCGGCCGGTCCCGATTTTTTTGGCCGGTATCGGATCGGTCAAGGCCAGATCCGATCCGATACGGCCGATACGTATCGGTATCGGCCGATACTTTAAACCTTGGTTAAGAGACCACACAATATAAACATCATCCAAGCCTTTTTCCTCTATCAGAATGGGTCCGCTCCGCAGCATGACTACATGATGAGAAATCTCCACAGAAGAATTGAACAAGGTCTAGGAATGTCTGTCAACTTCAGTTCAGCCTTCTATAGTATAGCTGGTACCAACATTCAAGCCAAAAAACCTTTTTAAGATAGTAACTTTTTTAAGAAAGTAACATTGAAGCATAGTCCACAAGCAGGGGTGGCCCTCGCCCAGGGTAGGCTAGGCAACGGCCCAAGGCCCAAAGATTAAAGGGGGCACCAACATGGACATATCTAAAATAGAACAAGTATGTAAAATTGGCCATCATTTATATAAAACAGTTGTAGTGTAGTGGTTCTTATGGTAGACTTGCACACTAGAGGTCCTTGATTAAATCCTTGATGACAACAAGATATTGTTTCGTTTTATACTTGTTTTTTTTACATTATGTATGGGGTCCCATTTTAGAAGTTCCCTCGGACCCCCATAAGCTCAGGGCCGGCCTCTCCACAAGTTTGTAGATATATTTTTGGGTTATGCAGTTTAACCTTGTGCAACCAAGGAGAAAGACTCCAAAGGACGGCAGTAAGATGATGAGATTAGCTATAAGAGTCACATTCATGTTTCTGATTACACCATAGAATTAAATGGATCGTGACCCCTACTTCCCTAAAGTGACATACAGTAATATCAAAGTACAACACAATTCACATTAATTTTGGATATGCAACAAATTAACTGCCAAACGGACACAAGAAAGAGATATCAACTCATGATTGGCCTTATAAATATTTGGCATGGGTGCTGATATGCAATATGTACGTGGTGATAACAGCATCCTTTAATAAAGCAATCATAATATTAAGGTTCAGCACCGTACAGTTCTCAGTGTGAAAACTATGACAATATCTATGTCTATAAAGCAGATGGAGACTGGACTCCCACCTTGGATGTAAGGTTGAACGAATTCATCTCGAGTTATCAAACTATTGGACCCTAGATTAATCTAATTTGAATATCTGTGTATTGCATCTGACCTTCCACAATTTTCAACCCAATTAGCAGACTAGCAAGCTTTGTAATTTGCAGTTTGCAGTAACTCAAGAACTTAAATGCACATTCACCTGCCCATATTAGTCGATTGATTTCCAACATCAAAGACCTCACTTAAGATGACTACACCAGAAACTCCTTAACAATGATACAAAGCCAAAAGGAACTTCTACTCTCTGACTCCTAAAGTACACCCATCACTACTACCCTTCTCTGAGGTTATACAGGTAAGGTTCGCAGTATCGTGATCGAGCCATTCCTATGACTATCAGGATCGGCGGTATCAGCACTATTGGCACTTTTGGATCGGTAACAGAATTTTTGGTATCGAAAAGCAAATAATTATTAATAAATAATTAAAATTTTAGAAAGAAAAAATATTTTATACGTTTAGGCATAATTTTAAGTATTTTATGTATTGTTTCTTAGTAATTTTGAAATTGAATGAACACCCTTGTTGATTGGTTTATCTACGAAAAATAAGTTTTCTTCATTTACATGATTTTACAACATTAGTATGCTTACACCCTTGTCGATTGGTCTTTTTCATTCAATTTTCTCTGCCGAATTGTCTGGAAAAGATATCCCAAACGTCGGTATCGGTCAGTATCGGTAGCGGTCGATATCAGATAGGGACATGGAAAGTGTATCGGTATCGGCTGATACTACAAACTATAATTATAGTTAAGACACGAATGTGGCAATGAGTTAATATCACCTCTAATAAAGATCCTTTAATTGTTCTCGCTCACAAAAAAGAGTTGGTAACTATGTTGTGAAATCATGTTACATGTCTTGTATCAGTTTGCTTGATTGTTGTAACATGTATCCCAAGATAGCTTTTCCTATTGGAAAATAGATTGGAAAAGTAATATAACATATATAAGGAATTAAAGAAACAATGGATAGTATAATTAAGCATCAAAGTGCAAATCATTATGGTATTGGTCTATAAATAAAACCAAAATTCCAATAACATAAATTTTTCCACTCAACACCACACCAGATAAACTAGTCGATGTAAACCCAAAAGAAAAGAAAAAAACAATGGAGAAGATGAAAGCTCAATTACTAGACCAAGAAAGTAGAAAAAGCACAAACATTGAAATAGAACACAAAAAATGAATCTGTGTCCGTAACGAGCGCCAAAAAACTTATTGAAGGATTTTTCTTTTCTTTATTTCTTTTTTTGCCCCATCCAATACAGTGATATGAATATATATTTTCCCATCCGATACACTTGTACGATTTGTATTGGAAACCATTTGTAAAGTACGATAAATATCATGTATGATACGATAGAGAGTGAGTTCATATAAGAAGAGAACATTATCATTTAAGGGAAATTAACAATAACCACTTCATTCCCATATAGAATGCACGGACACTCCACAAATATTGTCGTGTCATGTCTGACACGTGTTGGACACTCCATGGAATGTGTCAAACACTCCCAAATATGTTAGGACACACCAAAATAGGTGGTCGTGTCCGTGTCACCATGACGTGTCGGATCCATGTTCGTGCAACATACATTCCCACTATGCAGTTAATAACGGTTTTTTCATGATAACAGTCCAGTAGAGTTATAGATATATCATCGATACATCGATTTTATAACGGTAAATATCGGTTTGCATTTTTAACACAATTTTTATATATGAACAATACACTTAATAGTTTTCTATTATAAAATATGCAGAAAGTATACATATCGTCGAGAAATCCAAGAGATCCAAGATAAAGGAGATCATTTGAGGAACTACATCTCTGAATAAGTTTGATGTATGAAGATTTTGATGGCAGAAGATGTAATCTCCATTCTCCATTGATGTGAATGTCATATCATTCAATATCGATTTTTCTGTAGCAAAACTAAAACCGTGAGAAATCGATTTTTTTGTAAACCGATATTTCGAACAATATCGGCCATATCGGCCGATAATATCGGTTCCGATATTTTACCGATATTTCTGCAAAAAAATATCGGTTCAGGACCGATATCATTATATATCGATTATATAACCGATATATAACCGTTTTTGACTGCTTAGCATTCCCATTTAGTTTACATTTAACAGCCAACCTTTCCATAAACCCTCATAATTGTGCCAATTATATTTCCAATCCCCTTAAAAATTTATGTTCTTTCCCATGTAAAGAAAAAACATGGGAGCATGAGAAAAGTCCATTTCACCATGTACTTTATGTCCGTTTTTACAGACAACAACAAGAAAGCCTTTAACCTAATATGGGGTTGGCTATTTGAAGTTTCAAAACATTTTTTGGATTCAGCTCTGAGAAGGGTTATCTGATAAAACTCGTGGTCTTTCTAACATTAACAAAAACAACATCCTTCTTATTGGTTACAATCCAAGCTCGTTTAGACCTACTCCTAGTTCTACGAGCTCCTTCAATTAGTATCCTATTGCTCCTAATCAGAACATCTATTTGTCTATTTGTCTGTAGCAATGTCCAAATGTAGACTATATATAATAAGAAAAGTTGAGATTTCACCGTGGAAATTTTTGTTCCAAAAATATCCTTATCGATGTTTATTTTTATTTAAATTTAATATGGATAATTAGGTAATTATAGAAAAAAATTTAATGATTTTGTTGTTTGCTCTTCCCAAGTAGGTAAAAAAATAAGAGGTTTTACTCTTTTCATGTAGTAAAAAATTAAAAAAAAACTATTGTTTGCTCTTCCCAAGTAATATGAAATACGTGCAACGCACGTGCATATATACTATCACCTTAAGACTAATTTCTTTCATCTTGTCCTTAATTGGTAACACATCATAATTTTCAAGCATATACACATTTCTTATTGTATCTTACAACATGTTGCCAGGTTCCGGTTTTAGTATTCTTATTTCAGCTATGCTCATTTCCGGTCATGTTCTGTAATTGCCTAAACCTCCAACCAGTAAAACACAGCGGGTCTAGTAGTTGCCTTGTCGAGTCTTTCCATGCAAGTTCAAAGGTATCCTAGTAGTTGCCTTATCGAGTCTTTCGTTGCAAGTTCAAAGGTATCCTACGATCAAAATTCACTACAAAGGCACTCCTTCATTTAAACCATAATACTTTAATCATATGGGCATTTTTCTCTGTCTCTTCACCATGATGATTGAGTTATCCTGAATATGGAAGACAGTCAGTCCTAGGTATCACTTGTCCATCACTATGTACTTACTGGTTTCTTTGAGCTTTGATTGAAGTTGCATTCACTATACTTTGTTTTCTAACTAATTTCAATAACCCATGGATTTTTAAAGTTTATCTCCATTCTATGTTAGAATCTAGCTCTTCTTACTCTCATCAACCAACAAATTATCATAGCTAATAGTAAAAGATCATGAAACCTCATCCTGAATATGCATTGCAATTTCATCCATAATTATTACAAAAGGTAAGACTTGATATTGATCCTTAATGTAAGCCAACGGTGATGAAATATAGTATGGTATCTACTAACATATTCCGCACACTGGTAACTCCAACTTTATAATCTCAATATAGCGAATGTAACTACTAAATTCATGTTTCTTCTTCACCACATTGTTTCCATATATATGATATCGTAAGTTTTTCTATATCAGTAAACACCATGTGTAGATCCAATTTTATCTCCTAAATTTTTCTACAATTTGTTTTCCTAAAACCTTCCACTCAATTTACCTAAAAACTGCCGCAAAGCCTTTTCTAAATTGATGGCTAGCTCTTATAGATGTATCTTCCCTCTAGAACTTGCCATTAGCCATTTATACTAGTAAATAGTTTTCCTTGATTAGCCACCTTGGCACATATATTACTATTGTCCTACAACTTTCCTAATCCTTTAAAGGACCATGACTTTATGTTATGTTTGGTTTGAGGGGAAATGGAGAAAGGAAAAGGGAAGAGAATATGTCTTTGTCATGTTTTGTTTGAGAAAATGAAAAAGTAAATGAAAGTGCGAGAAAATAAGAGAACTATGACTAATATAAACTATCCTTATACTTTTTCCTCCTAAAATGGTGGGATTTTATTTTCCATCATCCAATTAGTCCCTCCAAATGCTTCTCTCTCCCTCTCTCTCTCTCTCTCTCCATTTTCTTGTCAAAAGTTATTATCAACCAAGCCAAAAAAATCATTTTCATATTAATTTATTTTTCTTTATTCCTTTTTCTTTTTCCTGTTTTCTCACAAGCCAAACATGTTTGTTTTCCCCATTTTCTCAGGAGCCAAACATGTTTGGCTTGTGATAAAATGGAAAAAGAAAGAAAAAGAAAAGGAAAGAGAAATGAACGGAAGAAAGAAAGAAAAACTTTTGTTTGGTTGGTTTGTAAAAAAATTTAAAAAGAAAATTGGGAGGGAGAAGGAGAAGGAAAGGAGAGAGAGAGAGAGAGAGAGAGAGAGAGAGAGAGAGATGGAGAGAGAGAAAATAGAATCCCCCAACTTAGAAGAGAAATGAACGAAGAATTATATTAGCTAGTTTCTCCCACTTTTCCTTTCCTCTTCATTTTCTCTCCAATCCAACAACACAAATACATTTTTTCTTTGCTTGTATCTTCTTTTCCCTCACTTTCAAACCAAACACACCCAAGAGAAAATTAAAAATAAAGTGAGGGAAAGAAAAATACAAGGAAAGAGAAAATGGTTTGTGTTGTTTGGTTAGAACTTAGAAGAAAATGAAAAGAAAAAATAAGTGGGAGAAAATAGATAATATCAATTTTCCCTTTCATTCCCTCCAAACCGGAGATTCTATTTTCTCTCAACTTAACATCCTCTCTCTCCCCCCATCTTCCGTTTCTCTCTCTCTCTCTCTCTCTCTTCACAATTTTCTTTTTGAACTTTCTTACAAACAAAAAAAAACTTTTTCTTTTACCTTTCTGATCTCTTTCATTTTCCCTTTTTTTTCCCCAATTTTCTCACAAACCAAACACAGCCTAAATTTTACATGGTATGGATTAATAAAGTTCCTCCCCACTCCCCAGTCCTCTCCTCTTCAATAGCTATTTTTGCCTAATTTCAAACCGATCCAATTCGTTCAGATACAGTTAACCACAAAGTTTGTTGCGACAAACTAATAATTGAACAAAATAACCAAAATAATAACAACCAATTGATCGATCATAACAATGGGAAATTAAACTTAACGTATGTAAATCGATCAGATCCAGCTCCATTCCTACAGTCGCAAACAAGAAATTCAACAAAAACAAGAGAAATTGCAAAGAGAATCGGACGAACCTCGGCGGAACTCTTGATTTCTCTCAGGATGACTTTGTCGAGGCCATTGACGCCCTTCGCGAGCTCCACCGCCGACTTCTCCTCCGTCATTAGAAACCCTAACCCTAATTCTCCATTCTCTCTCTCCAATGAGTGAGAAAAGAAACGAGAACTGAAGAAAATTAACAGGAAAAACAACCGATTCGAAACATTTTATTTATAGGGAATAGCGGAGAGAGTTCACTACAGCCGACGCAAGAGTCAAGAATGTCCGCATCTCAAGTTATGCCACGCTCTCCATCCGCCGTCCAAGAGGGGTCATTCTGGTATCTGCGGTCGCCATGTTCCCGCATTGAAGAGTGTTATCCACGGAATATTTTTGTTACTTTGTAAATTCTTTATGTTTTTTCGTTTTCTTTTTTTTAATGGTCGGGGAATTGATTCGGTGGTGGTGGGGCCCAGTAAAAGATGAATATGGGCCGTCCGTATTGGGGTAGAGACCTTGACAGAGACGCGCCACCGACAGAGCTGTAGGGCTGAGCATTAAACGGTCTTTGACCGAAAATCCAACGGAATAAAAAATTTGGTCAGTTCAGAAACCATTAGGTTCGGTTTCGGTTAATCGATTCTCGGTCCATTATACAGTTTACTGGTTCGATTTCGGTTTAAAATTTTCTACAATTACTATAATACCCTCAGTACATTTCATTCATATTTATAATCCAAAAAATTCAATTCGATCATTTCTCTGCAGCTTTCCTTCTCTCTTACTCTCTGCTCCTGGCTGCTCTTCTCTTGGCCAGAAGTTCTAGTTTTCTCAGATCTAGAAGAGAGCCGTCTCTATCTTCTGAACAAGAGTTCCAGTATGCAAATTCTTCTCGTTCTCCTACTCTCTATCTCCAAGGCTCTCTTTTGTTCCAGTAGAAATTCTAGCTATTGGGGATCTGCATTTCGAGATTTGGACTTCGATCTGGATCTGGACTTAAAATCTGGACTTCGATCTAGTGTGTAAGTAAAATTTTCAAGTTCTTGTTCTATTTCAATTTTTTTTGTACTAATTTTATTTCATGTCTGAGCCATCTTAATCTACAGATCTACACTCTAATTCTACAAAGTTGAAGCCTTAATTCTCCGGATCTACAGATCAACCAAGTTGAAGCCATAAATTTCGAGATCTACAGATCTATACTCCATATCTCCAGATCTAGAAAGTTTGTTGTATAAACCCTAAACCGAGATCTCCGGATGTTCATTTCAATGCTTGGTTTAGTTTAGGTTTTAATATTTGTTTTAGTTTAGATTTTAATGTTAATTTTTCCAGATCTCCAGATCTAATGTTAATTTGTGTTAGTTTTAGTTTAAGTTTTAATATTTTTGTTAGTTTTAGTTTAGGTTTTAATATTTATTTTAGTTTAGTTTAGTCTAAACCGAGATCTCCAGATCTAATGTTAATTTTTTCTAATAACACTTGTTTTAGTTTATTAAGTTTTGATTGTTGTAGGTAATTTTCTCATTTGATGTTCATTTTCAGTAGGTAATTTTGTTTGCAGTAGGTAATTTTAGTTTAGGTCTAATTGTTTATTTTATCATCTTAGTAATATTTGTTCATTTTAGTAATAGTTGTTAATTTTAGTAATTCTTGTTCATTTTAGGTTTAATTGTATTAATACTTGTTCATTTTAGTTTAGGTCTAATGTTCATTTTATCATGTGATGTTAATTTTAGGTCTAATATTCATTTTTAGGTTTATGTCATCTGTTTTAGGTTAATTTTGATGTTTAATTTTGATTGCAGTAGGTACTAGGTCATCTGTTTTTAGGTCTAATGTTCATTTTGGTATTTTTGATTGCAGTAGGCCTAACAAAACCATTTTTTCAGTAATCGTGGGTCCCTAACAAACGTTAAATTTATTTAAATCTCCATATTTTTATGAATTATTTGTTAATTATGCAGATATTATGGTGTTGGATCATTGGCTTGGATGCTTGAAATTACTTCATTCAGTTCATTGTTCATTGAATCGTTGTGAGAATCACTCTCTCTGTCACTACTCGTTCCCGATATACGTATTTGGAACGTATTCTTGCTTGCTGGCATGATTGTCAGGTTGGTTGGAGGCCAGACTATTTTCTGGTAGAGTTAGTTCATGGTTTATTTTGAGATCAGGGCTTGGTCATGACTTGAACCATTGGTTAAGTGAATCCAAACCCTCCCTATATAAACCAAAACACGCACTCTCTCTCTCTCCCTTCTCATTATTTTTTTTCCATTCTCTCTTAGGTTTTCTCTCTCTCCCTTTCTTATTATTTTTTTCCATTCTCTCTTAGGTTTTCTCTTTCCCTCCATAGACAAGTACACCTTGCATGAAAATGAAGAAATTTTCTATTTTATGAGTCATTTATATTTGTTATGTGATTCTCCTTATATTTAGAACTTGGTATTATCGATTTTGGTGGATGGATTAGTGTAGATCTACATTTTTGAGTTTAGAGCTTTTTATGTGTTCTTGAGTTTTATTGGGTTTTGATCTCTAAAAACTTATTGTTTTCGAAAACTTATTATTCTATGTTGATGAGCATTTGATTTTGAGTAGTTTATAACTTTTCTTTGTTGGATTTGGACTTCATTTGAGGTTTCCATGGAAGGAACAAAACTTGGATTTTCGGAACTTCTATGGCACGACCCGTACCCGGATATGAGGGAATGAGTACGTGAACAACGCCCAGCCTACATCGTAATAACGATATAGAACGTTGTATAGGTCAACAATACTATCTAAACATCTCACACAATATATATAAGGTACCTAACATGCTATCTCAACTCCAAAAGGAAGACAAGATGATAATATAAAGTCAATATCAATACTCAATCATAAGAAAATCTATAAGGAGGATAAATGGTACGATATAATAAACACAAAGAAGTCACAAGTCACAACTAGATAGTCATCAAAATCAACATCAATCTAAACAAGTCTAGGAGTAATGATAATACATCACAAAAGTCAAATATGATAGAAATAAATCCAGTACTATAATACTGAATAAAGGTAACTAAAATAACTAGTTCTACCGGCTAGGCTTCCCGGTAATCATTCCTGAAATAAATGGTCCAAAGCGGTAGCTGCTATATTCTGCGGTCCGTAATGAGTCGGACACAAATCCTTCATATACTCTAAAAAATATATCCAGTCAGGATGGAGCAAGTATAACTCAATAGCAGTTCTAAGTTAATTGATAATGACTATATATAGAAATAAAGAATATAATACAAGACGAGAAGAAATGAACAATATCATACTATGGTAGAAAAGAGACAGTTAATCTAGAGCAATATGGTATACACTGATTACAATAAAATAGAATAAATGCAATAAAACAGAATATAGTGAAGAACTGTAACTAAACTAAGTGTTTGAAATACTAGTTAGATATATGATCGGCTTGGGTTGAACATTGTCTACTTAAACGTTGGATAAACATTGTCTAACTTAAATATTGAACATTGAACATTGTCTAGGCTTTGATCACATATCTAGCTAACACTTTCCCTTTTTCGACTAGTACAATGGATCCAACCATGACACGTTACGATGCAAGATACTCAATAAAAATTACCTAATATTAAACATTGTCTAGTGTTAAACATTGTCTAAACTATGCAAGAACACTAGAAACAATAAATAACATCTCATGACTGAAGATCCATGTATATACTAATTTGTGTACCATTGTGTCAGGAATCAAGTAATATATTTCTAAATACTTGCATTATAATAACTATCAAATAATATAAACTATCAGAGAATGTACTCGCCTGTGATCCAGAGCAATGAATGTCAAATCGTATCTGTATCAGTGGCTCAAAAACCTAAATACAATATATCAAGTCAAAACAGTATTTTGGCATCATAAACATGCTATACTAGCTTGAAACTAGGTCTCTAAGTCAACACTAGGTCCAACTAAGTCAAACTAGGTCAAATCTAGGTCAACACAGTCAAACTAGGTCATTTCCTAGTTTCTAGGTTGATTTTATCTATTTACAAGGTTTATAAAGTTATACTAGGTCTTAACAAGTCACTATTTAATTTTTAGGTGCTAACTAGGTCAAACTAGTCAATACTAGTTAATACTAGGCCAATACTAGGTTTCTAGGCTATACTAATAAGTTACTAGCATATATTATCCTAATATATACTTCTACCTATAATTTCTAGTAATACCTTGGCCTATAGCTATTTACCTTACCCCGTATCACGGTAACTTAACCCGTATCACACATTTACCTAATACCTTAGCCCGTATCTCAAATACCTTAACTATGGGTCAATACTTTGCTAATACTAGATTTTAAAGTCATACTAGTTAACTATGATACAATAATATCATATATACAATAACTTGGTCTAACACTTAATACCTAACCAATACCTTAGAATTACCTCATTACCTTACCACTACCTTAATATATTATCATGTATCATAGTTTCTAGACTAATACCATTAGCTTGACCAATATCTAATACCTTAACTCATACCTCGGTACTTAACCCATTACCCAAGCTAGACACTACTATTACTGTGGTATCTTAATCAAATACCTAATATCATAACCTTACCTTAGCATCCTAGTATTACCTCATACTATTTCTAATATTTTTGTATCTTGGTATTCTAAATACCATGATACATCCTAGGATACCATACTCTAATTTATCCTAGACTTATCTTACATCCAAGATACTCATCCTACTCTTGGCACTTGACATCTTGATATTACCCATTACCTAGTTCTAATACCCAATATCTTAGTATCTTGATCAATACCTTATCCTCCTAGATACTTACCCAACTAACTCTAATACTAATACTTGATACCAAATAGGATATCTTACTCAAGCCCCAATACTCACTTACCCTCACTCATGATACTTGAATGTCATGATACCAATATTCTTATGGTACCCAAGTATCACACTAGTACCTGGCCCCAAACTCTAATACCTTGACACATAACTTACCTATACTTGGCTCACTTGATAACCACTTGTATCAAAACTAACACACACACTAACTAACACCTATTATGTAACACTTTTATATATATATATATATATATATATATATATATATATATATATATATATATGCTATATCATACATATACTTGACAACCTACGTTACCTACACTCACTTGACATCCATACTACCTAGGCTCATAGGATACACAAAATGCCTATGTCGTATAGTCAGTTCTCTATTTGTAATCAATAATGCACCTATTAACCTAATCAATAAATTCTAGGGTTAAAGTATGTTGTAGCCCTTCATATCAGCTTTTTGAAACTTCAAACGGATCACATTTTCGTATCCGGAAGCTCCCAAAATATCAAAAATATCGAAACGCATTCGTATTTTGGACACCTGACACTCAAACAGTTTTACATAAAGCTTCAGGATGAATTTAGTCTATTAATTTATATATTTGGAAATCTAACTTCGATACGGTTATTTTAAAAAAAATGAAAGATTAATCGAAGTCCTGAGTTAGGAGTTAGGGTATTTCTAAGTTGATATGACTACTAAAAACAAGACTGAATACAATGACGAATTTGGGTTATTTTGGACAAAAGAACACATGTATATACCTAATTTACCAAATCCAACTATACGTATCATGACGTATCATGATACAGACTCTACGTATCCAATTTTGGACATAAGAACACCTTCACACCATCAAATAAACATCAATAGTTTTCATTAGGACACAATACACACACTCAATGGACACAATTGGGGTTTTCCCAAATTGAGCCCCAAAATCATGACACCAACTTAGATCTACCAAATTGAGGGTTCCTAGTGTCTCGATCTACCATTGGAAAGCCAAATCTAACCATAGAAAGGTTTCTACATGACCAAGGGGTGTTCCTAACCATAAAATTGATAAAATTGAGAGAATTACCTAGTATTTTAGTAGCCTCTTTGGAGAATTTCGAATTTGGATACGGAAGAGATGAGTCGGACACGATCTCCTAACAAGCTCCTCTCCTATAGATCTCCTTGTGCTCTCTAATGCTATAGGCCTCTATGATGGTGAGAATGAGTGGAAATGAGAGTGGTTGGAAAGAAATTGGTAGAAAATTAGTTTGCTTGGGGAAGAAGAAGCTTTCGAGAAGATAGAGACTAAGGAATGAAATAAAATGAATGGATGAGCCCTAAATTAAACTTATGTCTTATAGTAATGTTTGGTCATGTCAAATATCAAGTTTGCCCCTCTCCATTTGTCATGATTGGAATCTAATTAACTAAAGGAAGGAATCTCTACAACTAAGAGGAATATTCTCTTCATGACAACTAAACTTAATTAATTTTAATTACTAAAGTCATGACTAACAATAATTAGCACCAACTAACACTTGCAAATTCTAATTGGCTAGCCACTAACTAACACTAATATAATTTCTGGCAATCACGAATATAAAATAATTTATAAAAAATTTAACAACATGCAAAAAAATTACCAAAATATCCCTATTGTGGAAAGTGGTAGTTACAAAATTTGTTGTTCTGGGACGAAGGAGCTCCATGCGGCACGCTTAGCATGCGGCCTGGACTTTTTGCTACAAAGTCAGCATGCAGCCATTGTCACGACCCGCACCCGGTTATTCGGGCACGAGTGCGTGGGCACGTCCAGCCTACGCCGCAGTGTCGGCGGTAGTACGCTGTCTAGGTCGTCATCACAGGTAATTTTAAATCTATCTCATCCCCAATAAATAGACAAGGAAAGTAACAGGAAATAGGAATGCTAACTTTTATAAAACAAATTGTGACAACAGATCCATAGTTAATACAAAGCTAGAAGATAGATCGGGGACAAACCCGAGTATATGCTGAAAGAAAATAAATAAGCAGCTACTGCTAACTGATCCACAGAAGTAGCCTCCTGGGTGGGAACTGGCTCCTCATATGGGTCACCTGCTAACTCATAGTGGCCATAAAAGGTGGGGGCATAGTTCTCATCATCGCCTAAAACAACGGATCCAGTCAGGAAAGGAGCAAAGCACACAATGCACAACAAGATTAAACTAAATATTTATGACAATTGGAATGATCAGAGTATGCATAATAAAAGATTAACTGGGAATTAATGCTATTAAATCTGGGCTATAAGTAAAACATGATTAACTTCTATAAACCTGGAATAAGGATAAAACAGGATTAAAATGTGACAGGAAATGTAACTGTAAACAAGATATCAAGAACTGCAACACGACAAGAACTATTGTGTGAACACGTGTATTTAGAATACATAGTTGGCATGTAGGGGTTTATAAGGCTAATCCGGCCGTCATAGACGGCTATTAAACATGAAAAATCGAGATCCGACTGAGGGTACAATCGCGTACCAACAGCTATTAAACACGGTAGGGGAAAGGGTAAACTACATGCCTTCTAGTATTCTCCCACCCGACACGAAAAGCAAGACATGAAATCCAGTATTCAAGACATGAAATCCAGTAATCAAGACATGAAATCCAGTGTTCTAACACTACGTATAATCATCAATGGTACTAGTAAAGCAGGGGATTAATTATCACAATATAAAGAATAAACTTGAAGTGCAGGTACTTGCCTGTTGTTTGGATCCGATTAATTGTACTCGGAAAAATTTCCAGAGATGAGTCCAAAAGCTGAAATAGACATTACCATCATGCTCAGAAGATGTCAAATAGCTAGAAACGCCTGTCCTTGGGTCCAATTTGGAGACAAGGGCAAAAACGGCAGTTTCGGGTCAAAACGGGGTCCGCCGGTGGGCCCGCTTTGCACCGAAAAACGTGTCCGGGTCAACGGTCTCCAAATTCACCAAACTTAGTGTCAACAGGTCAGGAACGATGATACAAACCCAATGGAACTTCCAGAATTGGATTCCGATGAGCCGATCACAAAATCGCCCGTCGAACGGGGCATGTGAGGCCCACGACACGCGATTTCGTCAACGTTCTCAGAATCGAACCAAACTTGACCCACAGGACCAGCGTATTGCTACGAGTCCGATGGCGCAAGTTTCGTCTCGATCCGACGAGTGTACAAGAATTTAGGGTGAATTGCAGAAAAGTCGGATACGGGGCGATGTCCGCGGATACGCGTTGATTCCGGTGTGCACGCACACCCGAACCAGCTTCCGCGAATTCTCACACGTCCGTATCGACGGTGCGCATGTATCTGTGAAGACCGCACGCGACCAAGTCGTCCCGTTTGGCGGGACGTAATCAGTTCCGGGGTGAAACAGGGTCTGGTTTTTCCTGTTTTTGGATCGCGGTGTGCGATCACCACAGGACGCGATGCCCCGAGCGGTTTGTCCGGGCACCGAGAGGGTCATACAGGCTTCGCAACGCATTTTACGGAATTGAAAACCGAGCTACGAGCAAGAAACTACACACACCTGAACTGGGTCTAAAAACCCGAAAATCCCGTGTCCGTGTCGTGTCCGACACGACACGAGGAATTGGGAAATTTAGGGTTAGGGTTAGGGTTCTGGTCGTTCCGGCGAGGGGAGGCCGATCGGAGGTGCGCCGGAGGCCGAGGGCGGCTCGCCGGGGTGCGGGGCATGCGGGGACGGCCGGCACGGCGGGCCGAGGATGGCCGGCTCTGGCCCGCTGCTGCTGTCGGTGGCCGCTGGAGTCGGGGACGCCGGAGGCGGTGCTCGATGAGGGGAGAAGGAGAAGGGGAAGGCCGGGGCGAGGCGAGGCGGTGGACGGCGGAGCGGCACGGCGGCTAGGGCGGCGCCAGGGTGTTCGACGGTGGCCGGAGGGAGAATGGGGGAGGGGTTATATAGGAGGAGGCGGTCGGGCAAGGCGGAGGAGGCGGAGGGGAGAGGAGGTCGTGGGGTGAGGCGCGGCGGAGCGAGGCGTGGCCGGAGGCGCAGGCGGCGGATGCGGCGCCGGACGCGGGGAGGGAGGCGACCGGGTCGTGGGGCTGGGGTGTTCGGGTGCGGGTCGGGTTCGGCCATGCGGACCCGACCCGACCCGCTAGGCGGGTGGGCTCGGTTGGGCCGGCTTGGGTTGGGCCGGACTCGGGGTTGGGCTGGGCCGGGCCGGTAATAATAATAATAATAATAATAATAATAATAATAATAATAATAATAATAATAATAATAATAAATAATTAATTAATTAATTAAATAAATAAATAGTTTTAGGTGTTTTAAAAATAGGTTCGGGGTCCAATAAATTCCAGAAAAATTACCCTAAGTTCAGTTTTCCATTTTACACCCAAAATTATTATTTCCATAATATTTTAATATTATTTATTATCAATTAAAAATTATTTAATAATTAGAAACCCTGATTTTAATTACAGAATATTCCCAGAAAATTCCAGAAAATCGCGAAAAATCCCAATTTAAAATTTTTGCAAAAATCTGGGGGTTTACAATCTACCCAACTTATAAAATTTCGTCCTCGAAATTTAAAAATTAAGCCATAATCTGTTAACCCTTCATGTACATCAATCGCAATATCCTTGCGATAATTTAAATCCTAATCATGTCCACTGCAATCATTTCATGATTAAGATGACTACTTGTTTCAATCAAAATTTTACCCTATGGTCATTACTTCTTACTTTCTCAAATTACCCACAGGCAGATTTTTAATTAAGTCCATATAACATCTTCGAGAATTGCATATGCTTATAAATTTGTCCCACGATTCTAACTGTCATAATTTCCTCCAGAAGTGATTCGAGTCCAGCAGTATTCCCATTCACACTTGTATGCTTCAACTCTTTAAATTTCATTCACCTCCTCAATAATCCAACTAGGTAATCCAACCATCAAGTTTTAATTCTTAATTCAAATCATCAAGTTGAAAATAATAATTTAAATGTAGTCCACTAATGTTCAAGTCTATAATTCTATCCTCTAAATTCAATTTGATGATTCTACTTTCATTATTTCAAGATTTAAATCATGTACTTGAGATATAACTATTGGGTACTCGATATCAATCCATTAATCATCTTAGTCACTCCTCTAATTTTTCAAAAATTAGAATGGCTTGAGCCTCTTCCAATCTAACCTTACTCGGTCACAATCCAAAAGACATTCCTCTCGAGTTGACAAATGCATTGCTACCCAACTTAGAGTTTACCCATTCATCACAAAAGACTATATACCTTAAGAAAATATTCCTTAATATGTTTACTTATGTCATTCAATCCTCGAACTTCAACGTCGATCATATCACATATGATATATCCTCAATTACGAAAGTTTAATCCTCAAGTATGTGATCGGCCTATGTGGCATATCTAGTATTATCTATGTACCAAACTTATACTAAGCACAGGATTTCGTCTTTCCAAAAATATGGGAGACGAAGATCAATAATACGGAGTTCAAGGGTGGGGTGGTAGAATAGAAATATCGGGGTCAAGGCGTTTAAAGAATTCAGGTAGGAAGTTGTCAAGCGACTTGTGGATTGAATCATGTCTTGGTAATGCTCGTATTAATACAGTTATGTAACCTATGTGATATGCTCAGACATGTCTAGGGCAAGTATACTAGTCATCTATATATCTCAATCCACGTAAAGTAGTCGTGCGAAGTGCGAATCAAAATGCACTAAGGTTGATCAGACCATAGTACACTGATTCTGAATAGACAATTGTATTAGTGTGTCGACCCACTAATACATATGTCATGAACAAGCTTGATAAAAGGATAAGCTTGTAAAACTAGGCTATAAGATAGCAGCATAAGTCAAGTACAGCAAAATGAAGTGCGCTAGATGGTGATGAAAGAAGATACAAATTATTTAAGTTCACAAACAACCTACATTAAGCAAAATAACAAAAATTCTACAAACTCTACAGTTATCAGATATAAAAGCATACCAGGTTATTAGCAAGTTTAAAATTTACTAGGTTGGGGCTGAGGTCACGAACCAATGGGCACGAGCTAAACAATACTAGGAACGGTATCTACAAATCACTTACGCGCATTAACTACTCCAAGAGTCTGCGCGTTCTCCACGGTCATGCTGGTAGAGCATCTCGTGGTGATCTTGCAGGAACTTCGTCGCTTGCTGGTAGATCCTTTACTCTGCATCCAAAAATAAACGATAAAAGCGCACAGGAATCAAGGCAGGATGCAAGTCAATAAAATGATTCGAAGCCGATATGAATATCAAGAATGATTCAATTAAGTGGATGAGCTTTTCCTAAAATCCTCAATCTTATTGCAGGCCTGTTCGGTCCCTAAGTTGAAACCGAACAACTTAGTCGTTGACCTGCATGGGCCACCACAAAAATGTGTCACGACCCGCACCCGGTTATTCGGGCACGAGTGCGTGGGCACGTCCAGCCTACGCCGCAGTGTCGGCGGTAGTACGCTGTCTAGGTCGTCATCACAGGTAATTTTAAATCTATCTCATCCCCAATAAATAGACAAGGAAAGTAACAGGAAATAGGAATGCTAACTTTTATAAAACAAATTGTGACAACAGATCCATAGTTAATACAAAGCCAGAAGATAGATTGGGGACAAACCCGAGTATATGCTGAAAGGAAATAAATAAGCAGCTACTGCTAACTGATCCACAGAAGTAGCCTCCTGGGTGGGAACTGGCTCCTCATATGGGTCACCTGCTAACTCATAGTGGCCATAAAAGGTGGGGGCATAGTTCTCATCATCGCCTAAAATAACGGATCCAGTCAGGAAAGGAGCAAAGCACACAATGCACAACAAGATTAAACTAAATATTTATGACAATTGGAATGATCAGAGTATGCATAATAAAAGATTAACTGGGAATTAATGCTATTAAATCTGGGCTATAAGTAAAACATGATTAACTTCTATAAACCTGGAATAAGGATAAAACAGGAATAAAATGTGACAGGAAATGTAACTGTAAACAAGACATCAAGAACTGCAACACGACAAGAACTATTGTGTGAACACGTGTATTTAGAATACATAGTTGGCATGTAGGGGTTTATAAGGCTAATCCGGCCGTCATAGACGGCTATTAAACATGAAAAATCGAGATCCGGCTGAGGGAACAGTCGCGTACCAACAGCTATTAAACACGGTAGGGGAAAGGGTAAACTACATGCCTTCTAGTATTCTCCCACCCGACACGAAAAGCAAGACATGAAATCCAGTATTCAAGACATGAAATCCAGTAATCAAGACATAAAATCCAGTGTTCTAACACTACGTGTAATCATCAATGGTACTAGTAAAGCAGGGGATTAATTATCATAATATAAAGAATAAACTTGAAGTGCAGGTACTTGCCTGTTGTTTGGATCTGATTAATTGTACTCGGGGAAATTTTTAGAGATGAGTCCAAAAGCTGAAATAGACATTACCATCACGCTCAGAAGATGTCAAATAGCTAGAAACGCCTGTCCTTGGGTCCAATTTGGAGACAAGGGCAAAAACGACAGTTTCGGGTCAAAACGGGGTCCGCCGGTGGGCCCGCTTTGCACCGAAAAACGTGTCTGGGTCAACGGTCTCCAAATTCATCAAACTTAGTGTCAACAGGTCAGGAACGATGATACGAACCCAATGGAACTTCCAGAATTGGATTCCGATGAGCCGATCACAAAATCGCCCGTCGAGCGGGGCATGTGGGGCCCACGACACGCGATTTCGTCAACGTTCTCAGAATCGAACCAAACTTGACCCACAGGACCAGCGTATTGCTACGAGTCCGATGGCGCAAGTTTTGTCTCGATCCGACGAGTGTACAAGAAGTTAGGGCAAATTACAGAAAAGTCAGATACGGAGCGATGTCCGCGGATACGCGTTGATTTTGGTGTGCACGCACACCCGAATCAGCTTTCGCAAATTCTCACACGTCCGTATCGACGGTGCGCACGTATCTGTGAAGACCGCACGCGACCAAGTTGTCCCGTTTGGCGGGACGTACTCAGTTCCGGGGTGAAACAGGGTCTGGTTTTTCCTGTTTTTGGATCGCGGTGTATGATCACCACAGGACGCGATGCCCCGAGCGGTTTGTCCGGGCACCGAGAGGGTCATACAGGCTTCGCAACGCATTTTACGGAATTAAAAACCGAGCTACGAGCAAGAAACTACACGCACCTGAACTGGGTCTAAAAACTCAAAAATCCCGTGTCCGTGTCGTGTCCGACACGACACGAGGAATTGGGAAATTTAGGGTTAGGGTTAGGGTTCTGGTCGTTCCGGCGAGGGGAGGCCGGTCGGAGGTGCGCCGGAGGCTGAGGGCAGCTCGCCGGGGTGCGGGGTGTGCGGGGACGGCCGGCACGGCGGGCCGAGGATGGCCGGCTCTGGCCCGCTGCTGCTGTCGGTGGCCGCTGGAGTCGGGGACGCCGGAGGCGGTGCTCGAGGAGGGGAGAAGGAGGAGGGGAAGGCCGGGGCGAGGCGAGGCGGTGGACGGCGGAGCAGCACGGCGGCTAGGGCGGCGCCAGGGTGTTCGACGGTGGCCGGAGGGAGAATGGGGGAGGGGTTATATAGGAGGAGGCGGTCGGGCAAGGCGGAGGAGGCGGAGGGGAGAGGAGGTCGTGGGGTGAGGCGCGGCGGAGCGAGGCGTGGCCGGAGGCGCAGGCGCAGGCGGCGGATGCGGCGCCGGACGCGGGGAGGGAGGCGACCGGGTCGTGGGGCTGGGGTGTTCGGGTGCGGGTCGGGTTCGGCCATGCGCACCCGACCCGACCCGCTAGGCGGGTGGGCTCGGTTGGGCCGGCTTGGGTTGGGCCGGACTCGGGGTTGGGCTGGGCCGGTAATAATAATAATAATAATAATAATAATAATAATAATAAAATAATTAATAAATAATTAATTAATTAAATAAATAAATAGTTTTAGGTGTTTCAAAAATAGGTTCGGGGTCCAATAAATTCCAGAAAAATTATCCTAAGTTCAGTTTTCTATTTTACACCCAAAATTATTATTTCCATAATATTTTAATATTATTTATTATCAATTAAAAATCGTTTAATAATTAGAAACCCTGATTTTAATTACAGAATATTCCCAGAAAATTCCAGAAAATCGCGAAAAATCCTAATTTAAAATTTTTGCAAAAATTTGGGGATTTACAGCCATCTTGTTGGACGCATGACTAAAATCTGCACATGTGCCCCTTAGCTAAATGCATGAAACTTGAACGAATGAAATTTTACTAAGTCCAAAAGATTTCCATGCGACCAAGTGTGTATGCGACCAAGAGGAGCATGCGACCTTGTCGTCCATGCGGCCTCGAGCTATGCGTTTTCTCTTTCTTTGAACGCATGATTCAGCACCGCATTTGCTCATCTTTTCATAATTTTGTCTTGTTCTTCTGACACACTTTATTGCATATCACATCAGTCACATCCATCACTTTATGTCATCCACTACTAAAAATTACGGGATTAGCGATGCCAAAAAATGTCGCTAAATTGTAAATTTACCTCACTAAAACGTATTAGCGATATTTTATAAATGTCGTGATCTAGCTAGTCGCTGACAGAAAATACGTCGCTATACGTCGTAACTAGCGACGTATCTTACTGACGTAAGAACGTCGTCACTTTTTCTCCAATTAGCGATATTTTGCGTTACAACGTCGGTATATAAGCGACACAAACTTGATCGCAAAATATCGCTGATATTTCTATACTTAGTGACGTTTGCTGTGTCACAAAATGTCACTGACATTCCTCACTTAGCGATGTTTAGCAACACAGATACATCGCTAATATTTGTGAATGTAGCAACGTTTAACAACGTATTTAGTTACATCTTGATGACATGGCAGATATTGCCAAGTCAGCATATTAGCGACGTTTAGCGATATATTTGCGACGTCGTGGTACAGATGTAGCGACGTTTTGATACCTATTAACGACGTATTTATATGTCGCTAAACGTCACTAAATGTCGCTAAATTGCTTAAAAAATAAAAAAATGCAGATTATTACATAATAGTCTATATAACAATATTCGGCCTGCAGGTTATACAAATATATTCACAGTTTATAAAAATAGATCCCTACGGTGGAATGTCACATTTAAGGAGATTGTTAAACACCGATAAATTTAAATCTACTGTCATTGTTGGCCAATGTCATATAAATTCAAATATAGCTAAAAGTTTGAAATAAATATCCTCATGTCACTAAAAGAATATATACAAAAGACAAAAAAATGGGCCAATGTCACAAATTCTCAAAAATGTGCTAATGTCACACAAACTCACAATTATCTTTCCAACCTAGGACTAATGTTGATCAGGAGGAGGAGGAGGAGGAGGAAAACCGCCGCGCAACTGGGAGACAATATAGTCCAATTGGTCATGTGAAAGCACCATCGATGTCGAACTAGGAGGCAGTATCGTTAGTAGAGTCGGTGTCGATACCGATGTACCAGGATGACGTATCCGTTCCAATGCTGATAGCCAATCATGTATGAATCTATGACACCTATAATCCGAGTGACGGAATGTTGTGTCGATGATGCTAGATCCGTAATGTCCTATTGTGTCACCTCGGTCATAGTCCTGAGCTTCAAAAGGTTTTGCTCGAGCGCATCAAAATGTGCTAAGATCCTCGCATCGTCCATCTACGGCTGGGACTTGGGCTGCTGCGAAATCCTTCACATCAACTCGTCATGCAGAGACACAATCTGATGGTCAACTCTCTACTGCTGGACTCGCAGCGACTCCTGGGAAGGATGTGGAGTATGCACAGGGGAAGAGGGGGTCCTAGAGCACTGCGTCGTAACATAGGCGTCGTAGGATCCCGTACCGTAGTACGTACCCCTCTGAAGACCACCAGCGGTGATCTGCCACAGCTCGTCAGCCGAAGAAATTGGGTGGGCCGGTGGCTGCGAGGAAGTACCGACCTCTCCCTCGGGAGGTGTAGTAGCAGCATCTTGCGTCGACTGCTCATGGAGCCGTAGATACTCATTCTAGAAAAAAATGAATCGCTCGATAAATCTACTTTTTACTATCGACTCATTGTAAACATAAATGTTACTATCTAAGCAACTTATTACTAACTAGATGGACATTTATTTGCATATTTTCTAAGTTATATTAAAATTAAAAAAACGTAAAGTAATACTTACATAAGTCTGCGTTGCCCTATCATCGATGAGTTGTCGGCCGTTCTGATGGGTGGCGAGGAAGACAGTCACCATGTTAGCATCCTCACCCCTCTGGACCTATTAATTACAAATATATATATATATATATATATATATATATATATATATATATATATATATATATATATATATATATTGTTACTAAAATTAACCATTTTATTCTACTTTGATTAAAATAATATATATGCGTTCAAATACTTACAATGCGACAAAAATGTTTCATCATCGGAATTGACCCATCACACGACTTTTCTGCCTTCTTCCTGGATGCCTTCGCCTTCTCCAACTTTTTGTACCTGGAATCATCGAATCTAGCCCTCATCTGAGTACACTGCTCAGTCGTGATCCAACCTTGGATTGGTTTTTCCAAACGATCACGGTCCTTCTGATCGTTGATCGCATCTTGGATTGGCTTGGCTGTGACAGAAGAAAATATCTCCTCGATCACCTCGGCCCAGTGTGGTGGATAGAAATACATCCCCTACATGAAGTAATATAGTAAGTTATGTAATATAAATAAATTAGATGATCGATATTATTAAAACTAAATATATTTTTACCTTGAAGTGCGCAAACCACAATGCCTTCCTTTCGTCTGCAACATCGGAGTAGTTGATCCAAGGGCCACCATAATTGTACCTCAGAAAGAGCCACATGCATCTCTGTACCCTCGACGGATGATATCTATACAAATATAAATATTTTCATGAAAAAATCAATATATATATATATATATATACACGTAAGGAAATGTTAACTAATTAACTTACTTTGTGCCGTCGGCCCAAATCTCCATCTGATGCTCGTCCGGAGGCACTCATAGAGGATCTCTCTGATATTGAGACGACATGGGCTGGGCCTCGTCCATCTCCTCATCGGTCTCGGTGGTACCATTCGCAGTAGGAATAGTAGACGGAGGAGTAGGCTTCGGCCTGGAATTGCTCGTCCCAGGAGTACTATCATGAGAAGATTCAAGTGGTCAGAAGAGTGGAGTACTCGGAGACAATGGTCCGAACCTAGTACCCGTTATCGAAGGAGTGCTGCCTGTAGAAGCATGGAAAATCTATAGTCATGCGGCTTATATACATGTCGCATCCTTATGCTGAAGACATGCCGCAAAGTCACCCCCCCATGCGGCCCATAAAAGGGACACCCATGCAGTCCAAGCGAGCGTCCTGACAACTGGCCGCAAGTCGACCTGACATGACTTTCTAACAACAAAGATGGCGCCTGACACAAAATTCTTACAAAAAAGATTTTTCTGACCGCCTCGAAGGACGAGAACACACTAAGAGACAGAAGTCCTAAGGATAGTACAAAGCCACATGTACAACACGACAAAAGATCCCGTACGACTCTGGCCCATGCGTCATATACTCCACGCATCCCATGCGGCTCTGGCCCATGCGTCCTATACTCCATGCATCCCATGCGGCTCTGGCCCATGTGTTCCAGACTCCATGCGGTGCATACGTCTCTGGCCCCATGCGTTCCGGACTCTATGCGTCCCATTCGGCTCTGGCCCATGCGTCCCATACTCCATGCGTTCCATGCGGCTCTGGCCTATGCGTTCCATATTCTATGCGGTCTATGCGTCTCTGGTCCCATGCATTCCAGACTCCTTGCGTCCCATGCATCTTTGGCCACATGTGTCCCAGTTTCTATAATGACCAAATCTTGCTATTATAACTGAGTGATTCTCTCCAACCAATAGCGGCCACGTATCCACTTGACCAAGTTGTGCCTACAACAGATGAGAACTATCCAGATATTTTGCAAAAAGAAAATCTTAACAAATATTCACGTGATAGCTGAAGCCCAGATTATTGTGAACAGTTGTAACTCCTTTCTATTAGGAGAAGACACGTGGCATGGCATGTGATAATAGTTACAACCATATTCTATTGAATGGGCCTTACGCGGCCACCAAACAGAGGCCTATGCGGCACCCATAGCCCCTCAGCACGATGGCTATAAATAGGTGTAACTTGAACGTTCTAAAGGTCGGCTTTTTCTGCTTCAGAGAGCGACCAGACCAAGAAAGGCTGGCAAGCTATCTGCGGGTTTACACTCGAGCAAGAAAGAAGAGCTTCTGCATCGGATCATCCACGGAGTAAAGATATTTGCTACACTTCTAACCCTCCATTGTCACCCCCCCAGAAAATAATTTTGTACTTAGATTGTCTTCTAGAACTTCTCTGTACTTTTTCTTAGTTTGTTAATCAAATCAAGTTTTTCCAGTGCTCTTTTTGATTTAAATGGCAAATACGGTGGCAACTCTGCTGGGTAAGTCCTTCTCCACTGTTGAGAAGTCGATGACACAATCTGATACGGCCAAGCTTGGCTCGACGTAAAAGATGCTGGTGGTCCACTTCAACTAGCAAGCGTTCGAGGACATGCTCTCCAAGAAAAGTGTTAATCCTTAGCCAAGGATAGCCAAGCCCAAGAAGACCCACAGAACGTGGGTGGCCAAGGCCGTTGTGCCCTACCCATCTATGGAACAGACGCTTTTAGCCTCTCACTCTGTTGCCAATGACGATCGTCGGACGAACACCCAGAATGTTCACGTCTATGCCGCATCACGGGCTGACGCAAAAACTGTTCAGCACCTAAACTTTGGCAGAGGAAAATACTATGATGAAAGATATTCTGGTGCTGAGGCAGCTTCTATGCGGCCAAGGAGGAGGCTACATAAGACTGTCCATACGACATCAACTCACAGCCGCAAACAGACGGCCGTACGCGGCCCTGATAGCTATAAAACCTCAGTTTTCGACTATATCTCATGCGACGCAGATCCTATATGGCCTACTGAGAATGGTGAAAACCCAAATCTGGACTCTTCATACTACGTACCTGCGGTTGCTAAGCTAAAAAAATCCAGGGCAGTGCGAGCCTGTCAAGCTCTCGATAGGGTCCAAATAAAAATGCCATAAAGGAGAATGCCACAAAGGCGATGCAACACTCATTCTCTTTCTTTTGTCCACAAAGGTACTTACCGTTTCATACATCATGCCTCATATATCCAAGCAGCGCCACTACACCTGCATACCTGAAATAATGCCCACAAACGTAGGTCAGTACACAGTTGTACTGGTGAGCGGGGTAACCCACTCGTCTAAACTGACACTAAGTAGAATAGTGAATGCAAACAGTTATATGGTGATCTTTCTACATGAATCCTAGATTCATTTCATGGCAGAGGAATGACATGTTAAGGAAACTGTAAATCAGGTTAAACATGCAAGCATTCAACTCAAGCAAATATATAAGCAGAAATATCCAACTCAAAGTAAACTAGCATGCAAACCGTTCTACTCATACCCAAGTAATGCGTGAACCTATCGAACCATAATCCAAACCTCAATATCCATCCTCAAACCATGCCACAATCCAAGCCTTACTAATCCAATCATCGATATGCACACTCTTGCCCGAGGCAAGGTGGCCGCAGTCTACACGAAAAGCATAAAGCAAAGAAAACTAACTCTTATCTATATGAAGTCACTGGCCAAGCCATAAAGGACTAATCAACTTCAGTTCTACCCGATCCAACGCTGAGTAGCTAATCCGCCTGGTCATATCGAACTATCGACACCATGCCCAAGGCACGTTACTATTTGTCTCCTCCATGGCCGAACGGTCCGGGTGCCCCAGAGTATATCCCGTTCGAGGAAACCAAACCCTGTGAGCAACAGGTTGTCTGTGACCAATGCAAACACCAAGTAGGTATGACAAGAGAATCGAGCCTTCTCGCCCTACCAAACGATACTCGCCTCAATCCATCCAATTATCCATAACAATTCTCCAACTATATCCTAAGACACCATCTCAAGTTATCCACATAGGCACTATGTTGCTTCGATACAATGCTCTAATTGGTGCAACACCCCTCACTCCGAAAGCTCCGTGGCACAATGTCCCAATAGTGGCACAATGTCCTCACCGATGCAGTTATCCGATTTTGAACCACAACTGCATGCTTTGCTTGACAAAGCATCCAACTAGATACTCATGTACGAATGCACGATCGCTCGCCCATCCGAAGTGCCTCGATGTTCCAACCAAGATGATCCACTCAAGCTCCAACTGCCTAACACAAAACTAACTTAAGCCACAAATTATATACAACCAAATAACGCACACTCTATGCACGCCACAGTACGACAATTTCCATGTTCCAGTCTAAGTGTCCAAGCCTTATTACGTATGTTCTATATTATTAGGAAAGAAGGAGTAGAGAAAAAAGGATATAGCCCACTCACCAAGTCTGATTCCGCTAGCACTTTGCCTTGTCGATACGGCCGATCCCTTAAATCCGTAGTCTGATGCAAAGCACGATCTACTCAATTGGTATGACCATGCGAGCAGGCTATGCTCTCCAAATTATCCGACCGATCGGACTAAGGAAGACAACATTATTGCTCCAATCCCGCTATCCCAATACTGCTTTAACGAACACCTGATTCCATCGAACTTCGCTTGCGATCTGCACATGAAACCAACTCAAATCAATACTTGCTCCCAAATCCAATAAATTAAAATATAACCAGCTATTTCCTTATTCAATCCAACTCAGCGTAATGCACCATACGGTTGTGAGGCATTACAATGTCCCCCTGGACATACGTAATAACCCAGCGTTCCGTAAAGATAGTGAATCTTAAGGGACAGATGCTGAGTTCTCTAGGGGTAATCACCCTCATCAAGAAGACGCACCTTCCAAAGCTGGGTAACATTCCCTCCGAGTCTGAAGAAGATGTAGCACTTTTTGCTTTCCCTGAGGACAACTATTCCGAGGAAGCTGACATCAACGTGCCTAGGGTTAATGCAGCATCTAGGGCTGGGGGTAGTTATCCTCCGGAATCAGAAGACAGTGCGATGACATGCTGGGGGGGATAGTCACCCCCGAATAGTCAAAGCATCATATGAAGCTGGGAGTAGCATCTTCTTTCAGTCTGAAGATGATGCAACGATGCCCGTCTTTCTTGAGGACAGTGTGACTCATGAACCGATTGCGGAAGAGCTCAGCGATCGCCAATAACTCGATTCTCTTGAGGCAATGATGCACACCATGGGTGCCACAATGCAGATTCTGGCCCAAAAAATTCTGGAGATCAAGGCGAACATGGTCCTGCCACCCTCAGGGCCCGCAGTAACTCTGCAAGCCGTGGGTAGCAATCTCCTGGTGATCCACGCCAACCCATCATGCGTTAAGGACAATGATTCCCAAGAACCAGACAATGACATATCTGGGGGTAGTCTCCCTCGACAAGACAGAGCAGCGTCCAAAGTTGGGGGTAGAATTCTCTCCGAGTCCGAAAATGATACAAAATTATCAATCTTCCCTTAGGACCGTACGACTCAGGTATTGGAAGCCCCAAATCCAAATAGGACTTTCTCCTTCAATGATGATGACATCATTAAAATCTTTAATATACTGATGAAGGAAAACACACTTCGACTACCCAACATCGGATGCCCTGAAGAGGCTGACAAGGTCGATGACCCAAAATATTGCCTCTTTCATCGGTACATTTATCATCCAACCAGAGGCTGCTCTGTGTTAAAGAGACGTATCCAGCAATTGATCGATGCCAATGAGCTCACCCTTGAATTCGAGGTTAATCTAGTCATTACGAACATATTGTCCCTCCAATTAGGCGACTTCCCAGTGACGGTAGCCCAGGCAACCAGGGAGGTCGTCAACCTCCCGTCGGCTCGCAGCCGAGAAGCAGGCTTGGTATCACTCACAACCCCAAAGATGAGGACATTGCTCAAGAACTGGCACCACAAATAGCACCTTCAACGACTAGGTCAAAGGAAAAGCAATACATGCCAGGCCGCATGATCCTTTCCTTAGAAGACACAAATTATAGACTTCGGATTCTCAGCGTAGCTCAACAAGTTTTCTTGTGCACAAAAGCTAAGTCTCGCATGACTCATCAGTAATGGCGCATGATAGGCAGCGTTCCATTATACGCATCCGAGCAAGTCTTCAGCGTAAGGACGTATCATACTTCATATGCACACGATAGTACTTCTCATCGTAATGAATCCTTATGGGCAATATGCAGTGTTCCCCTGCGTGATATACAAAAACTCGCAGCAAGTAGTGGTCCTCGATGTGGTAGACAATCGTGCACATACAGTAGTGATCCTACTCGCATAACTCACCCAACTCCCTCGTGTAAACGTGGCAGTGTTCATGTACACATAGCTCCTTATTCGGCGCAGGCTAAGTCATCGACAATATTCAATGCAACAAATGATGAGCTTCCTTAGTTCTATCATTACAGCCAATAATCACTTTGTCTTATGTCGAAGATGGGATATGACCTCCAAAAATCTGAAGGTCTGAACTTTGGCAAAGGACGATGTACTCCTTTACAATCCGACAATTATTACAATAGCACGCGCAGAGGGCTAGGATATGGAGATGCTTATACATGCCATGACTTACAAGACGACTATCAAATCTTAACCTAAATGGGAGGGCCCGTTTATTGTGAAAATCGTGTTTCCCAACGGAGCATACCGGCTAGTGAAACCCAATGGTGACTTGCTCATGATGCCCATCAACGGCAAGTTACTAAAATACTACGTCTAAACTAGACCTGTGCTTGCCTCATCCCCAATGGGACAACCCAGATGTACAAATCAACTCTTGGTTCTTCATCCCCAACAAGTGCCTATGTGCAATATTTTCCCCTTTTTTTTTACAAATTTTCGTAAAATCCATCATCTGTATCCTAGAACCCTGGATACGCAATGGATGATGAGTCCCCAAAATCTCCCTAGTGGAGCAGTCCTCAGGTCTACTCACACACTCCCGCAGTGACCACTCAAAAACCAATCTCTTTAGACGCTAGCTATGTCCATATCACCTTTGAGCTATCATCCCATCAATCTCCCCAGCGGAGTAACCCTCAGGTCTATCCTCATTTTCGGATAGACCATACTCAGCAAATCACTCCTCCACAAGTTTCTCGGATATTGGTTCATGTCCATATTATCTCTGAACTGTTGTCCTAACATTTCTCTCCAGCTGAGTTTTCCATGTCCAAGTGACCTCTGAGAAAATATTTTGGGTTTTGGCTATCGATCATCACGTCCATATTACCTCTGATATCGGTTGTCATCTCCACTTATTACTCGTACCCAATCCGGAATATACCAGTGGTGATAAGTCCACAGAAAATGCCATATTTATATTACCTCTGGCAGGGCTTGTCTTCATACCTATTACTTGCACTAACATGTGCAAAAAAAGTAATGGGTCCACAAAACCTATCATGTCCATATTACCTCTGATAGAGATTGTTTTCGAACTTATTGTTTGCACTCAACATGCCAACAAATAATAAGTCCACCAAAAAATTCTCCAGTAGGGTTTGCCATGTCCTTCGTACCTCTGAGAAAACCTTTCGGCTTGGCTATCGATCATCACGTCCACAGTACCCCTGATATCGATTGCCTTCTAAGCTTATCATCCGTGCTTAAACTTAGATTGGCCAGCGGTGTTAAGTCCATAAAACCTATCATGACCATATTATCTCTGATAGGGTTTCATCTCAAACTTATTACTTGCACTCTTGTGCACAAGAAGTAATAGGTCCACCAAACCCCCCCGGTGGAATGCCCGTAATGGAAACGAATAGTTCAAGTCCACATAACCTCTGAACTACTTTTTTTTCCAGCAGAGAAAAAGTCAGTTCATGTTCATATTACCTCTGAACTACGTCTATTCACTATCCCCACAGAATCATATCTTACCATGTCCACATTACCCTTGAGTAAGATATTTCCAGAACTTTTTTATGTCCATATTACCTCTGAGTAAAGTTCTGTTTTTCAACTTTCTACTATCATGTTTGCATAACCCTTGATAGTGCTAGTTGTTTCATCTTATTATCCGTACTTAAGGTACACCATGGGTAATAAGTACACAACCCTAGAAGTTTGCCATGTCCATATTACCTCTGAGTAAATTTTCTGGCCTTGACCATCGATCATCACGTCCATATTACCTCTGATATTGATTGTCTTCCAACTTATCACCCGTACCCAATCTGGAGTATGCCAGCGGTGATAAGTCCATAAAAACTATCACGTCCATATTACCTCTGGCAGGGCTTGTCTCAAACCTATTACTTGCACTAACATGCGCAAAAAGTAGTGGGTTCACAAAACCTATCACGTCCATATTACCTCTAGTAGGGTTTATTTCGAATCTATTACTCGCACCCCAAGTGCGCAAAAGGGTAATAGGTCTACCAAAAATTTCCCAATGGGATATCCTCAGGACCGTACCTAACCTCTGGGTATGGCCATTTATCAGCTCACGTCTACGTCACCTCTGAGCTATCGTCCGCACATCCTCTCCTGAGAGTCTGCCATGTCCAAGTGACCTCTAAGCAAACCTCTTCCTACGACTTTTACCAGTCGTCAACTCAACTTATCACCTGCCCTTAAACTTAAGTGCGCCAACGGTGTTAAGTCCACCGAACTTGCCACGACCAAACCACATCTGGCCAGGCCTATTTCAAACTTATTACTTGCATCCTAGTGTGCAAGAAGTAATAAGTCCACTGGAGATTCTCCAGCGAAATATCCTTAAAAGGCCACGGTTTTGTACTACATTCATATTACCTCTGGTACGACGCCTAAAGCTAACACAAATGAACAACAAAACAAATAAAATAACTTTTATTTTTCTCCGCAAGGAGAAATTAAAGTAAAACTACATTTTCAGGGATTATCAAGACCCCAAGCCCGAGGGCAAAATGAAGGTACAAAAAGACAAAAGAAAATTATGGGTGCTATGAGTCTGAGAATAACTCTGTTATCCGCGCACGGAGACGAGAAATATGGCTATCCAGGCACCTCCGATCCCGGCGCTCAACTTTTTGGGCCATAACCTCCGGATCCTCGTAGCAAGCGTAGGACTCGTATCTGTCCTTTAGCTGCTGCACCAGAACCGCAACGCCAGCTGCATTATGCGTTGTTTGGCTCACCTCAGTACTGATGGCCTCATCTTCCTACCGGGCCTCCCGCAGCCTATTTTCTATTACATCAAGATCAATTTGGAGCTGTTTAATCTGCTCGGCCAGGTCCTTTTATCGAGAAAGGCACTCCTCTATGAACCCAGCCGGTCACGCCTTTCCTGCATAATTCAAAGATCACGCTGCAGGCACTCTATAGACGAAGCAAAGAAGGCCTTTTTTGTCTCTACCTTCTTTACAAACTCGTTATATTCGTGGGAGATCATCATTCCCATGTCCTCCTGCGGATATGGTTGCAACTCTGTTAGGCATTTCTCTACCTCCTGCAGTTTATGGCCTAGAAAGTTGGCTATCTGCTCAAAGATAGGAATACCCCTTAGAGAATGGACCTGACCCTCAGCAAAGTGCCTTGCCCAGGTGAAAGATTTATTGCGGTCCAACACACCCTCGATCCCCTTCTTCAAGAACATGTGAAAGCTCCGGATAGAAAGTTTGACAGTCTCGTCAATCTCTTCCAATGTAGCTAGAGTGAAGGGTGACGAGATTGAAGAAGAGGCCACAAGCGCGGCAAGCGGCACAACGGTGCTCAAAAACCTTGAAGGCGAAACAAAACTAGAGGAGCAACTAGTAGTCCTATCTACGAGCCAGTCTTTCATGGACGCCCGAAGAGCTTGGATGTCCGGTAGCTGAGCCGCAGATGCTGGAGTATTACCAAGACTTAGAACAGAAGTAGCAGGGTGCCTCTCCACATCTGCTCCCTCCAGTGATCCATCCTTAGATCGCATTACGACGACTTTGGGAGGTGACACAGCAACCTTAAAGGGGGGAACAAACTCATCACGATGGTTCACCGCCCCACTATCTAGAGAAGCTTCAATCATGGAATCCCGGGCAGCAACAACTGGAGGAACAGATGCCGTACCAAAAGAACCCGCAATGTCTGAGGGGTCCTGGACAGACCGCGCAGGGTATCCTCTGCCTCCAGAAGAATGGGAGGGAGATCCTGAAATCCTCCGAACAAGCCCACCACCTTGTTCTTCTTCGACATCTTCCTCGACGGCCACATCCATAGTCTGCAAGGAAAAGATAGGGTCTGTGGAACCAGAGCAACCGATAATCAGCTTTACTCGAAGAATCGAGAGTTAAAGCCAGAAAATTTGATCTTCCATCAAGTTATAAAATAACGTACCAGAGGGAGGCGACGTAGGTTATGACTCGTCCAGCGATGTCATAGACGTCCCCATGGCTTCTTTGTCGTCCACAGATATATGGTACAAATGGGTATAAGGCTGCTCCGCCGAATGCGCATCTAAGCCCCGAGACCCCAAAGCCTCAGGTGCTGGTTCTGAGACACCTACGTCAAACTCTGGAGGAGATTCCTCCTCTGGTTCGACGTAAGAAACCACCGAAGCGATTATCCGTCGGGGATGGCCCTTTCTCTCCTGCACCTGCAAACAGTCAAATAGACCAGAGGAAATATATTCATAAAAAGGACCAGAAATAAACAAACTAAGAGGGCTTACGGATACTGACATAGCATCTAAATTAAGTCCTGCTTCAGGAACCATTTGTGCGAGGGGTCCTACCTCTCCACTTGTATGAGACTTTGACTTTGTGCAGGTCCCGCCCCTGCAACCACTTCAGTCCTCGCTTTCTTTGATTAGCGAGCATGTGGAGCCCCTGCTTTCGACTTATGCTTAGTAGGCAAAGGATCATCGGAAGAAGATGTCGTCACCTCCTCCCCAGTGGATGTCTCCAACTCTACAAGTAGGGGCGAGTAACCCCCTTGCTTTTCTTGGGCGTTCGGCGACCCTTGGCGTCGGGTGGCATCAGCATAGTACCATCTATATGGTTCCTCTCCAAGTCGAAGCTGGACGACGGAGTATTAATCGAGCAATAGTACCTCGCAGCAGTGTACAGGATTCTGGGGATGGCACCGGTTATTGGTAACCAGAATGTAACCTGAGTGTGCCTGGCATTGTAGTAACTCCACACCCGGGCTCCATCCAATAGACTCCCATGATAACCAAGAGAGGCACTCGGATGGCCCAGCAAAAATTGACTATACCCGAACTGGCGGACAAACCGGCTCGGTAGGTACAGCTCCACGAAGTCCACGTCATGATTCTGGTATACTAGGTGGGAAGGACGAACGATATGGAGCCAACGAAAAAGCTTCTCCGACAGGGTCTGAGTGCCTACCCCAGCATCCTTGTGAATCGAATTTCTTTCCTCTTTGAAAAACTCAAGTTCGGCCGTAAAAAAAGACCAGCCTGACATTAAGGCCAGCTCCCTCCTATAGGCAGGGGCCGATTCACAAGCCTACTTCATACTCTGATACCTGCGAATCCAGGCGTCATCCTCTACCATGTCTTCATCAGGTCGAAGATGCATCAGGGAGTCATGGTGCAAGAGAAGCCAACCCATCATGTAGTTATAAGGGAGTTCAACCCTGTTAAAATTCTCTTTGCCAGGATGAGCTTCCATCTTCTGAGCAAAGGATCGAAGACCACGGTATATGCTGCAAACCATAGCCGGTAGCAGGGCCAGCTTGAGGCCCAAAGCCAACTTTACGGTAGGGAGGATTAGGTTGCTACTGACCCTATCTATCGACCTAGAGCCTCCAGAAACTACGCAAGTGCGCAGCCAAAGCATTAGGTATCCCACCAATATGGCCTTGGTGGATAGCCTGTGGGTGTCTGCATAAAATTAGCTAAAATCCTCGTCCGGGCTAACATGCTCATCAGGGGATTCTTCACTTCCCTCTGATCCTGAGGATCCCTCGGCCTCTTCGTTCTCAGCAGCTAACTTCTTCAGCTTCTGAATTGAGTTAGAAATTTCCTGCTTTGACCGCAGCATTCGAACATGGATGTTGGTTGACCCTTTTTGCTCCGAAAAGAGATAGCGGGTCCATGACGGGATATGGAGAGAGGATCCCTCAGAAGACTTCTTTTTTTGCTTCTTCATCCGCTGACAAATACGGTGATGACATAGTAAATCCTGGTACACTACCAAGATCTCTGGATTCTTTGCCTCCAACTCCCCCAACTTCGTATTGCACGGGGAGTACTCCTCATAGGGCACCTCATCTCAAGGAAGATTAGAGACAAAGTGCATCTCGTGCAGAGCTAATCCATCTCGCCGCCAGGCATATAGAAGGTCCCCGTGCAGCAACTATACAACTCCATCCGAGCAACAAAGAGAGGTCGATTCATTTCCAGGCCGTATCAGGTGCCCCTCACTACAAAGTACAGGTCGACTGCCCTAAGCTCTTGGTCATATCTCTTCAGAATCTACAAGGGTAGACGACACCATGAGGTGTTGTAATGTTTCCAGCTGACAGCCCGCAGTTTCCCAGTCGGATAAGATCCTTTCTTCACAATATGATGGAGGAAAGTATCCACTGCATAGGCACTCAAGTTCGGCCCCAACTCACTCCCAATAAGGCTGGGTTTCAATCCACTTAAGGAGTATGAGCATGCCTCTTTTTGGCTAAAAAATTCCCCCTTGTTCTTGTCCCATCGAATACTGCCGGCGAGGGACCCTGTTGTCTAGGTGTCAGGTCCCAATCCATCAGTCGTGGACCCATCATCACCTTCAAGTCCAATAAAGGCAAGTAACGCTCAAAGGTGGGGAATGATATTTTTATTCCACGGAAGGTGAATGGCCAGTTCTTGTTAATCTTTCCTATCTCTTGATGAATGTCCTTCAGCATATTCCCAAAGAGGAAGTATGATTTCTTAAAGAAATGTTTGCCTCCCGCATTTAGTTGATTTAGCAAAAAAGAAAGGATCCTGTGCAGCAATCATCTATTGACTCTCAGGAGAGAGATCCCTATCCACCTGACCTCGGACAGTAGAAATCAAGTCCCCAGGTTCATATCCAGAGGAAGCATGCCATGGAAGAGCACTAGTTCATTCGAGGACGCGGTAGGTAAAGTCTCTGTGAAACAGCAAAGAAACATAGTCAGAGACATGAAGAAACTCTCATACGGCAGAAACCCTCATGCGATAGAGTAAAATATGCGGCAGAGGATTTTATTCGACAGAGTTACGCATATGACCGCGATCTTCATGCGGACGTGCAACTCATGCCGTAGTGATAAGTCCGCACATATTCTAGATGATGATGAGTCTCCCATGCGACAAACTATGCACATGTGTCTCTGTGTTCAGGGTCTTCTACTCCAAAATGAACTTACCTAAGATCGGTGGTTGTACAGCCTTAGAAAATGTGTCCTCCTTACACTTTTCTTTCCCTTACTCCTCTTCCTAGAGACTCTCTTGGCAGTAGTAGTAGAAGAAGAACCCTTGGGAGCGATGTCGAGCAGAGCGGCAACAGGCGGTCAACAAAGGTAAGAAGTAGAGGAAGAAGAGAAAGTAAAAGAAATTTTTCTTTCTCCTCAAACCTCTTTATAAAGGGGAGAATAGGCGGCACATGATGAGGCCATTTCGTAGCCTGATCCGTCTTGATCCACACGACATAGAGAGATGACGGCCTCCCCTCGTTTGTTGCGTTGCCTCATCTCTTGTGAACGACCACTTCATATTTTGGGTTAATAGACGGCTCAGAATCCCTCCTAGATTGAATCAAATTTCTGTATTTATGACTGGACAGTCTGTCAAAAGTGCCTATGCGGCAATATATAGTCATGCGGCCAAAAAGCAATTAATTATGCTTCTTATTCAAAGTATTTCAAACTTGACACTTTGAAAACTTTGAAGGGGGTCTTATAGAAGCATGAAAAAATCTATAGTCATGTGTCTTATATACATACCACATCCTCATGTTGAAGAGAGGCCGCATAGTCACCTACCCATGCGGTCCAAATGAGAGTCCTGGCAACTGGCCGCAGGTCGACCTGGCATGACGTCCTGACAACAAAGAAGGCACCTGACATAGTATTCTGACAAAAAAGATTTTTGGATCGCCTCGAAGGACGAGAACACACTAAGAGAAAAAAGTCCTAAGGATAGTACAGAGACATTTGTACAACATGACAAAAGATTCCATGCGGCTCTGGCCCATGCATCCCAGACTCCATGTGTCTCATGCAGCTGTGGTCCATGCGTTCCAGACTCCATGTGTCCATGCATCTCTGGCCCCATGCATTCTAGACTCCATATGTCCCATGCGAGTCTGGCCTATGCGTTCTAGATTCTATGCGGTCTATGCGTTTATGGCCCCTTGCGTTCCAGACTCCTTGCGTCCCATGCGTCTTTGGCCACACATGTTCCAGATTTTACATCGACCAAATCTTGCTTTTACAACTGAGTGATTCACTCAACCAAATAGCAGCCACATGTCCACTTGACCAAGTCGCGCCTACAATAGATGAAAACTATCCAGATATTCAGCAACAAGAAAATCTTAACAAATATCCATTTGACAGCAAAAGCCCAAATTTGTGCACAGTTGTAACCCCTTTCTGTTAGGAGAAGACACGTGGCATGGCATGAGGAAACAGTTACAACCGCATTCTATTGAAGGAGCCTTATGCGACCACCAAACATAGGCCTATGTGGCACCCATAGCCCATCAGCACGATGGCTATAAGTAGGAGCAAATTAAACGTTCAAAATGTCGACTTTTTCTGCTTTAGAGAGATACCAGAGCAAGAAAGGATGGCTGACTATCTGTGGATTTACACTCGAGCAAGAGAGAAGAGCTTCTGCATCAGATCGTCCACCGAGTAAAGAGAGTTGTTACACTCCTAACCCTCCACTGTCACCCCCCCTCGAAAATAACTTTGTACTTAGATTGTCTTCTAGGACTTCTGTACTTTTTTAGTTTGTTAATCAAATCCAGTTCTTCCAGTACTCTTTTTGATTTAAATGGCAAATACTGCCGCTCGAGCATGGTATCCTCTAGATGCTCCTCTATGTCCGAACCCTTTGCGTCATTATGTCATAACTGATAACAACATATGATGATAAAACAAATATATATATATATATATATATATATATAATACAAATAAAATGAAATAAAGAAGAAAAATAAAATAAATCTCACAGCCATAATGGAATTGCATAGTAAATAATTACTAGTACATGTCATAAGTCTAAATAGATGGTACATTCTACGTTCAAAATGTATAAATAGACCCGGAGCAACCCTCCGTTAAATTTTTTTGATTTTATTTTACATGTACATGTCACAAGACTAATTGGATTTTATTTTATTTTCAATCCTCTTCTGAAAATTTATCTTCTTCGTTTTCCTCGTCCTCATCTTCCTCTTCCTCCTCATCTTCACTTTCATCTACTTCGTCTTCCTCTTCGGATAATTCTACCTCTTCTATACGATTAGCCGTGTAATAAGAAACTTTTGTTAAGTCCATATCTATAATATTTGTTATAAGAGATAGCTCATCCTCCTGATAAGCTATTTCGTCAACGTCAAAGGTATTTCTAGCTTTGGTCTTGCATATTACTGACCAGTCTGACCTCGTTGTTCCCCATTTAGGATAAGTTGTAAAGTATTCGAGCTGAGCCTGACTTGATAGGACAAATGGTTCATAGCCTTGATATCGACGCCGGTAGTTTATATCCACAAGACCATACTTGTTTATTTTTCAACCTTGATCTTGGATCAGATCGAACCATTCATACTTGAATAACATAATTTTTGCAGGCTCTGTTCCATAATTATATGTCAGTTCCAGAATCTCTCGTAAGATGCCATAGAAATTATTACCTATATCGACATCTTTGTAGTTCGAAGATTTGATACGTAAACAACTATTTTTTGTGGAATCGAGATCTAGAAAGTTGTCTCTCATCAGGGCAGTTGTTGACTTGAACCTAAACCCATTTATACAATAGCTTGGCCAAATTTTGATGGCATAAATTGGCCCCTTACCAAGAGTTCTAATATATTTATTCTCAAGTGTTGCGTTTGGACGATCGACCTAAATACCATAAGATAAAAAATTAAGTTCAACGTTCGATAATTATTATATAAAGTGCATATACAAAAAGTAATTACCGAGCTCCTTATATATGCACTCAACCAAGAAGGGAATAACGTCTCATTTCCTGCTCTACTTTTTTATATGTTATGTATGGTCTACTCGACATGACATCTTCATTAAATGTGCTAAAAATAATAAAACATCGGCCAATTAGTTTAATAATAATAGCGTATACTATTATATTGAGATGGCATGAATGTGGACGTATTAATTACTTATCCCTTGAGCTTCTCCACTTCATCCTCGTCATAGTTGAGTAATATATACAACTGAGCAGCCCTTAGCTCATTGTCATTCAGAGATCTCTTCTTCATTTTTTTCAGGCTTTCCGAATGCATTGAATACTTTCAGTATTGCATCATTAGATTACCGGTATACGTCGTCCTTTCTCAGGTCTCTCGTTCGATTAGTAGCAACATGAGGCTTGAAATACATTGAATAAAAGTTTATAATCTCCTCGAGAATATATGCTTTACAAATAGAACCCTCGACCCGTGCCTTATTTTTTACCTTGCTCTTTAGGTGGTACAAATATCGCTCGAATGGATATATCCACCGATAACCTATAGGTCCACCGACACGAGCCTCATAGGAAAGATGAATTGGCAAATGTTCCATGGAGTCGAAGAATCCAGGAGGAAAGACCCTCTCGAGCTTGCACAGTATTATTGTAATATCCTTCTCTTGCTTTTTTAGACGATCGACGAGCAATTTAATAGAACAAAGATCTCTAAAGAATATGCTAAGCTCTGTCAATGGATCCCAAACTACTTGCGGTAAGAATTTCTGAAATACAATCGGAATTAACCTCTCCATGAATACGTGACAGTCGTGGCTCTTTATACCCGTCAGTTTGTTCTCCTTCAGGTCGACGCATCTTCTTAGATTTGACACATACCCATTTAAAAAATTTAGTCCCTGAATCCACCTACAAAGTCTTCATTTATCCTCCTTGTCCAGTGAAAAAATTGCCTTAGGCTGCTTATACTTTCCATTTCCTTCCTCTATAAAATGCAATGCAGGACGTCTGTATATTTCTTCCAAGTCCAACCTGGCCTTAGAATTGTCTTTCGTATTCCCCTTTATGTCTATCACAGTATTAATTATGTTGTGAAACACATTCTTTTTGATATGTATGACATCAAGGTTATGTCTGATAAGATTGGTGCTCCAATATGGCAGGTTCCAGAATATGCTCCTCTTCGTCCAGTTATGAATGTGACCAAATCCATTACACTTGTACCCCTTAGTAGGATCTTCAATAGCACTTGGTAAATCTTTAATATCTTCCCATATCGTGTCTCCAGACCACCTTGGAGGTAGAATTGCCTTTTCAACAACACCGACACGAAAAATATTCATATTTCTCTGGAACGGATAATCCGACAGGGGAAATTGTCGATGACAATAAAAGAAGCACGGTTTTCCTCCATATTTTAAGCGAAAAGCCTTAGTGCGGTCCATGCAATATGGATATAAGAGACGCCCATGAGTGCTCCATCTAGATAACATGCCATAAGCCAAAAAAGTCGTTTATGGTCCATATACGTGCTGCCTTTATCTGAAAATTCTGCTTTTTAGAAATATCGTAGGTGTTGGCACCTACTTCTCGCAAATGATTCAACTTATTTATCAACGGCTGTAAGTACACATCGATATTCCTCTTCGGATTATTCGGACCCGGGATGATGACGGTTAAGAACATATAAGGATTCTTCATGCACATTCAAGGCGGTAGGTTGTACGGAGTAACAATCACAGGCTATTACGAATATTGGGAGTCCAAAAGTTTGAATGGGATAAAACCATCGGAGGAGAACCCCAATCTTATATTACGCAGATTCGAAGCAAAATCGGGATACTCTCGATCGAAGTGCTTCAATGCTTCTCCATCAGATGGGTGATCCAACACTCCTTTAACCTGTTCTCGCATGTGCCAACTCAAGTTTTCGGCAATCTCCTTCACCATAACAACCTCTGCAACCGGGGCATCAAAGGCAAGTAGTACATTGAATTGGTTGGCTTCCTTGCACTATCAGGCCTTCATGTACCAGTTGTCTTATAGTGATCAGTACCACAAAATATGTGCACGTCTTTATCCTTGTCATCTTTTTAGTACAACATGCACCCATTGCGACATGGCTCAATTTTTTCGTATCTTATCCAGAGCGATCTCACCATCCTCTTAGACTGGTAGAAGTCTTTAGGTAACTTAGCACCCGCCGGCAAGATCTCTATAATCAACTCCATTAGTCGGTTGTAGCATTCTTGCGACATGTTAAAATCAAACTTGATGCTCAACAGTCTTGTAACCACCTCCAACGGTGAATGATCACAACTAAGATATAAATGAGTCATTGCATTCTCCAGTAACTCCACGAACTTTGCAGCATCAGTATTCGGTGCTTCCTCAGCTGCATCATGATTGTCCGGATGGAAACTAGGCCCCACAGCGTCGAAAACTATGTTCACCCACTTGTCGTCTAATCAGCGTGGTTTTGGACATCCATATACGGCTCTACATAAGGCTCCGTCTCTGATGCTAAAGGCATAAGTTCTCTATGTGAGGTCCACTGATAGTAATTCGACATAAAATCCCTCGAGTACAAATAATATGTCACATCCACTTCTGGATGATATTTTAAGTTGTGACATCTCATACACGGATACTTAATTTTGGTGCCCTCCATGTACTGAAGGAATGCCTTGGCGAACTACAAGAACTGTTGTATACCCTCTATGAATTCATCTAGCACCCTGCACATGTCCTCAGGATGATGATTGTTCATCCACGAACGATGCCGTAGGTAATAATTTATATCCATTTTTAGATACTTCTGTAAGATAGATATACATTGTTCAAGTATATATCATTCAAATGGATGCAAAGATGGATACACATGCATGTTCATCAAAGTTGAACATAAATAAGGAAGGGTATGGGTGTCGGCACGTGTCTCTTGAAGGTAGTAATGCTTTCTAACACCAACCACTACTAACACTTCTCCTTGACGTTCTAATATACTCTATTAGAACCTAAACTAATTCATAATCTTTACACTATATTAATGCATAAGTAAAATCTTCGACTTGATTCTCCTATACATATAAAAATACTACATTAATGCATATGTAAAATCTTCAACTTGATTCTCCTATACATATAAAAAAACCCTATTTAGGATGGTCACACCTATCATTTATCAATTAAGTTAAATTAATTTCTCAAGATTCGAATTAATTAAAATTAGTCAGCTAAATTAATTGCTCCACTAACTAAGAATTGTCATTCAAAATTATAAAAAGTTGCATATAAATACATAAAATTATATATATATATATATATATATATATATATATATATATATATATATATATATATATATATATATATATATATATATATATATATATCATATTAGACATGATTGTGTTAAAGTGAAGGATTCCAAATTTTATATAATAAAGAACTTCTATCAAACTTTATATATATATAAAGTTCTTATGACAAAATAGTTTCTAATAGTACTGTTATTATCTCTATTAAAGAAATAAAATTTATTACACAAGGTACAAGCTTGTTCTACACAGTAATATTTTTATGTTAAGCTTATACTTGACCTACCTGACCCAAACCACAGCAAGAACACATCCATAAATTTGGGGGGGGTGTACATATCATCCCATCTTACCCTTTTGGCTACATTGTCACAATTGATAAAACATGGAGCATAGATCAGTAGCTTTGGTCGTCGGTGCCACCGGCATGGTCGGCCAAAGCCTCATAGAGACTCTAAAGAGGCCGAGCGCGTTTGACCCACCATGGACCATGAATGGACTAGCCCGCCGCCTGCCGGACCCGAGCATCCCCATCCCCGGCCTAGACCGGTTCATCAATCTCAACGTCCTGGTTTGCGAGTCCATGGCCTGGGCCACCCTATACATGTGTTTGTCATGTCTGTGTCAGTATCGTATCAGTATGCGTGTGTTGTATCGTATTCATGTCTGTGATAGAGAGCGAGATATATATATATATATAGAGAGAGAGAGAGACATAGGGTTAAGGTTTACATAGAGGTATCCGAAGCTGTGGAGAGGATGAGGAGAAGCCCGAGGTCGTCGGAAGGAAGCAGCCGCGCGAAGGACAGCCGTGTCAGAGGGAGGCTCTTGGGGGGGAGCCGTATCGGAGGGGGGCGCTCGCGGGGAGCCGGTGGGGGGGGCACCTCCGGGGGGCGCTCGGGGTGGGGGGGGTGGGGGGGTTTCAAAATTTGGAAGAGAATATGGGAAAATGAACCGACCAACCCTATATTAAATAATTTAGCGATGTCTCAAATAGACGTCGCTAAATATCGCAGATAAATAAAAACTTAGCGACGAAGTAAATGTCGCTAAACGTCACAGATAAATAAAAATATAGCAACGAAAGAAATGTCATAAAACGTAGCTATAAATTTAAATTTAGCGACGTTCAACGACCTTTGTCGGCGTATATTTTTATAGTAGGAAATATTGTCGCTGCATGTCACAAAAATGTCGCTATTTATTAAAATTTTAGCGACGTTCAACGACCTGTACCGGCGTATATTTTTTCAATAGAAATTATTTTCGTTGAACGTCGCTAAATGTCGCAACTAGCGACGTTTAGCGACAATTTTTATTAGAGTCGCTAATATTACAAAAATTAGTGACTTCAATAACTTGCGTCGCTAAAAAATGTCGCTAATAATGCAGATTTTAGTAGTGACCTTTCTGACTTGCATTTATTTTCCATCAGTTTGGCACTTGTCCCGAAGAGTGGACCTTGCCCCACTCATGCGATGTTGACATCCATGCGTCCCACGATCGTATGCAGCCTTGACATCCATGTGGCCCGTTACTATATCCGGCCTTGACATCCATGCGGCCTCGACTTCATGTGGCACCCTGGCTATGCGCTTACTGTTTCATGCACACATTGAACACTTGCTTGGTTTAAAAATGTTTTTATTTGATTAAATGATTTTGATGCTATGTGTTAAACTTAGAAAGGACTTGTATGACCCAGATACGACCATGTGATAAATTGACTAAGTACCTGACATGAGCCCTGTAGATGTGGCCTTATATGCACTTAATAATTTTTCTTGATCACCTTATTATAGTTGGATAGAATAAGGTACGTAGTTCAACTCGGGGGAATGTATAAAATCTGGTCCTTATTTGGCTTAAGGATTATGGATTTAATCTTGAGGAGTTCTCACACTACTCTTATTCTCATCTATCGATATAATAAAATGATAATTAGTATGACCAGTGCTTAACTGTCCTATCCTGAATGACTTGCTACTTGATAACTTGTCCATGATCTTGACCTTACCCTTGATACTAGAACTTGTTCTTGCCCTGACTATTGTATCCCTGCTGATACACTTGATCGTACCGAAAGGGCTACTTGATATATATATAGTGTGCCGTCGTGCCACATACTCCTGCTACATGATATATGCAATTATTTTCATGCACGGATCTGGTAGTTGGACAGTGATTTTAGTCATGGCTAGATAGTATTGATTGTTGCATCACACTTGGGTAAATCCATATTTAACTTGCGAGTAACAATATGGGATCGTATCAAGAGTGCCCGTACTTAAAGTATGACATCTAAGAAGAATGTTCATATGACCACGACATGAGATTCTATTAACCTAGGGTTAACTAGGTAACTTAACTTGTAGAGCATTGGAAGGGAATGGTATCCCAAGATAATGCATGTCGAGCCACCCTAAATTAACTGAGAGTAAAGGCTGACCACTATGAATATTGTATATCATCTGCACTAGTGGAGTGGAATATCTGATCTAATTATAAGATCGAGCCAGTATCTTTCCTATAGAAAACCTGGAACTATTACTAATCATTAATTAGCTCAATGCCCTTGCAAGGGACTGGTGTATCTTATACATATATTCTTGCTCGTATATCATTGGTTCAGCCAGCCCTGCTTGATTAGGGCACGATCTGAGGATACTTATGTATTGCATTTCTGGGATAACCCAGAGAAAATATATCAAGTCCTAATACATGATTGGCCGTTTAAATTTCTTGTAATAGATGCCTAGCCAAGAAAGTGGGCTATCGTGGCATGATGATTCAACCTATGTCCTTATTTAGTTGTTGGGTTGTGTTGTTGTGTTACGCCAATCCATGGACTGAAGCTAGATTATTTTCTCCTATATAATATGTCTGATTGTGTATTATGCCTTATGTTAAGTAAAATTAGAGACATTGACTATTGTAGCATGATGGTGCAACTCATGTCCTTGTTTAGTTGTTGGGTTGTGCTGTTGTGATATGATAGGTTATATACTGAAACTATGATGTAGAGTTATTTTAACTTGACCATAATCAAGGAAGATATTCTATATTGATGTGATAAGGCACTTCCTGTCCTTGTTTGGTGAAGGGGTGTCGTGTCATGTCATGTCATGGATAGAACATATATCATTGATTGTTGTCTCCCGTATCTCATGTTATAGAATTTGTTTTGTTTCCTCATTTCATGCTTCCTTTGTGGTACTTGCTATTTGGGGTCTGACCCCACTGGTTTTGCATGGCCAGGTTTAGATCCAGCACCTGAGGATCAAGCTTACTTCCCCCTATAGCACACACTCAAAGGTTGGCTGCTGAGGGATACGAGTGGGTTTCTTTATTCACTACTCGTCTTTTATGAACTATATTCTTTTCATTGTTTAGCCAACCGGCTCTTGTTAGCAGACAAATCTGGACACTAGTTCCTTATATGACTGTAATATATTCAGACTGCAGCTGACTCGCTGTCATGTTTACTTTTGACCTTTTATTTGGCTTATTATTTTGTCTTGCTAGATCTCTAAGAATATTCTGATGCGACATTTGGGACGCTTTACCGCTTCTTCTGAAATATTCTATGTTATTTCTACTTGTTTGAATGATTAAGATATAGAAATTATTGACCCTAGGAGACCTGATTGTAGTATGCACCCCCATGTATCTAGGCAACCTTAACATATTGTGGGTTACTTCAGTATTCTGCAAGGTATGGTTGGCTGAGTCATTCTTCCGCTCTCCAATATTCCGGATCTGGGGTGTAACACTCTCCCTCTCTCTCTCTCTCTCTCTCTAGTGCATGGAAATAGATATATATGGTTGGAAATTTGGAATATGTTTGCAGGGCCAATTTGCCTAAAAGTGCTAGTTTGCACAAATATTGTACTGCATTGCTAAGGCCAGTTTGCCTTGAAGTGTTAGTTTGCACAAATGATGCACTATAAATTTGTAATGGCCATTTTGCCCTAAAGTGCCTCTTTGTACAAATGCCACACTACTTTTATTGATTTGTTTTTTGATTTATTATTTTTTGTTTACAAGTAAATCACTAGGAAAAATTAAATACTGATAAGAACATATATAACATGATATCTTGTTTACAAAAACTATTATCTTGTATGATATTTACTAATTATTAGGTAATTTATTACGTCAAATAAATCAAGTTCATGGCATCAACATCTTACTCATGCAATTTGCTTTTACTTATCTTCATTTTCATTTGTTGAATTTGCTTTGAATTGAAATATATTCTTCTTTTCATGTTTATTTTAGATGTCAACTAAAGCGGAACCTATTTAGCTTAAGGTTGGAAACATTGGGGTTGTGGGGGGAACAAGTTCCCAGGCCACAAATGACCCAATCACAACTATTTCTTAACTTAAAAGTCAAAAATAAGCATATTGGTAAAAGAAGAGCTATTTATTGGAGTGACATTAAAGAATTTCTCGAAAATGGACACTCGAAAGCGGAATATAATTTATGCAAAAAAGAATATTATTGTCACCCCGTAATTAATGGGACAACCTCAGTTAGAAATCATTGGCTTATATGTCCTCTTAATCCAAAGCACAAAGTGCCTTCTTAATCAATATTGAATCTGCAATCTGTTGGAAAAGGCAAGTCAACTCTTACTAGTTGGCACTTTAATCAAGAAGATGTAAGAAAGGCCTTGGCTCATATGCAAATTGTCGATAAGCTTCCTTTTCGGTTCGTTGAGGGTGAGGGCTTCAAACGTTTTGTTTTAGTTGCATATCCTATGTTTGGGGTACCGTCGAGATGGACCATTATACGAGATTGTTACAATCTCTACACCAATGAGAGAGCTAAGTTAAAGGCTTATTTCAAGGAGTCCAATCAAAGGGTTTGTCTTACGATGGACACATGGACATCCATTCAAAAGATAAACGATATGTGTCTTACAACACATTACATTAATGATAATTGGAAATTGAAGAAAAATTTATTAACTTTTTTCCAATTTCTAGTCATAAATGAGAGGCTATTAGGAGGGACGTAGAGTGATGTTTGATTGAATGGGGGATTGACAAAATCTTTACAATCACCGTTGATAATGCTAGCTTAAATGATATTGCTATTGCTTATTTAAGTAAAAAGTTTACACAATGGGGAAATTGCATTCTTCAATACAAGTAGACGTGTTGCATTGCATATATTATCAATCTTGTTGTGGTAGATGTGTTAAAAATGATGTCTTCTTCGGTAGCTCAGGTTCGAAGAACAATTAGCTATGTGAGGCAACCCCCTTTGCAGTTTCAAAAGTTAAAAGATTGTGCTCAAATTAAAAAAATAGAAAGCAAAAAATTACTTTATCTTGATGTGAGCACCCGTTAGAATTCAATATTTTTAATGTTGGACACGGCTCAAAGGTTTCAAAGAGCCTTTGTGAGATTCTAGATAAAGATCTTTTATTCAAGAGAGAACTTGAGGGTGAGAATTTATTTCCAAGCAAAGAGGATTGGATGGATGTGAGAATGTTGTGTACTTTCTTAGAACATTTCTATGAATTTACTCTCTGTGTATCGAGCTCTTTGTATGTCACTTCTAACAATTTTTTTGAAGAGATTGTATTTATTAATTTTCTCCTTAAGAATGCTAAGAGTAATATTGACTTTGAGTTGTCTATGATGGTGGATAAAATGAGAGATAAATACGATAATTATTGGGGGGATGCGGAGAATATGAATATTGTTGTCTTTATTGCGCCACTATTTGATCCACGACAAAGGTTTACATATGTGGAATGGTGGCTATATCAACTTTATGGTCAATCAAAGGGTGATATCTTGATAGAAAAGGTGAAACTGGTTGCCTACTCCATGTTTGAAGAGTACAAATATTGTATGAACCTATAGTTCCTTCTACAACTAATGAACTGACTCAGTCTCCTCCAATCATTAAAGATCACCTAATTTTTAACTTGAAAAGTATGATGAAGGCTGAATACAAAAATTATAAAATAAAAATTAGTGGTTGTGATAAAAAGTCGGAGTTGGATCGTTATCTTGTTGAATCCACCATCAAAGCCGATGAGGATGAGAATCCAAATTTTGATCTCTTGGCTTGGTGGAATATCAATTCTCTTCATTTTTATGTTCTTTCACGAATGGTTCGTGATGTCTTAGCTGTTCCTATATCTACGGTGGCTTCAGAGAGTGCGTTTAGTACGGGCGGTCGGGTGCTTAATGCATTTATGAGCTCTTTGATACCGAAGATTGCTCAAGGTCTCATTTGTTCACAAGATTGGTTTAGGGCGGTACAGATCGATCTATTGTTACTAATATTGAAGAGAACTTGGAATCCCTTGATAAACTTGAAAAAGGTATAATTTTAGTTAATATTTTTTATCGCATAATGAATATTTTTACTTTTGATGTTCATTACTTGTATTGATTATTTGTTTCTATTGTGTTATCTTTTTTATCCTTGTATAGATTTATGTTAATTGATTATGATGGGCTCAACCTCGAGCGATGTTTGAAGTTAATTGGTTTATGGTCAGTAGTTTTGGATCCTCTGTTTTCAGTTTGGATTCTCATGGGACTGAAGTTCTGGTTTCTGTTTGGCAAGTCTGTAGTATGCATCATTGCTCTGCAGTTTGGTTTCATGTAATTTTGCATCTGATTTGGTTTTTGCAGTGTGCAGTTCTGTAGTTTGGTATCTTATAATTTTGGAACTTGTTTGGTTTCTGCAGTTTGGCATTATGTTATTTTTGGATCTTCTTTGGTTTATGTAGTGTGCAATTTTACAGTTTTGTATCCTGTAAATTTGGATCTTGTTTGGTTTCTGCAATGTTCAGTTTTGCAGTTTGGTATCATGTTATTTTGGATCATTTTTGTTTTCTGCAGTGTGCAGTTTTGTAGTTTGGATTTCTGTAATTTATTAGTCGCTGCACTCGTGTATTACAGTTACATTTACTTTTTAATTTTATTATAAGTTGCTAACAAATATATGAAGAAAATAGCGATGATGATTAAGCATTAACAAATATTGGACAGATACTACAATGCGTCTATTTTTGATGCACAAATTGCAAATCTGAGCTTTCAAACTTCAAAGCTACTTGTCTATCTATGTAGATTTTGAACATGTATCTAATGGCCACTATTTAGGGCTCGTAATTGTCTATCTGAGCATTAACAGTAATTGGGTTCTTGTTGAGGCTAGATATGTATGATTTTCAAGTATCGATGCTAGGGGTGAGAACTATTTGGGTTGAAATTGACTTTACTTGTCTATCTTTATTTCATTATAAGTTTCTAACAAATATATGAAGAAAATAGCGATGATGATATGACATTAACAAGTATTGGACATATACTACATTGCATCTATTTTTTATGTACAAATTGTGAATCTGAGCTTTCAAATTCAAACCTCCTTGTCTATCTATGCAGATTTTGACAGTAATTGGATTCTTATTGAGGCTTTGGTATGTATGATTTTCAAGGATTGATGCAAGGGGTGAGCACTAATTGGAAGTGGAAGTATATGTATGATTTTTGATACATTTTCTATTCATTAGTAAAGGCAAGTCTGTAGTTGATAAATAAGTCCAAGCTCTTTAGATAGTATCAGTGTATCACTTCATTCTCTGAAAAATCCAATAGCAACCTATTTTACCAAAGTAATAGACAACTATGATGTGCAATACTATTTTATTTATCCATGAGTTATATGTTAATGTACATCTCTATCATTTTAAGTATAACAATTATATGTTAATGGGTTATCTTTTCTATTATCTATGCTATGCTATTTTAGATGGACTTCTTTGCTTGCACCTTCTATGTTAGGATCTGTTAAGAATGTGCATGAATGTTATATGTTAATGTCCATCTCTATCATTTTAAGTATAACAGTTATATTTTAATGTTCTATAATATATAATGTCATCCAAGCACAATTTTATGTGTCGTAGCATGAGACCGACAAATCATTAAATAAAATATGTATATTCATTTAGCACAATTTTATGATCATCATTTAGCTTAATTGAGAAACCAAACAATTTTTTAGATGTCGAATATTTAACTGCTGACCAGTATATCTTATAGAGAAAAATATGTTTATTCATATGATGATGATGATGTTAGCATTTTATATTGAACATAGTCGTATGCATAATATATATATAGTTTGATACTAATTTCAGTAAAATATTAGTTGATATTGTATGATGAAACATGCTTCCTTATGTTGCTGTATCCATGATTCATTACTTGAAAACCACTCATTTGGTTCTCATATTCTCTTTCAGGAATGTTGGTATTTAGTATCTTGTGTTTTAGTATCCTTTTTGACAATGTATATGGCTCGCCTGTGTTCCATAGCTTCTATCATTATATTTTGACAATATATATATATATATATATATATATATATATATATATATATATATATATATATATATATATATATATATATATATCATGTCAATCTTTGAAATTGTAATTTATATATAAATTCTTGTTTTCTATAAACCCAAGGTGGTCTCTTTCATAAGATGCTAGATCATACATTCTTGGTGGTTCTGTAAACTCCCTTACCCGAAATTAGTTATTTTAATTTAATATAATATTTATTTTATTAGTTAGGATTAAGTAAACAAAAGTAACATTTAAAAATATTTTCCGTTGCTTTAATTTTTAGGAGCACAACATTAGCCATTCTCTCCAAACAAATTTCATGTGCATGATCTAGACGAGCCCACCTTCATTTATGATTATCATGTCTTACTCAAACACATCTTTTTATGCTCTATTTTTAATGTAAAATATTCGGGTCAAAAACTCAATTTTTAGCACCTACAGTGCAACCGTTGACCATTCCAATTTAAATTGGAGACCCAATTTCGACCAATTATTTTGACCTAATGCATGGTCATGATATAAAATAAAACACACATGATACATGTTTCCCACTCAATTGAACCTCTATGTGCAACCTACCCCTAATAGTCACAAATAACTAATTTTTTAGTCAATAGGACCAACCTAGTCAAACTAAATTGCAACGACCCGAACCTGACCTAAATAGAAGTAGTGGGGCTTAACCTAGGTTGACTAAGCTAGGTTTGAACATCCATATTAGAAATTATTTCAGTTTTGGACATCCATGGGTTGATTAAGTCATTAAGGTGGAATGTGAATAGGGAGGAGGTTATAATTTGTAACCTTTCCTTTACCCCATTGGTAACTCCTCATCATCAAAGCCTTAAACCCCTATTTAATATATCTCCCCTTTATTTCTCCATCTATCATTTACCACTACAACTCTTCCCCTCCCCACTAGAACAAAAGTTGTAACCACAAACTCTTTCCCTCCTCGCTTGAACAAAAGTTGTAACCCCAAACTCTTCCCCTCCCTACTAGGTAGTCCATAACCCCCCTCTCTTCACCTCCCCCATTCAAAATACCCGAAGAAAATTTCTTTCTAACCCTCTTACAAAAAATTTCTCTTCTCAAACCATTCCCCAAATCCTTCTCCATCTCCCTCCACACCTCCATCTATCCAGCCCTACCTAGGCTGAATCCGAATTCAGATAGATTCTACCAATACGGCAATATCTACCTCCAAAGTAAGTATCTTTCTCTCAAATTTAGTATGCTTATTTATCTTCCTGTCCTTGACACTTTCTCTTACAAACCTTCCATCAAAACCCACTCTAACTTTCTCAAAATAGTCCTTCCATCAGAGGTGTCTAGGCTGAATCTGAATTCAGCCTAACCACTTCTCAGGTTACTCCACCATATCCACAGCCTCCAAACCACCACCATAGCACCCAAATCTCATTCTCCTACACCTCTTTAACAAGTTTTCTTTATAACTCACCACCTAAATTATCCCACAACTCCCCCAAACACCCCCTACAAACCGAAGATACCTTGTTGAATCCGCCAACAATAACACCACTTCAACACTATGTTGCCACCACTTCCAGCACTAAAACCCCTTTAACTAACACTCTATCCTTATCTTCTACCTCTCCCCTAACTTGGAGAAATGTTTTGAAGCCCCGGACAGCAACTACGAGCCGAAGTGTCCAAATCTGGACAGATTTGTGCAAGCAGTGCACAGTCCTCTTTTTCTTTCCCATTTCACTTTGGTAAGAGCTTAAACTCCACCTACTCAATTCTATCTACATGTACTTCACATCCCTCTTTAATTTCACAAACTTTATATTTATATTTTTAATGATATTACACCAAGAACACTTACTACTTCTCATGTCTAGACTTGAATGTTATTTATGCACTTGTTGTCCTATTCACTTTGCCATGATCTAAAATTCAAGAAACCACTTGCAAAACATGATTTTTACTCCAATTTTCACTTAATTCCATAATATATAAGTTATGTTTATGGTGTTATATATAAATAAATGTATAGTTGAGACATGATTAAATGTTGTGCAACTAGTAGTGCACTTTGTCTAGGTTTTGTGCTAGCTAATTTTATTGTTTATGAATACTATGTTAGAATGTAGATGATGTCATGCTAGGGTTATGCACTAGTTGTATTAGTATTTTCACACATGTTTTATGACTAATGCAAGTTAGGAATGGGGTATATGCCATGATATTACTATAAATTCAGATTTGACTTGTCTATGTATACTTAACATTTTGTAGTACAAAGAGAGTTGTATATAGTTGGATGCATGTGTAGCGCCCCGTTCCTCCTATTCGAGGAGCGCGGCTAAGAATCACAAGACGGTATCGTTCGATCGGGATAGATTGAATTAAGAACTCGTCCTCGTTATGGATTTGTTTCTTCGGAATCGATTCCCATATTCAGTGGACTGCGCCCCAAGGACCGGCTTAGCGGCAGAGTCAGGAGGGACCTCTCCGCTGCTATCTTTTATTGCCTCGATTTTCGATGTCGCTTGTTGCTTTCGTGCTTTGAGTTGGTTTTGGGACTTGCTTATTTTCTTGAACGGTTTCGATGGTTTTCATTGTTTTCGTTCATTGACTTGTACTTCTATTCCGAGATTGGAAAGAGAGGAAGAAGTATTAATCGAGCTGTTCGTGTGCAGGTGAACGAGCAGTAGGTGGCTTACGAGCGGAGTCGTGAAGCGCCTCTTTCCTTCTTCTTCCCAAAAATCTAAGTGAGTGGCTACCAACCCGATTAGCTAGCCTTGCTTCCAAGCCTCACTCCTTCGCCCCGATCAAACGATACCAAGTAATAATAAAAGAGATCAAGATAAAAAGGGAATAGACTTGAAATATTGCTTGTCAACTAAACTTATGAACGGTTATCATCCTGTATGCTAGTTCGTTTATAACTGTTCTATGAATCGTGCTAAGTATGGAAATATATGCTTGTTATGAAACAAACTGTTTGGCTATGGAGCTTGCTCCTATTCGTTCGAAATTCGTTTGTAAATTCGTGTAAAATAATTTGAACTAAATGTGCTCGAACACGGACAACTTGTGCACAAGGTATTTTGGCTTCCGCGGACGGCCGCCAGGGCACTGGGGCCGATCCGATCCGGGCGAAAGAGTTCGTATAGTCGTTTGTCATGGACGGGATGCAATGTAGCGGGGCTCGCCACCTGCGTTGCATAACATTCTTGTCCCGAGACTATAAACCGTCCCTTTGTGGCATCAAGCCAGTGATCCCTGTGTATATTTAAACCTGTTGCATACTAACTGGTGTCTTCGTGGCAGGGAAGGCAAGGTAAGTATTGTGAGGTAATTCAGACGGGCAGGTAAAATCCACCGAACGGTGGCACGTTCATTTCAGTAAATTCAATATGCTGCTTACTTGTAAATGAACTAAGGCAAGATAGAAACCCACAAAATATGCATGCTTCACTAAACAATGTGTTGATTGGTATAGTCAGGCTAGCTCGCCTTCACCAGCATGTTTCGATATGCTGACCCTCGTTGAAACAGGTTCTCCGCACCAAGGCGAACCGAGCGAGGAGCCGAAGTCGTCTACCCGATCCAGTCCAACTGTTGGCGCATCTTCACCGCGCCTCGAAGCCTTTTGAAGTCCGAAGCTGCAACTCTTCATACACAAATGCAGCTCCGTGGCAAAGCCGTCCTCCAGCCTGGAGGTCCTTATCGTTTTGAGTTTATAAAGGGATGTAATGTACAGGACTGCTATCTCATTTTGAGTCATCTCTTTTGTAAGCCGTTCGGCATATTAGCTGACTCGTTCAGGAGTTTGTAATAGATGTTCATTATCAATAAAGAGAACTTTTCTATGTTTCAAATCTGTGTTTCAATTTATCTGCGTACTCTGAATATGTGCTTGCTATGCAAATCATTAAAGCCTTGTACGGGCGCAACCCCAGGCCCGCACGGCGGTCACGATTCGGGGGACGCCTCAAGTGATTCTACGGAATTGGGTCATGACAGCATGGATATACTTGAGGGATAGAGTATGTGATTGTTTGTGATGACCCTAACTTGACCTATTGTTAATGCTCATATGTTCATGTTTTAATAAACAAAATGAACCCTAGGTTAGTTGACATAGTTTGACACTTAGTGAATAGCAAGGTTGATGATATGTTGTATATGTAAACCTAGTGTGAGAACATCTAGTACCTATATGAACCTTAGTTATAACAATATTTATGTTATATGAGAAGTTATACACTTAGAGGGCTTGATGATGTTATGTAACTAGTAGGCTTGGTGTTTACACACTTTCTTGGTCCTTGACTAGTGAACCTTAGCCAACCTACTTAGTTTGAATCCCTAATTAATTTAGACCCTAAATAACTGATGGCATTATGTAAGTTGTACCCTTGATTAATTTAAACCCTAATTGTCTAATGATTAATGACGTAGAGTAGTTGTATTTTTGTGCATACTTAGTGAACCGTATCATAGTGACTGATGTAATATTACTATATATTTATAGGCTCTTGGGATTGTTCAGACTTGGATGCCGGAGCAAGTTTCTTTTATTGCAGCTTGGAGTTCTAGGCAAGATACCTTGACACTTTATTGTACTGTCTAATTTTAGTTATTACCATTATATGATTCTACTTTGAATAATTATGGTATAATTGTGTGTGTCTGAGTATGACTCAGGTGCATTCGACAAATGCGTCGACGAGTAGATAATACATTAACCTAGACTTAGAGACATACAAAATATTTGGGGAGGTATTATATTATTTCCCCAGGACCCTGACATGTCTTATTCATGACACATTCATGTTTGGTGCCTGTTATCATATTCGACTGGCTATCGGTGCATTCAACACGTATGTCGTTACCGTACATAGTTTTTGGCATTAGAATATTTTACTGGCATTGTAGTTACGTGATGTTCATATTGTGTATACGACTTGGACATATGCATTGGACGGAGAGGACAACTAGTAGGCATATGGGACACACAACATCGATAACTGTAGTGTCTATGGATCTACAGAGATTGATGGTAACCCTTTATCAGATGCCACTTCCGACGGAAAGATAGGCTTGTATATAGATATATTCAGATTACCAACGTTCTTAGGAGCGTTATGGTATTTATTTAGCAGAAGTCACGTTTGACGGGATGCTATGGAAGTTATCTATGCCTACGCCTACCCATATGTACCAAATTCGTCATCAACTTGCATTCACATAGATGGTTAGGTTACCCTATTTATTTGCACAGTATTACATTAAACTTGTACCATTTGTATCTTGTTATGTCCCACTGAGGACCTGGTTCATTGTCAGGTTAGCTGAGTAGGACACAAAGATATTTTGCTGGATTGTTCATGAGTGATCATTTTCTTACATATATTCGTGTATATATTTATGCTTCGTTCTGTCATTTGTATATGCTTAATTTTTGTAGACTCTTGCTATTTACTTCGAGTCTATTTAAAAAGTATGATTATTAGGCTGTAGACTAGTAGTCATATTTACCTTTCTTTTATTCCTGTCATACGGATTGAGATATAGATAGTTGATAGAAATAGATAATTAGCTTGATCACTTGACCGTGGACAGCGTAAGTGCACTTCATCAGGTCCATTAAATTGGAAAGCCCTACGGAGTCATACCAGCTGGCCATTGTCACGTGTCTAGTCCCGCATATTTTGGGACTGGGACGTGACATGTTCTGTTGGACACTTAGACTAAGGTTTCTGTCTTCCAGTCTTACTTCATCGGTATTGAAATGCTTTTGGAGGCGATGCACACTTTGTATTTTTCTTTTTCTCTGTAGGTTATCTTAGTCTTCATTTGCTTAGAGAAAATACTTTTGTAATAGAATATGTTTGTGTCATTGTGGGCTTCATTCACACAGCAAAGAAACTTTGGTATATTGTATTTTTTGGGTATATTTATTATGTTGTAATTATTTGTAAAGGGAGAGACAATATTGTGTTGTAATTATTTGTAATGTTATGAATTTTTGGTTCTATTGTGTTTTTTCTAAAGCCCATAAGCCTAACTTTGGGCCCACCCTTTTATGTGTATTGTTGTGTATAAATATGAGCAATGTTGAACTATTGAAATTATTTGTACTGTTGTGAAATTTTAGTATTTTGTGGTAATTGTTTAAAGCCCATAAACTTGATTTTGGGTCCGACCCACTATTAAAAAATGACCCAACCGAATAAACCGAATAAATTGAACCAAATATTTTGGTTCGGTTTAAATCGGTTCTCTCTCAATTCGGTTCGATTTTGGTTTTATATTTTGCTATTTCGGTTATTTTGGTTTATGAAAATTTGGTTCGTTTCAAACCGATTAAACCGAATACTCACCCCTAAGCTGGTTTACCGGTTACTGTTTCTATAGCATAATTAAGAGGCCATTTTTTTTCCCTACCAAAATTTAGATAATGTTTATCATTTCTCTCAAAAGTTGTCAAATGTCAATCTAAAATTATTTTTATTTTTAGATTTAATTTTTCTCACTTCATAATAATATAAAAAATGGCTTTTAGGTTAACACATGGTGACCCTTGAGTGGAATGGTGAACATCATTAAAGTTTTGGTGAGTGAACAAAAATGGAGTCCATAATTAAATAGCTGGTTATGCATTTCTGATAGCATAATTAAATAGTATTTTAATGGATATCTTAATAACGTTATGATGGAAAACTATATACTTTTATATGGTATTTTTTTTTTATATGGGATCATTCTTGAACTCCTCAGGCAACTAAAGTTTGATCAAATATATTTTCAGTGCAAGGACACATCCATATAAGAAATACACGTCAAAATGTCTATTAGGACGGGCAGTTCAAAATTCACTCCTGGTTCGGCCGGTCAAACTCGGGTTGGGTCGTCTCGTTCAAATGGCTGCTCAAGTCTGGGCCACCCTTCCTTCCAGGTCGAACTGAGTTTAGGTTTCGCGAACCCAGGGCCAGGCCTGGCTCGGCTCCCCACTGGTCCGAGTCGACATAAAAAATCGGTCAACCTAGCCCGGCCCAGTCGATCACCTAGTCCAGATTCGGTCGACCCCCTGCCCCACACACACGCACACACACACCCCTTTAATCACAATCATTGGTGGTTATTTTACGGTTTTATCCTCCCTAATCTACTATGTAATGTCAAAACTAGGCTTCACCGTGAAAGTTTTTTCGTTCCAAAAATACCCTTCATTACATTTCATTATGTATTAATGTTGATAAGGATATCTAAGTAATTAAATACATATTAAATATATGTATGCATGCATGAGGCAACTTGGGGAATGATAGTTAATAAAACAAAGATATACATGCATGCAAAGTAGGTAGTTTGGAGAATAAAACAAAAGTTAATAAAGCATGCATGCAAAGTAGGCACATGAGCCCAAGAGATAAGAGAAACCTTTCATATTTCAGTCATTTAATTTCTTCCAACTTTCATGCTCTTGCCTATTATATTTTCACCTATAATAAAATTAAGAAATTGTCGTTTGCTCTTTTAATAGACTATTTTTTTTCCAAGTAATATGAAATACGTGCAACGCACGTGCGTATATACTAGTGTTAATAAAACGTTAAAGGTATTTTGGTATAAAAAAAACTTCCCAACAACCATAGTTATCCTTTTGGGGTGTATTTTTACAAAAATACACACATTTTTAGTTGTTACTGAACGTTAATAAGGGGTATAATGACCCAAAAAAATTATGTAATAGCCATATTCTAAGGGTATTTATGATAATTTGGCACCCAAATTTTTTGTATAAATATGGCTTAATTCATCCAAATTCATCACAACAAAATTTCTCTTCTTTCTTTTAATACTTATAAGTCATGTTCTATTCGGTGAAGTAACTATATTTTAGAGACTGAATTACAAGAAAAATCGTAAGAGTCAGAGAAATTTAGAGGCTTCAACTTGATCGACCACTACCAAGTTGTAATAATTCTACATCTGACTTTGGAGGAAATCAAGTTGAGATTTAAGGTAAAAAAAAATTATACTATAAAAGTAGTTAATTTTGATATTAAAATTGATTAGTTTTTTAATTGCAATGTTTTAAAAAAAATTATAGTATGGATTATGGTGATGTTACTGGTTCTAACCACCTATTTGAAAGTCTTTCAGAAGAGTGTTACCATGTTATTAATAATTTTAATAAAAATATTATGTTAATATCCCTATAAGAGATGGACAACTACCACCGACATAAATGTCACCTCCAATGAAAAAGTATCAATAGTAATGTTCCAACTAGAACAAGATTAATTTTATGGGAGTATTCTAATAAATTATTTGTCACGAATCATGAGGAAAATGAAGTCTTAGATCCCAACAACAAAAAAATTAATACTTAGAGGTGCACAATGCAAGAAATGCTAAATAATATTTAAATAGAAAAAAATAATTGTATGAAAACTTTGAAGAGACACTATGAAAGTTATTATGTTAAGGAATCAGTTAATGCTACACAAACACATTTAAGCATCGGTCCTTAAGCATCTTCAATAGCAACCTTTACTTATTTCGCTGGTCGTAACAACACCAACTTAATGATATATATTATTTTTGTGAACAACCTTTCACATTTGGTGAATGAACTATATTATGACTATACAAATAGTACACTAAATCTGTTAGAATAAACATAAAAGAAGAAAAAAATAGGAGAGAAGATCTCTTATTCGTGTAATCACATAGTGGAAGGCAAATACCTTATTTATACAATCCAATGAAGGTGTAATACTAATCTCTAACCAATGTGGGACTAAAATACAAAATGAGAATCCAACCCTTTAGTAATCCATGTTATAACACTCTCCCTTTGGATGACCACCATCTTTATACCTATTGCCTCGTTAAAACTTTGTCAGGAAAATCCATTAGGACAAAACCTGTGCGAAAGAAAAGAGTACAATATTTAGGATGACATAGATAGGTGTTGGACACGCTTAATGTTGTCTCATTAAAATTTTGTCAGGAAAAACCCAATGGGAAAAAATTCATGACTAAGGAAAAAGAGTACAACGCGTTATAGTCCATACAAAATATATCTTCCCCTGAAAATAATCACTCCCTCTGATAATATTGATCCTGAACAGTTAGCTGATGAAGACGTCACATTCCAATTCCATGAACTAGTTTCTGAAAAGTTGACTTTGGCAACGATTTGGTGAATCTGCAAGATTATCACTTGAGCGAACTTGTTGGACGTCAATATCAAAGTTCTTCTGAAGCACATGAGTATAGAAAAACTTCGGTGAGATGTGCTTGGTCATGTTCCTTTAATGAATCCATCTTGAATTTGTACAATACATGTTGCATTATCCTCATGAATAACAGTTAAAGTATCTGTTCTAGGGGAAAGGTGACAGGAGCTACGAATGTATTGAATCAACGATCTCAGCCAAATACATTCTCTACTTGCTTCATGGAGAGCCAATATTTCTGAGTGATTTAAGGAGGTAGCAGCCATTGTCTGAATCTGCAAAGCCAACTAGATTCGCGATGTCAGATAAACCACAAATATAAAATAATCCCATGTCGGCAGTTCCACGAAGATATCTCATCACATGTTTAATGCCATTCCAATGTCTGCGAGTTGGCATCGAGCTATATCTAGCCAACAGATTGACAGATAATGATATGTCTGACCTTGTACATTATGATAGATACATTAATGTCCCAATGGCACTAAGGTACGGTACTTCGGGTCCTAGCATCATTTCATTGTCGTCCTTAGGACGATATGGATCTTTTTTGATATCTAAAGATCGAACAACCATTGGAGTGCTAAGGAGAAGAGCTTTATCCATATTGAACTGTTTCAATATATTTTCTGTGTATTTGGATTGATGCACTAAAATTCTATTAGTGCAATGTTCAATTTGTAATCCGAGACAATATTTCGTCTCTCCGAGATCTTTCATCTCGAACTCCTTTTTCAGATAGTTTACAGTCTCATTGATTTCATGTCTTGTCCCAATCAAGTTTATGTCATCGACATATACTTCAACTATAGCAAAATCCTCCTTAGATTTCTTTAAGAAGACACATGGATATATAAGATTATTCTCATATCCCTCCATTTTCATATATTCACTAAGACGTTTGTACCATATCCTTCCGGATTGTTTCAAATCGTACAATGAACGTCTTAGCTTTATGGAATACATGTTCTTAGCTTTTGAGCTGGGCAGGTTAAATCCATCTGGGATTTTCATATAGATGTAAACTCCCTCACCCAAAATAGGTATTTTGTGTATATTTTATATTATTATATTTATTATAGATGTTGAATTTATTTAGAGTATTCTCTTAGTTAATTAGAAAATAATTTTTTTGTATATTTACTTATATAAATATTTATTTAGAATTATTTTTAGGCTATTTTAGATTATTGAGATTTTTCCGTAATTTTTAGTTAATTAAAAACTAGTAACACTTTTTTTCTAGGACTTTGAAGAATTTATTTTATGTTCAAACTTAGTTAAAAATATCCCAAACTTTTATTTTATGTTCTAAATAATAAAATATATTTTCTAGAATTTTTTGGGAATTTTCTGATTATTTTTAGCATTTATTTTGAGTTAATTATGAAAAACTGAATTAAAAACTAATTTCTGAAAAAAAAACCCAAAAAGTAATTATTTCTGCCCAGTCAGCCAACTGGGGCCCACATGTCAGCTTCCCGTAGCCAATAGTGTGGGGCCCTCTTGTCAGCGACCGCGGGGTGGGTGTGGGTGCGCCAAGCCGAGCCGAGCCGCGTCCTAGTCCGAGTCGGAGTCGGACTCAGCTGAGCCGAGCCGCGTGAATATCTGACCGTTCGATCTGAGCGGGGAGCCACGAATGGCTGCCACGTGGCAGAATCCGATCTACGGCTGCTCTTTCTCTCTCCTCTATATATATAATAGTTTAAGTTATTTTCTAGGGTTTTTCTTGAGCCGATTTTTGGAGAATTGCCATATAGGGTTCCTTCATCTTCCAGAAGCCATTGCGCATAGCCCCGGACTCCAAATAAGGCCTAGTTTTTTGTGTTAGAACGATATTGAGGTTAGCTTTCTGATTATATAAATTTTTTTTACGAAATTATCAGTATTAAATTCTGAAAAATTCGTAGAGCACAGCATATCCAAAAATAGACGTGTTTCGATGTTTTCGCGATTTCGGGAGAACCAGGAATCAGAATCATGAACCGTTTGAAGTTTCAGAAAGCTAATATCTAGATAATTGACATATGTTTTTTCCAGAATTTATTTCGAAGTATTTATATACTGTTAATTCTGTAGAACTTCTAGGTTAGAATTTAACCATCGGTGCACAATACAAAATTTGTATGTGCCATAATTCCCAAACGAATTTGAATTCGGTCGAGCCGTAAATTTCAGCATGTTTTTGACGCTGAAATCTACAGGAAATCATGCATGAAAGTTGAGTTTGTGTCGGTTGACTTTTCGGTCAACAGATTGCCTCGATTTGCGTGCCATGAGTCTCGAGTTGATAAATTTTAGTTTCTTTGGACAAAATTTAGGAATTAACATAAAAATCAGAATAATAAAATTAAAATAGGATTTTAGAGAAATTATTCCAGAATTAAATAAATTAAAATAAATTATCTTTTGACGTGATAAATTTGTAATACATAGGCTATTTGGACTGTGACTTGGACTCTGATTCATACCAGCAGCAGGACCCCAGACGAGTACATTCTCTGATAGTGTTCCAGTAGGACGTAGTATTTAGCCACTATGGTTAGTTTACATCAGACCCTGAGTCGGAGAACCCAACGCGCGTTCGTACATTTACATGTACGCAAATATTATTCAGTTTGGTATATATATATTTATGTACGTAATTACTATATGTATTCCAATAATTATGTAAATAAATTGATGGTTATATTATTATATAGTTATATGAATATATATATGTAAGTAAATGCTAATTGATAATTATGACTAAATATTCAGACTGTACGACCCTAGGACACCGTGGACTATCACATACTTACCTTGACCATATTGACCCTAAAAACTTGTGAATTTGTCCGCCTTGCGTACAATAACGTACTGGCATAGACACCTGTCAGTTGACTGACTGATTTCGTACAGTACTTGAAGATACGACACCCGCGTAATTCAACGCGTAATTGACCGTGTTAGATGACTAGTGTTACCCCTAGTATACCCCCTGAGTCCAGTGTAAATGTGGTTGTGTATGTGCTAGTGTAAAGACTAATGATTCTATTGTATTATATTTATGTGTACATAGGATATTGGATTTGTTCTGTGCGATTTCTGGAGCAGATTATTGGTACATTGCAGCTTCCTTGCCAGGCAAGTTACCTTGCCATTGTACTGTTATTTATATTCTATATGTTGCATGCATCTTTATTTCCTGTCTTTAGTTCATTTATTTTAACTGTTATATAAAATGCGCGCGACGGTGTCGTCGCGATATATTTTTATTTATGTATTTGCATTAACCTGTTTATGAGACTACCCCATTAGCATGTAGTATCATTAGGTTCATTGGCCGTGACACAGTTGTTACACGAGTTGTGAGTCTCATGTAGATCATGGACTTGCGTGACAGGTCTGGCCTCCTGTACGTATGGGCCGTGCGTTAGGAATAACTGCTGTTAGAAACTTTGCATGCTAGTAGACTTGGCAGTTATTAGAGGTGTTATCGTGTCATGGATGTGACATACTTAGAGCATGGAGTGGGGAGAACAACAAGTACCGCATTTGAGCTTCTTTACACTTTTTCTATTGTGCGCCCGGATTCTCCGCTGGAGATACGAGTGGTGATGACCACTATATATTATATTATTATCAGGTGGGCCTCCGGTGTTCGAAAGACGCCGTACCTTTTTAGGCCCCTGGATCTCCAATAGAGAACCATGCCAAATCCCAGGTTTTCAGCCAGATAGCTCACTTGTGGGGAAAGTTGTTCTTAACTGCATTCACTTTAGACGGTTAGGCGACCAATTGGATATTTATTTCAGTACTTTATTGACATGTGTTTAAGTATCTTGTTATGTCCCTCTGAGGACCTGGTCCCCTGCCAGGTGTATATGTTCTTGAGTATTTGCAGGAGCGCAGATTTGGATGGTTCTATATGCTTCGTGGATGTCTTCTCTTCGAGCCGTGATTGATAGCTGGTATTCTTATATTGGGTTTGATTGTGTTGTACTCATCTTGTATTTGCTCTTATATTCGAGTTGGTAGTGGATTTGTTTCCATCCAACTATCATCCTTAGATACTTCTTATTGAGATATAATTTCATAGATGTTGGTTATTATTTATATTTGATTTTTTGTGGATGAGATTTAGATTATACCCTGTGACTTGTGACATATGTTATACCACTTGTGGATTTGATATTCATAATACAGCGTACGCGTGGATTTGGTTTTCATATATTGGAGTTTCCATATCCATGCGGCTGGCATGCTTACGTGTCCTAGTCCTACGTATTTTGGGACTGGGGCATGACAATATATATCGCTATCTAAATCACCATATAGATAGGCTGTTACAACGTCCATAAGTCTCATTTCTAGCTTTTTTTTAACTGTCAGAAATATCAAATAACAGAACGTTGTTGCATTCATTATGGGAGAATACGTCTCTTCATAATCAATCTCGGGTCTCTGAGAAAACCCTTGTGCTACTAATCATACCTTAAATCGAGCAATTTTATTCTTTTTATTTTGCTTTCTTACAAACACCCACTTGTAATATGCCGGTCTGACGTCTTTTGGTGCTTGTACTATAGGTCTGAACACTCCACGTTTATTAAGGGAATCCAATTCTACTTAAATAGCATCCTTCCATTTTGGCCGATCTTTTATTTGTCGACATTCATCGATGCTACGTAGTTCAGTGTCATCAATGCCCTTAGATATTTCAGTAGCTACTGAGAATAAGAATATTTAGTCTATTGTTATATCTTTGTGATCCCATACCTCTCTTGTATATGTATAAAACATAGAGATCTCTTTGCTATCAGGTACCAGAGCCTCCTCTTGGGCTTGTGTCTTTTCTAAGACAATAATCACTTTTGGGTTTTCAGAGAGTATGGATCTGTCATTCTTAACCTCTTCTTGAGCGTTATGTGTAACCTCCTTAAGAGCGTTACTTAGGCATTTTCTCTTTCTATGGACTAAGTCCTTCGAACCTATAGGTCTACCATGCTTCTGGCATGCAGTAGAATCATTAGTCGCTCTGCTTTTTTTTTCTACGGGGATATCAATTCGAGCTGGCGCATTTGTAGCGGACACATGTGATTTAATCACTTTAGCTGCATCAGTAAATGCATCTGGCATTTGATTTATAATCTCTTGTAGATGCAATATCCTTCGTACCTCAGTTTTACATTGATTAGTATGTGGATCTAGATGAGACAGTGGGATTATCCCATGATAATTTATGTTATTTATTTATGGCGAATGGTTCTGTAAGAACATTCTTTTCTTTCTTATCTTCCCCTAACGACGGGAATTTAGTCTCACCAAAATGGCAGTCTGCGAATCTAGTGGTAAAAACATTACCAGTTAAAAAGATTCCAAATATCTAATTATTGAGGGCGAATCTAAACCAATATAAATTCCTAAACTGCGCTGAGGTCCCATTTTAGAGCGTTGAGGAGGGGGATTAGGGACATAAACAACACAACCAAATTTACGCAAATGAAAGATGTTAAGTTGATGGTATGTCACAAGTTATGATGGTAAAAATTCATGATATATAGTTGGCCTAACAATGATCAATTTAGCAGCATGTAATATGGCATATCCCCAAGCTGAAATAGGTAAGTTTGATTGCATGAGTAAAGGCCTTGCTATGTGTTAAAAATGCTTAATTAAGGACTCTGCTAAACCATTTTGGGTATGAACATGAGGGACAGAATGTTCAACTTCTATTCCTACGGAAGCACAATATTCATCAAAAGTACGGGAAGTGAACTCAGCTGCATTATCAAGTCAAATCGTTCTAACATGTTGGTTAGAAAAATGAGTCTTAAGCTTAATCAACTGAGAAAATAGCTTAGAGAAGGCAAAATTTCTAGATGAGAGTAAAGAAATATTTGACTAGAAGCATCTATTAGAACCATAAAATACCTGAAAGGTCCGCTAGCAGGATCAATTGTTCCTCAAATATGTATTCTCTGAAGGAATTGTGGTGATTCAGAAGCTATTTTGAGAAGTAAATGTCTTGTAATGAGTTTACCCTGCGAACAAGCTACACACAAATGTTCAGTAGGAAAGGAAAGACTTTGGTATGATAAATTATGTCTATTGGTATTGTTAATGACCTTTCTCAACATAATCGATCCTGGATGACCCAATCTGTCATGCCAAAGGACTATATTCCTTTAATCCTTTAGCCTTTTGCTAGTGATGGGGTAAGATTCTACTACCTTCAGAGTAGTTTGATATAGCCCCGAGGAGATTAACTTGTTCTTTTCTATTGTGAGCTTATTGCTTCCAACATTAGAGGTGATACAAAGATACTCTTTACTATCATCGTTTATGGTTTAAACATGAATTCGTTTATTCGAATCTCTCTAAAGCTTAGTAGATTTATATTAGATCTACTAAAGAATAATGTATTTCAAATGACTAAGTGTGTTTCATTTGGCAACACAATATCAGCCTTACCATAGCCTTTTATAATCTGCACGGGTCTAGCAATGGTGGTCACCTTGTCAGTGTTTGAGGCATATGTTGTGAAAAACTTCCTAGTTTTTAATATAGTATGAGTTATTGAACTATCTATCAAGCAAATGCCATCATCATTATCAGTACCTTTCAAAAATAATAATATATTAATATGCTACTAAATGGTTAAACTTGTCATATTGCCAATTATTAAAACTTGATCTAAATCTAAATGAAACTACTTCAAAGAAAGTAAACTACCTAGACTATTGATCAAATAATGACCAATTTATTCAAAGTGGAAAGTAAATAAACTTAGATAAGCATATAATAACTATTCATTGACTTCGCCTATCATGGTGTTGAACTGATCTTCCGAAATTGTATTTTCATTCTTATTTTGGAAGAAATCATTAAAAATCCATTTGTGTTGTACCCTCTATGAGATTAGTTTCCACACCCTTTGAGGCTTCATATTCATCCACTTTCTTTTGTGAGTTTCAACAGTTTCGCATCTAATGACCAACTCTTCCACAATGCAAATATCAGTTGGAGCAGCTGGATTAGAAATTTAGGCATTGTTCCTTCGAGGATTAAATCCCTTATTTTTGAACTGTATATCGTTCCTTGGACCCGAATTATAGCAATTTCTTTGACTTTCTCGGCGTCCATGCTCTCTACCTCTGTGATTTTCTCGACCCTTAGTATTTGTCACATTTTTCTGAGCACTAGTCACATTCACTTCAGCTAAAATTGGTACAGACTCAGTTGGTCTACTAGTATGGTTTTTGATTAATAACTCATTATTTTTCTCGGCCAAGGGTAAGACAACAATGAGTTCAGAATACTTCTTAAAATTCCTCTCCCTATACGTCTGTTGTAGGGTCATATTAGTCGCATGAAATATGGTGAATATTTGTTCTATCATGGAATGTTGTCACTTCTTCACCACATAACTTTAATTGTGAAGTAATCCTGAACATAGCTGAATTATAGGCTGCTACTATCTTATAATCTTGAAAACGTAGATTGAGCCATTCATGGAGTGCACCTGGTAGTATGACCATTTTTTGGTGATCATATCTCTCAGCTAGAGAATTCCATAGCACCAAGGGGTGCTTGACAGTTAAGTACTCAGGCTTGAGATCATCATGAATATGATATCTTAGGAAAATTAAAGCCTTCACTTTATCTGGTGCAGATATTGGCTTATCAGCCATAATTACGTCACCTTAGCTTTTGGCTTGAATGTGCAATTCAGCATCCAATCTCCAGTTGAGAAAGTTCTGGCCTTCTAAGTTTAGAGGCTTGAAATCATGCTTTATGAGGCTCGACATATTGCTGTATAAGATCAATAATAACAAGTTAACATAATAACTTGGTACATTATCAAATAATTCATGTTCATGGTGTATGCTTCAAACAATAATGTTTCAGAAGTCTATTTATAACAAACAAATATTGTTCATGGTATACTTCGAATAATGATGTTCCAAAAGTCGTAGGTAAATATCAAACACTAGATGTTCATGGTATGCTTCGAACAATGATTATATTCAAGAAGTCTTTCAAAAATACCACATATGGTATGCTTCGAACAATGACGTTCTAGAAGTCTTATATATATAGACCAAACAATTCATGTTCATGGTCATCAGATCTCTGATGGTTTTGATCTTAATGTATTAACATATATAAAAGAAAGAAATAAATAAAGAATAACTCTAGCATTCTCTCCGAGAGCTCTATATGCGATTAACATCGGAGTGCTATCAGAGTTAACCAAAAGAAGTGAGATAGATGGATAAAAATTATTTTTTTTGCCCTAGCGGTATGCCAAGAGATGTATAAACAACCATACTTATAGAAGTGGAGAATCCGCAAAAAATATCGGAGTGATATCAGGCTACGCCTAGGGTATGCATATGCAAAAAATAAATAAACATAAATAACCATACCTATAACCAAAGTGGAGAATCCGCAAATGGCGGCTTCACTGAGATGCTCTTGCTTATTTTCTCCCGTTAGAGCTTCGTACTGATAACGTGTTAGAATAAACGTAGAAGAAGAAAGAATAAAATAAGAGAAAAGATCTCTTATTCATGTAATCACATACTGGGAGGCAAATGCCTTATTTATACAACCCAATGAAGGTGTAATACTAATCTCTAACCAATGTTGGACTAAAATACAAAGTGGAAATCCAACCCTTTAGTAACCCACGTTATAACAAAATCCTTGTTTTACTGAAATTTATAAATCTACTACTAGAGCAGAAGTTCTTAAAATATTTAGAAAAAAGAAAGAAAAAGAAGCTTTGAAATAAAATTTTAAAAATATTGGTAAATTTTATTTCACTTCGGATATATGGACTAGTAAACAAAATTATCCTTTTGTTTGTATCATGTCATATTGTTTAGATGCGAATAGGTTTTACAAAATTGAATTCTTTGTCCAAGATCGTTGAAATTTTTGCATGCTAGATATGCAATCGGCAGAGCCATGTTACAAGTTTTACGTGAATATGACATTCATAATAAAAAATTTTAATTTTTTTTGATAATGCTATTAATAATACTTCTTGTATCAATATTTTGAGATCTCAATTTCTGCCTATATTAGAATGACAACTTTTTTATGTAAGATGTGTTTATCATATTGTTAATTTAATTGTATAAGAATGCTTTCAATTTTTAAGAAAATTTAGAAAATATTAGAACATGTCTAATTAGTTTGATCACTTCATAAAGTATGTAACATTTAAAACGTTATCTGTACAATATAGTTTGAGATTTAAGAGATTTAACTACAAGAAAAAATGGCTTTTCTTGACGATTTTTCCACGTCAAAAAAGGGTTTTCTTGACGGTTCTGGATCCGTCATCTAGGCCAGAGTCAAGAAAAGTCCCTCATTTTCTTGACGGTTTCTGGTTTAGTTATCTTGACGGATTTAAACCGTCAAGTAAAAAAATCTGTCTTGACGGTTGTCACGACCCGCACCCGGAAATTCGGGCACGAGTGCGTGGGTACGTCCAGCCTACGCTGCAGAATCGGCGGTAGTACGCTGTCTAGGTCAAATCCAAATTTACTAACTAGCTCATTCACAAATAACATAGGCGAGATAATAATGAGAATTGAAACTTAAGATTGCAACTGAAATAAATGTGACAACAGATTCAAATGTTTTAGTACAGGATTTCAAAATGTAATCGGGGACAAACCCGATAAATGGGATAAGAAAAAAAATGAAAGATAGCTACTACTAGCTACTTTGCAGCAGGAGTCTCCTGGGTGGGTTCTGGCTCCTCATAGGTAACATCAGTCCCCTCATAGGGACCATAATAAGTAGGGGCAAGATCCTCATCATCGCCTAAATCAACAGATCCAGTCAGGAAAGGAGCAAAGTACACAGTGCACAACAAGGTTAAACTAAATATTTATGACAATTAAATATTGAATATCAAGTTAAGAAACTGCATAACAGAACATCATTATCTCAGAGTTAAAGCTGTAAGCAGGTATATGAGAAAACAGAAATAAATGAAACAGGAAATGAAACTACAACAGCCAGCAAGAAGTATAACATGACCAGAAACTATCTGTGTGAACTTGTGTTTGTTTTTAGAATACATAGTTGGCATGTAGGGGTTTATAAGGCTAATCCGACCGTCATAGACGGCTATTAGACAATATAATCGAGATCCGACTGATGGACAGTCGTGTACCAACAGCTATTAGACAATACAGGGGAAAGGGTAAACTCCATGCCTCCTTAGTATTCTCCCACCCGACACGAAAAATAAGACATGAACTCCAGTATTCAAGACATAAAAATCCAGTGTTCTAACACTACGTGTAATCATCCAATGGTGCTAGTAGAGCAGGGAATTAATTATCACAATATAAAGAATAAACATTGAAGTGCAGGTACTTGCCTGTTGTTTGGATCTGATTAATATTGGCTCTCGGGAGAAAATTCCAGAGATGAGTCCAAAAGCTGAAATAGACGTTATCATCATGCTCAGAAGATGTCAAATAGCTAAAAACGCCTGTCCTTGGGTCCAATTTGGAGACAAGGGCAAATACGGCAGTTTCGGGTCAAAACGGGGTCCGCCGGTGGGCCCGCCTTGCACCGAAAAACGTGTCCGGGTCAATGGTCTCCAAATTCACCAAACTTAGTGTCAACAGGTCAGGAACGCTGATACGAACCCAACGGAACTTCCAGATTTGGATTCCGATGAGCCGAACACAAAATCGCCCGTCGAGCGGGGCTTGTGGGGCCCACGACACGCAATTTCGTCAACATTCTCAGAATCGAACCAAACTTGACCCACAGGACCAGCGTATCGCTACGAGTCCGATGGCGCAAGTTTCGTCTCAATCTGACGAGTGTACAAGAAGTTAGGGTAAAATACAGAAAAGGTGGATACGGGGCGATGTCCGCGGATACGCATTGATTTCGGTGTGCACGCACACCCGAATCAGCTTCCACGAAGACTCACACGTCCGTATCGACGATGTGCACGCATCTGTGAAGACCGCACGCGACCAAGTCGTCCCATTTGGCGGAACGCACTCGGTTACGGGGTGAAACAGGGTCTGGTTTTTTCTGTTTTTGGATCGCGGTGTGCGATCACCACAGGACGCGATGCCCCGAACAGTTTATCCGGACACCGAGAGGGTCATACAGGCTTCACAACGTAATTTGCAGAATTAGAAATAGAGCTACGAGGCGAAAGTTACACGTACCTGAAGGGGACCTGAAAATTCAGGGTCGAGTCGTGTCCGACACGTGTCGGACACGGAAATTCAAACTAGGGCTAGGGTTCAGGGGGAAATTCCGGCGAGGGGAGCGGCGGTCCGGCCGGAGCTGAGTCGGAGGGAGGCCGGGGCTTCGCCGGGCGGCTCGCGGAGGCAGTCGGCTACTCGGCTGCGGCTGCCGGAGCGGGCGGGGACGGCCGGGGGAGTGGCTGCTGGGGCTGCGGGAGCCGCTGGGACGGCGGTGGCGGGCTGCCGGCGTCGGGCGGAGCGGTGGCGGCGCGTGTCGAGGTGAGGCGGAGGAGAGAGGTGGCTGGAGGCGGTGGAGATCGACGGGGGAGGAGCGGGTGGCCGGAGAGGGGTCTGGGGCAGGGTTTAATAGGGGAAGGAGGCGGTGGCGTGGGGCCGAGGGAGGCGGCGGCCGGCGCGGGGACGGGGGCACGTGGCCGCGGCAGCGCCGGGGGACGCGGGCGGCGCGGGGTGGTCGGCGGAGGACGCGGAAGCCGGAGCGGGTCGCGCGGGGGCTGGGGGGGGTGCTAGCGGGTTCGGGTGCAGAGCGGTTCGGGTCTGACCGACCCGAACCCGACCCGGATGGCCAATGGGCCGGGCCGAGCTAGGTGGCTGCGGGCTGAGCTGGCTGGGCCGGTCCACTGGGCCGGGCCGGCCCAAGAGAAAAAGAGAGAAAAATAAAAAATAAAAATAAAATAAATAAATAAATATAATAATAATAATAAAAACAGTTTAAATAAATTATTTAATTAAAAGAATAGTTTTTAGGCATTTAAAAATATGTCCGGGGTCCAATAAATTCCAGAAAAATTATCCTAAGTCCAGTTTTCCATTTTACACCCAAAAATATTATTTTCATAATATTTTAATATTATGTATTGCCAATTAAAAATCATTTATTAATTGAAAACCTTGATTTTAATTACAGAAATTCCCCAGAAAATTCCAGAAAATTGAGAAAAATCCAAGATTTAATAATTTGAAAAATTCAGGGGTTTACAACCTACCCAACTTACAAAAATTTCTTCCTCGAAATTTAAATTATGGCAGGGTTCTCTCTGTCCAAACTCACTTGATTACAGTCTAACGGGTTTCTCTCAGGTGGACATTGCGGTCGCTACCCAACTTATAATTTTACCCATATATCCTCTAAGGCTGTACAACTAGTAAGGCTAGGTCTCAACTTAATAAATCATGGTATTGAAATTTCGGGTCTGCAACACAAAACACAGCACCTAGGGTCTTGTCTTAGTCATAAAGGGTTATCATCAATTCGACCGGTCTGAGGGGTATGTCTAGCACTACAAATCAACTTATACCAACCACAGGTTTTTGTCTTTCCGAAATAAGGGAAGACGAGGATCAATAATAAAGAGTTTAAGGGCGAGGTGGTGGAACAGAGGTATAGGGATCAAGGCGTTTAAGAAATTCTAATGGAAATTGTCAGGCGGTTATGGATTGAGATTCTATTCTGGTAATCATTTATTCGCATGCTCGTATTAGTACAGTTATGCAACTGTTACGATATGCTCGAACGTATTTAGGGGCAAGTATACTAGTTAACTATATATCTCAATCCACGTAAAGTAGTCATGCGAAGTGCGAATCAAAATGCACTAAGGTTGATCAGACCGTAGTACACTGATTCTGAGTAGACACTTGTATTAGTGGGGTTGATCAGGCCTCAATATTACATGTGTCATGAACAAGCCCGATAAAGGGTAAGCTTGCAAAACTAGGCTATAAAATAGCAGCATATGTCAAGTTCAGCAACATTAAGTGCGCTAGATGATGATAAAAAGGAGGTACAAATTATTGAAGTTCACAAAACAACACACAATAAGCAAAATAGCAAAAGACTCTAAAATCTCTATAGTTCTCAAATATAAAAGCATACCAAGTTATTTAGCAAGTTCAAAATTACTAGGTTGGGGCTGAGGTCACGAACCAATAGGCACGAGCTAGACAATACTAGAAAAGGTATCTACGAATCACTTACGCGCATTAGCTGTTCCCAGAGTCTGCGTGTTCTCCACGGTCATCACGTAAGCTTGTCCGCGTCCTTGAGCAGCGGGACAGTCCCTCACTTGATGTGCTGCTGAGCCACAAAGTAGACAAACACCTAGCCTCTTTCTGCAAACTTGCCACGTATGGCCTGGTCTATGACAATAGTTACAACGGAGAGCTTACTGGTTCTGTCCTTGAGTTTGGTGTTGGGGTGCTGTGGCTCGAGGGAGGGGATGCTGAGTTTGCTGCGGGGCCCTCTGCTGTTGTTGTTGTTGAAATGGGCGTTTATTGGGTCCCGCATTTCCGGTATCTCTCTCTCGCTTCAGTTTGTGCCCCATATCTCTTTCTACGCCTTGTGCCACGCTCAGGATTTCCTCATAGGTGCGAGCTCGGCTGGTGGTGACAGCAAGGCGAATATCCGGAGACAGCCCCTTCTTGAATCTACGGGCCCTGTCCTCCGGGGTACGAACCATGTACTCCGTAAAGTGGCTTAACCTGCTAAATTCAGCAGTATATTCATCAACAGACAGGTTACATTGTTCCAGTCTCTCGAATTGGCTTTCGAGAGCTTCCCGAGCCACTTCGGGGTAGAATTTCTCCTTGAATAGCCTCTTAAAATCTTTCCAGGTGAGGTCAGGAGTAGATAGTTGGGGTTCATCTCTGAACCAGGTTCGAGCAATGTCGAACAGTTGCAGGCTTGCGGACTCCACTTTGAGGTCATCAGGGACCCGAGCAGTCTTCAGGAGTCTCTCTACGTTCTCTATCCATTCATCGGCATAGAGAATGCCTTCAGTTCCGTAGAATTCCAGGGGTCTAAGGTTCTTAAAGTCCTTGGCACTTCCTGGCCTCTTTTGTGGTGACTCCCGGGTCCGAAGAGCTTCTGAAAGGCTGGTCCGTAGCAGGGCAGTTTGTTCCTTCTGGGATTCCACCAATCCCTGGAACACTCCAAGTAGCTGTGCCCCATCTAGAGTAATTGCCGGAACAGATGGAGGCGGCGGGAGTGCAAGAGTCTCGGGCACATTCTGCTCAGCTGGTTCTGATGTGCCTCCTACTGTGTTCCTCGTCTGAACCATGCTGAAAGATTAAGGGGTAGGAAGATCAGAATAGAATACTTGAAAATCAAAGGCGATAGGAAAATTGAGCAGCAAAGATATCAAGAATTGAAATAAGGACCCTATACTGTGAATGAGCTTTTCCTAGAATCCTCAAATTTTATTCCATACCCTGTCCTAGGGTATTACCCTATTTTAGGATAGGACCTGCATGGGCCACAACAAAAACGTGTCACGACCCGCACCCGGAAATTCGGGCACGAGTGCGTGGGTACGTCCAGCCTACGCCGCAGAATCGGCGGTAGTACGCTGTCTAGGTCAAATCCAAATTTACTAACTAGCTCATTCACAAATAACATAGGCGAGATAATAATGAGAATTGAAACTTAAGATTGCAACTGAAATAAATGTGACAACAGATTCAAATGTTTTAGTACAGGATTTTAAAATGTAATCGGGGACAAACCCGATAAATGAGATAAGAAAAAAAATGAAAGATAGCTACTACTAGCTACTCTGCAGCAGGAGTCTCCTGGGTGGGTTCTGGCTCCTCATAGGTAACATCAGTCCCCTCATAGGGACCATAATAAGTAGGGGCAAGATCCTCATCATCGCCTAAATCAACAGATCCAGTCAGGAAAGGAGCAAAGTACACAGTGCACAACAAGGTTAAACTAAATATTTATGACAATTAAATATTGAATATCAAGTTAAGAAACTGCATAACAGAACATCATTATCTCAGAGTTAAAGCTGTAAGCAGGTATATGAGAAAACAGAAATAAATGAAACAGGAAATGAAACTACAACAGCCAGCAAGAAGTATAACATAACCAGAAACTATCTGTGTGAACTTGTGTTTGTTTTTAGAATACATAGTTGGCATGTAGGGGTTTATAAGGCTAATCCGGCCGTCATAGACGGCTATTAGACAATATAATCGAGATCCGGCTGATGGACAGTCGTGTACCAATAGCTATTAGACAATACAGGGGAAAGGGTAAACTCCATGCCTCCTTAGTATTCTCCCACCCGACACGAAAAACAAGACATGAACTCCAGTATTCAAGACATGAAAATCCAGTATTCTAACACTACGTGTAATCATCCAATGGTGCTAGTAGAGCAGGGAATTAATTATCACAATATAAAGAATAAATATTGAAGTGCAGGTACTTGCCTGTTGTTTGGATCTGATTAATATTGGCTCTCGGGAGAAAATTCCAGAGATGAGTCCAAAAGCTGAAATAGACGTTACCATCATGCTCAGAAGATGTCAAATAGCTAAAAACGCTTATCCTTGGGTCCAATTTGGAGACAAGGGCAAAAACGACAGTTTCGGGTCAAAACGGGGTCCGCCGGTGGGCCCGTCTTGCACCGAAAAATGTGTCCGGGTCAATGGTCTCCAAATTCACCAAACTTAGTGTCAACAGGTCAGGAACGCTGATACGAACCCAACGGAACTTCCAGATTTGGATTCCGATGAGCCGAACACAAAATCGCCCGTCGAGCGGGGCTTGTGGGGCCCACGACACGCGATTTCGTCAACGTTCTCAGAATCGAACCAAACTTGACCCACAGGACCAGCGTATCGCTACGAGTCCGATGGCGCAAGTTTCGTCTCGATCTGACGAGTGTACAAGAAGTTAGGGTAAAATGCAAAAAAGGCGGATACGGGGCGATGTCCGCGGATACGCGTTGATTCCGGTGTGCACGCACACCCGAATCAGCTGCCACGAAGACTCACACGTCCGTATCGACGATGCGCACGCATCTGTGAAGACCGCACGCGACCAAGTCGTCCCGTTTGGCGGGACGCACTCGGTTACGGGGTGAAACAGGGTCTGGTTTTTTCTGTTTTGGATCGCGGTGTGCGATCACCACAGGACGCGATGCCCCGAACAGTTTGTCCGGACACCGAGAGGGTCATACAGGCTTCACAACGCAATTTGCGGAATTGGAAACAGAGCTACGAGGCGAAAGTTACACGTACCTGAAGGGGACCTGAAAATTCAGGGTCGAGTCGTGTCCGACACGGAAATTCAAACTAGGGCTAGGGTTCAGGGGGAAATTCCGGCGAGGGGAGCGGCGGTCCGGCCGGAGCTGAGGCGGAGGGAGGCCGGGGCTTCGCCGGGCGGCTCGCGGAGGCGGTCGGCTACTCGGCTGCGGCTGCCGGAGCGGGCGGGGACGGCCGGGGGAGTGGCTGCTGGGGCTGCGGGAGCCGCTGAGACGGCGGTGGCGGGCTGCCGGCATCGGGCGGAGCGGTGGCGGCGCGTGTCGAGGTGAGGCGGAGGAGAGAGGTGGCTGGAGGCGGTGGAGATCGACGGGGGAGGAGCGGGTGGCCGGAGAGGGGTCTGGGGCGGGGTTTAATAGGGGAAGGAGGCGGTGGCGTGGGGCCGAGGGAGGCGGCGGCCGGCGCGGGGACGGGGGCACGTGGCCGCGGCAGTGCCGGGGGACGCGGGCGGCGCGGGGTGGTCGGCGGAGGACGCGAAAGCCGGAGCGGGTCGCGCGGGGGCTGGGGGGGGTGCTAGCGGGTTCGGGTGCAGAGCTGTTCGGGTCTGACCGACCCGAACCCGACCCGGATGGCCAATGGGCCGGGCCGAGCTAGGTGGCTGCGGGCTGAGCTGGCTGGGCCGGTCCACTGGGCCGGGCCGGCCCAAGAGAAAAAGAGAGAAAAATAAAAAATAAAAATAAAATAAATAAATAAATATAATAATAATAATAATAATAATAACAGTTTAAATAAATTATTTAATTAAAAGAATAGTTTTTAGGCATTTAAAAATATGTCCGGGGTCCAATAAATTCCAGAAAAATTACCCTAAGTCCAGTTTTCCATTTTACACCCAAAAATGTTATTTTCATGATATTTTAATATTATTTATTGCCAATTAAAAATTATTTATTAATTGAAAACCTTGATTTTAATTACAGAAATTCCCCAGAAAATTCCAGAAAATTGGGAAAAATCCAAGATTTAATAATTTGAAAAATTCAGGGGTTTACAACGGTTTTAAACTGTCAAGAAAACATAGAAAAAATCCGTTAAGGTAAGCATGAACTTTTCTTGACCCTGGCCTAGATGACGGATAAAGACCATCAAGAAAATCCTTTCTTGATGTTTAAAAACCGTCAAGAATTGATATTTTGTAGAAAAATTCGGATATTTCTTAACGTTTTATAATCATCAAGAGAAGCTAATTTTTGTTTAATCAAAATTCTATTTATAATTATATGCTTCCCTCTGCTAGTTACCAAACACATAATATCAATATAATTCAGAACATCGCAAACATTGAAGAACTATAATACACATAATTTTATATTAACAAAAACGCATTTGTACATCACAAACATCCAACCACATATCAAAATAACCAAAATATATAATTTTTGTACAATATCTTAAACATCCAAAACCCATGTATAAAAGTAAACTAAAAAACATGGCACTTTGCCTAATTATATAACAAACTATCTGAACCCGAAGCACATTTCATCACTGTCTAGCCTTCATTTTCCATGTAGTTCCTGAAAGAACAAGAGAAATATGAGAGATTATGTCATTATATCATGTAAAATTTACATTTAGGAATGAGTGATCCATCTTAAATCTCATCAGAAATGTCGGAACAGTGAATTCATCGATATCAGAAAAATGCTCCAAAAGTAAAATTGAAAAACTTGCATTGAACATATTAGATGGTAGAAACCCCATATAAAAACGCGGACCCTCCAAAAATAGTACAGTAAACTGAAACCGACAAAACTACCAAAACAAGCCGATTCAAGAACAATCATAACCCTTCAAAGCCCCTTGAACATGTCAGACACGTTCAGAACACAAATATACACTATAAAGTACATTAGGCACGCAAAAATTGACTTCTACTCTGTGTCTCCATCCGTGTTCTGTCGTATCGTATTTTTGTTGGTGCAATATTGGCTCTATATCTTTGTCTCCTACCAAAAAACATAGTTCATGAATGTTAATAAGTACACACTATTAAGTTTATTAAAATTGTATGAAACTAAAATAGCACCAAGGCATCATTATCCGCTCATTCTTGTTTCTATGAAACTTAGTTATAAAATGAATAAAAAATTATCAAATTATTACAAAAATAAACACAAAGGAGAAAATAACCCTTACTTCGAAGTTTTATTTGGGCGTCGGCGTGCATTAGCAGATCCCCTGTCTCGAGCCAGTACAGAAATGCGATCAGAGAGACGGCCATGTGTGTCTCACTCTTCCAATTCCCATGACACCTGAAAACAACCCCGAGTATTTTACCAAAATGATAAGGAAATTAAAAAAACTAACATGATTTACCTATGGTATCACCCAGGGCATTCCCGGAGGATTTCTGCAATTCGACCAAAATGCTCCTTCAACACCTCAATTTGAACCTTAGGTGCCGACATATCTTCGACACGAGCAACCTTCAATCAAGATTCTTCTCATTCTTTTGGTCGGGTGAGCCCGAGTGAGCTCAAGGCGCGGAGACCGAAAAAGTAGTAAATGGCAAGCAATGCTCTTGCAGCTTGACGTGTTGTCAGTATTCGGTGCATTTGCTAAAGCGTTTGCAGCCTCAAGTTGTCAGCCTAAAAATTAAACGGATTAGATTTGCATTTTCCTGAAGAAAAAATAAATTGGTCTATGATTTTTTTCCCATGAATAATCAAAATTCACATCCTCTATGTTACATATACTAAAATATTCAACATAAGTATATATGCAACTCGTGATTCTTCAGTAAACCAAGTAACCAATAGGTCAAACAAAGTGATATAATCTTTACCTGACAGAGGAAGTTTTCAAGTGTGACAATCCTTCCCATAGCTATTGCCATCTGACCCATATAATTCACAACATTCCCCGATGAACCAGTTGACGCAGGAGAAACAGAAACCAATGTTCCTGACAGGGACAGCTGTTGTGCCTCCACCCCTTACGAGAGAGCATCTTCTGCTTGTTGGGAGGATTGATGAAGGTTGCATAACCCCACTTCAGTTGTTCAGTGAGCGGTTCCAACTGATTTGCTAGTACCTGTGTTACAATGTATGAACAAAAAACATAAGCATAACTTTTAACCAACCATCAAAGTAACCTTGTTCCAACCAAGATTTATGTAGCACATTATTCTGCACATTAGGAAATTTATACACCTACATACAATAAAAAGATGTCCATGTGCTACTAGGCTCCCTCTACCAAGGAGGGTCAAGACACATCTAGCCTTTTGCCGAGACGCCAGCACCAACCCTTGCCGCAGTGCTAAAATACGCCCTCTATAAATTTGAAAGTTAAATGGAAAATAGGACCATTTTTCAGCCTTTATGCCAAGAAGTAGACAAAAGTATACTTCTCTTTTTGTTGGGTGCAGTGAGAATAAAAGTGAAGAATATGGAAATAATTCCTGTATTTTTATACTTCATTGCATACCACAAAAATGGAGAAAATAAATAAATAAAATAAAATAGCTACTTTGAGAAAACTAGTTTCTTCCAGCCATTCCCCTGAAATGTATTTCAGAGTTAAATTAATGGCTTGATAACCTAAGAACTACATCTATTGTAGGATTGACAAGACATCTGTGGATGTCTGGTGGAGGATGGAAAATCCTTTCTTGACTGTGGCCTAGATGGTGCTTGGGGCACTTGGTTCTTGATTGAGAGTGACTAGGCTATGGTTGTATTATTTGTCCTGTAGCACTCTTTGTCCTCCATCTTCTATAGCCTCTGATGATGCCAGACTTATAGAAGATAACTCTAACAAAGAAAATAATTAGTAAGCATGAAAAATGAGGGTCTGGCTTATCACTAGATTAATAAATTTCAAGCTTTAAGACCATGGTGAACTTAGTAAAACCATTATGCCGAAAAATTTCAATTGGCTTAGTTGACTAAGGACTGGAAAAATTAGTAGTTAAATTCCATGTGCTAGTAAAATATAGATTTTTTTTTTCCAACCCCTACTAACATTATTTTTTCCATGCCCCAGTCACTAAAATTTTTGTCACCCCTTGGTGACAGGTTGGAACATGCCAAAATCAATAGGAGAGTGTTCCTTTTCTTTCGTGTAGTCTCCATAGTCCATGAAAACCATTAAGCTGGGATCATATAGCTTGTTTTTCACTAGAAAATTAAGTCATATGGAAAACATGCAACTAAGAGAGAGTTATACATATTATACTGAACTTTGCCAGGGCCTGTAATTAAAGAATAGGAAGTCGTAATATAAACAAGAAAACTAATGCATTAAGTAAAAAAGTCATTATTCAGTTCCGCTGAGGAAAAGATAATTAAATTCACTAAGATATGGTAAATGAGACTCAAGCTAAAACCAACAGAACTAAAAAAGATATTGGTAGGGAGATTTCACGTTTGATGTTCAGAAAAAAATTGCAAACAGTCCAAATAAAACTTCATAAACTTTAAAAAAATGAGGAAAATGTCACTAAATGAAAATACACTATAAAAGCTATTCAAGATACAAGTATCTGACATATACTTTTCTTGGAAACCTCTCCAACAGACTAGAAGAACCAACTTTTTAAGTAGTGGAGTACTCATGTTTACTCCAAAGAAATGTGATCCAAACAAGCTCCTAAGAGTAACAAGTATGAACAAAACCACTAAGGAATAAATCTGTCTTTTCTGACATTTTTCTGAGATACTAAGGATCATATAGAAATAGAAAAGAAGAAGATAAATATGAAACATCCCTAGAACAAGCAGGTTCTGCAGTAACTTGGACATGTTCAGAAACATCCCTAGAACAAGCAAGTTCTGTAGTAAATCATTAACCATGGCTACTCCCCCATGACATCTAGTCCTCCCCTAATGGTGAATCAAAACATAAATCTGATTAAAATGGACTTGGAAAAACTCCTCTCATAAAAAGGGCTTTCTCTGCTTTCCCAAATTCGAGTGCAATAACAAACATATATTTCTTACTAGGTTCCTATTGCACCCAACCATTTCTCTATCACCATAGCAGAGACATGGAAAAGGTTAAACTATGTGTTCATTATACCTTCAATATTATCCTTTGACTCCATAACATTAGCAATACAATTGTGCCATGATTCCACCATGGCCAATGCTCTCACCGCTTACAAACTCACACACCAACAGCACAACTTCCTTTCCTATAACATATTTACAAAGCCATGCCTATGATTGTTGAAATCTTTAACAAAATATTTAAAGCTACTCATAACAATGAACAAAAGAGGATGCTAACAAAAAGAAACGAGGAGGAAGACGGGATGTTTACCAGAAGAGGGTCCATAGGGTCCCAATGAAACGAGAAGGATATTGATCTCGCCGGAGCTCTGCGCGCGACAAGTAGGTGAGGAAGCTACTCCTTGGTGGTTGCAGATGCCAGGAACGAGCTCTAACGGCTCTACGACTTAGTCGAGGAGGCACTCTGGGGTTGCAATTGACACCCAGAGGGGGCTGAGTGCACACGACTTTAGTAAACAACAAGAAAAAGTACTGACTCATCGATTCGATCTCAAGTTCGTTGGATCAAATACTACATAGGCGAGCACCTCATCTGGATTGTCAGAGAAGCCATCTTCACTGAACCGCAAGAGGGAAAACTCGGGTGAAGTTCGAGTTCATCGATCCTCTGAGCGACGAGAACAACGAAGCTTATCGTCGATACTGGACGTGATTAGTCAATCGAATCACCGGGAAAGATGTTGTTTCTGCCAGAAAGTACTTCTTTGAGTTATTCAATCGAACATTTGGCGTTCGAAATTCAGTACAGAATTGTTGTCAGAGTTCGGGGAAACACTCACCAGCCAGAGTTCGTTTGCCACGAAGGATGTTGGCCGGGGATAAATCGTCTTGGATCAACCGAGATCCACCGATAATTGGGGACCAATTCGTCATCTCCTATTCCTGAGTCTATAAATGAACGATCGATTATAACTGAATCAAGAACAATCGATCTCAAGATAGAGGTTTGAAGAGAACTCACCTGTAGATGTCGTCGACACGATGTTGCTCAAGTCAGAGCTTCTGGACATGACACCAGTCGTCGAAGATGATGTTTCCCGTTAGAGAACACCCGATCGTTGGGTCGGAGGAGTCATCGAATCTGCCGAGGAAATGAGCTGTTGCTCGTCAAAACTCGCCGAAGTTGGAGCTTCATTGTCGCCGGAGAAGAACTGTCATGACCCGCACCCGGATATTCGGGCACGAGTACGTGGTTATGCCCAGCCTACGCCGTAGAATCGGCGGTAGAATGCTGTTTGGGTCATTTCTAACTATCTAACATCTCAACAATATAATATGGTACCTGTCAATCATCTCAACTCCAATGGAGGAGCAATATGGTATCTCACAAGTATATCTAATCTCAATCACAAACAAACTAAGGAAGAATAATGCACGAATGGAATAGCGAAGGAAAGAATAAAGATACAATCCACAATCTGAAATAATATACAAGTTGTGAATCCACCAAAAGAATAGTCTAATACAATCAATACAAATAACTAGACCTCCTCGGGCTCTTGAACTAAGTCCTCCTGGTCAATAGGAGTATCTTCTAAAGGTACGCCGTCCTGCAGCCCGTAGAATGTAGGACACTGCTCTAAAAGCCAATAATCTGGAAAAATATATCCAGTCAGGATTGGAGCGAAGTACATACCTCTGAAAGCAGTTTCAATAACATAATCGAGCATATAAACAGATATAGAAATAAAATACAGATCACTAAACAAATGAATGATGAACAATAGATATACAGGTAATGTACGAGAATATAGATCAATAATATGAATATCACAATATGATGAAATAACTGCAGTCTAAACTAACTAATGTGCCTCAGAATACAAGTTCATTATGTGATCGGGTTGGGTGAACATGATCAGGTAAGACGATTACAAGTGAGGTATGTAACCAGAATGTACATGATGTAACAATGGCTTTGATCACATAATCAACTCCTACTCTCCCACCCCAACTAATACCGATGGATCCAATCACGACACGCTACGAATACGAAATATAACCACTGGACACGAGCAGTGGGTGTACACGAATATCATAACCACCGAACACGAGCGACGGGTATACACGAATAAGCACACTGAACACGAGCAGTGTGTGAACACGAAGTATCATCAATACCCAATATACACGATGAGATACAATGTACACGAGTATCTGCTAAACACGGTAGGGGATAACATCTCCTGACATGATCCATATAGTACCAGTCCGTGAAATCACAGTATCGGGATCAAAATATACAATTCTAGAACATGCATATATACAATATTATGAATTGAAAACTATCAGAGAAATGTACTCGCCTGACATCCTGAGCAAGGTGTGTCTCTCGATGCCCAAGCTGGTGTCACACCACCTATATATGGTATGTTGCATCAATATAAGGTTCAAGAATGAAAGTAAGTGAAGTTGATGCAATTCTAGGTCGATAGACCATTTCTAAGTCAAACCAATATAATCTAGGTTGCAAGAGTCTAATACTAAGTCACTAAGTCGATACACTATAAAACTATGCTATACTAGCCAAACTAAGAAACAACAAGCACTCAAAGAGTCGTATCCTAAGATACGCAAGTTTCCGTATATGAAAATAGTATTATATATATATATATATATATATATATATATATATATATATATATTTATTCAAATCAAATGTTATAATACTATAACAAATCAATTGAAATAGGATACCTTGGCCTTGCACCAATGCGTATCGCACCTATCTTGATACCCAAACTCAATACCTTGGGTATCGACCCAATACCTTGGTATCCCGAGGTAACCCAAACACTTATCAAAAAGCTAACACATATATGTACAATCCAACTAATACTAACTATATAACTGACACTATAATGTATCTAACTACTACATAAATTCCAGACTACATATATTCATAACTAACTAATATTATACAACTCAATAACCAATAGCTACATATGTACATAGTACAATATAGCTAGACAATATACTAAGTATCAACATAACAGGTATATATATATAATCACTACTACTTATACTAATCATAAAACTATCTATTACTAATTAGCTAATATAGAACAACTAAACTTAATCAAATACCCAAACCCAAGAGAAACCTCAATACCTTGCTAAACCCACACTTACTGATACCCATCTATAACCATTAACTTATAAGTCAACCCAAAAACGAAAACCCAACTAATCACTAAACTGAAACACAAAAGCTAAATTTAAACCTACTGATAGCTAACTATAACCCAAACCATCTGAACACTAAAACTCAACTAAACTGAACTGTGCATCGAAACCTGCACAGTAGGCTATCTAAGACTAAAATTTGATGAACACAGTGCTCATTGTGTTCTTGCTGCTGTTCTCTTCAATGTGCTCAATGCACAGTGAACCGATACTGTGCTGTCTGATACTGATACTGTGCTATCTGATACTGATACTATGCTTCAAGGCAGTGTTGCACTGTGTAGCTGCAGGGTGTTGAAGCTGCTGCTATTCAGTTTGCACTGAGTTGCTGCTCTTGTTCAAAACTGCAGTGCTCTCGAGCCTCAGTTGCATTGAGCTGCTGCGCTTCACTGAATTGTCGAGCCCCCCGCTCTGCCACAATGCCACTCATCTTCATGTTGTGCTGCAGCTACTGATATTTCCCTGCAGTGAACCCCTTGCTGTATGCCCGAGCTTGCTGCAGTAGATGCCCAGCTCGACTGTACCCTGCAGAGGCTGCACACTAGCCCGATCTCCTGCTGAGCCTTCCCTCTCGAAACACACTCACACATACAACCACACTACATTCACCTATATATATATATATATATATATATATATATATATATATATACACACTCTATATAACTGTTATATATATGTATCCACACCTATATACATCTATGTATATATATACCCCTCCACAACTATATATATATATATATATATATGTGTGTGTGTGTGTATGTGTGTGTGTTTGTATATATATATATATATATATATATATATATATATAGACTCAAATACACTATTATATGCATACATATATCACCTAATTATCATATATACATATAATTACACATGTATGTATAGGAAAAGGACCAAACGACAAACACGTGGAGTGCACCGCACCCGTATCACACTTTCTCTATGATACGCTTGCGATACGGCTCCAACACACAACCAAACGTATCCCGGAGGACACAAGCAAGTCTAAAACACTAATTATGAACAATATGTATAATGATTAGAGTATCTATGTGTCCATGTCACAATGTGATATGCACAAGGCCCCGTGTCGGAGAAAAACCTCCAAAATTAATCTGTTTCAGCAAATTGACGAGATACGGCCTACACGTATCCAATTATGGATACGATACTAGTTATAAACAAGCAATCAAATGTAAATTAGATCTATTAGACCCAATGACAAGCACTACATGTGCCAATCTCGGAATTCCCCCAAAATTGGTACCAAATTGGACATAACTTCCACCGTAGGTCTCCGATGAACCTAAAACCAATTTCTATGGGTAGCCTATGCATGTGGGTTGGTTTCTCATGGTTAAATCTCAGATCTAGAGTTTATTAGAAGGAAAAAAAACTAAATTGTACCTATTGGGAGATGGATTCCCAATAAAAAGTCCCCAAGTGCCAAGTAGCTCCTCTCCTTGTAGATCTTGGCCTCCTTCTCCTTGCTTCTTGCTTCCTTCTTGTAGATCCTTGATGTAGAAGCCTCAATGAAGATATTGGTAAAGAATTGGTGGAGAATTGATTAGAGAATGGAGGAAAATTGGAAGAGAGAAAATTATAGATCTAGAATTTGGGAATAAAAATAAAATGAGAGCACTCTCTCTCCTCATTGTGGCCGGCCATGTAACCCCCTCTCCAAGTAATGTAAAATATCACAAATATCCCTTGGGGACTCTCATGAAGAATTTAATTAGGGAGGGAAGGTTCTAGTCTAATGGTTTCACTAATTAATACAACCTCCTAATCCATGGGCCTATTTCATGGGCTCAATCTAAACTCATCTAATAAGTTGGCTCATACATTCTAATAAATAGGTTAGGTCCACTACACAAGTCTAAACAAATCTAAAACTAGTAATAAATAAATAATACAATAATTAAATAAATCATGCATGCACAATATTCGATAAAAAATTTCTAAAATAAATATTACCCATTTCAATTACCAAACTACCCTTGAGTAAAAATATGAGGGTGACAATCCTACCCACCTTAGAAAACTTTTGTCCTCAAAATTAAGGAAGAAACTATCTACCAAAAGCAAATAATACAATACAAGAAAGAATTATACCTCACGGATCGAACAGATATGGATATCGCTCGCGCATCTCGGTCTCTCGCTCCCATGTACTCTCTCCTGGCGAGTGATGCCTCCACGCGACGTGCACCAAAGAAATCGTCTGATTCCTCAGCACCTTCTCTCTCCGATCCAGAATCTCCACTGGCTGCTCCGGATAGTTAAGAGTAGGGCCCACCTCTATCTCTGAGTGATCCAACACATGACTGGGATCTGCCACGTATCGTCTCAGCAGCGACACGTGAAACACGTTGTGCACTCCCTCCAGTACAGGTGGTAAGTCTAGTCTGTATGCAACTGCACCGATCCTCTCAAGAATACTGAAAGGACTGATGAATCGTGGACTAAGCTTGCCGCCTCCACCGAAATGAATCGTGCCACTTGTCGAAGAAACCCTCAAAAAAATTAGACCGCCAACCTAGCACGAAACACAACCTTAGTACTCTAACAAACAATAATCAAACACAAGCAAGACAAAACTTAAGCTACACCTCAAACTCCAAAGGTCTCCGGTGGCTATCGGCCCAATGCCGCTGCCTATCCTGCACCACTCGAAGTTTGTCCTGATAATCTTCACCTTCTCTGCTGCATCCACTACCATTTCTGGTCCCAATAAAGCTCTGTCACCAACATCATCCCAGGACAACGGAGTGCGGCATCTCCGTCTATACAACGCCTCGAATAGTGACATCTCAATGCTGGCTTGGTAGCTGTTATTGTATGAAAACTCTACCAAGTGAAGGTGATCCTCCCAAGAACCTCCAAGATCCAAGACACAGGTGTATAGCATATCCTCGAGAGTCTGAATAGTCCTCTCCGACTGTCCGTCCGTCTGATGGTGATAAACGGTACTGAACTTGAGCTGAGTACCCAAGCTAGCCTGCAAACTCCTCCAGAAATGGGACGTGAAACGACTATCCCGATCTGAGACTATGCTCATTGGAACACCGTACAATCTAACAATTTGGCGCACATACATATCCGCAAGCTTCTCCGTAGATGTACCCACTTTAAATGGCAGAAAGTGGGCTAATTTGGTCAACATGTCCACGATGACCCAAATCGCATATTTGCCTCCTGGAGAACGCGGAAGTCTCGATACAAAATCCATGGTCACATGTTCCCATTTCCACTCTGGAATGGGCAAAGGCTGAAGCAATCCACCTGGCCTCTGTCTCTCCGCCTTGACCTGCTGGCAAACTAAGCATCTGGACACGAAGCTAGCTAACATCCGCTTCATGCCATACCACCATACATGCTCCCTCATGTCTCTATACATCTTATTGGCACCAGGATGCATAGAGTATTGAGAATGATGCACCTCCTACAGAATCTCCTTGTACAATGTTCCTCTCGGTACACATAACCTGGTACCGTGTCGCAATGATCTATCATCTACGACGATAAATTCCTCTGCCAGCCAAACTGAACCTATGCTCTGATGCTCCTCAGAGACTCATCCTCGTATTGTCCGGCTCTGACCCGGTCCATCAGCTCTGACTGCACCTGAAGTCCCCACATCTGTGCTGCGACTCCAGGAACTAGTACCTCAATGCCCAAACTGTCAAGATCTGCCAATAAATGTCTGTCTCTAGTCAAGCACATAGCTACGGGATACCTGCTCAAAGCAACCGCGACTACGTTGGCCTTCCCAGGATGGTACTGCAAAGATATGTCGAAGTCTTTCATCAGCTCCAACCATCGTCACTGCCTGATATTGAGCTATTTTTGTGTAAACACATACTTTAAGCTCTTATGGTCTGTGAAGATCTCTACTCTCTCTCCATATAAATAGTGTTTTCATATTTTGAAAGCAAAGATAACCGCTGCCAACTCCAAATCATAGGTAGGGTAGTTCTTCTCATGCGGACGTAATTGCTTGGAAGCATAGGCAATCACCTTCCCGTACTGCTGCAACACACAACCCAAACCCTTCCCTGATGCATCACTGTAAATGAAAAATCCTCCTGCTCCTGATGGTAGTGTCAAGATGGGAGCTGTAGTCAATCTCCTCTTCAGCTCTTCAAATGCTGACTGACAATCCTCAGTCCAGACGAATTCTACGTCCTTCCTGGTTAGCCTAGTCATCGGCTCTGCAAGTCTGGAAAAGTCCTTAACAAACCTCTGGTAGTAGCCTGCTAATCCAAGGAAGCTCCTGATCTCTGTTACTGAACTCGGGGTAGACCACGATTCAACTGTTGTGATCTTCTTCAGGTCCACCGAGATTCCAACTCCTGTAATAACATGCCCAAGGAATTCAACCTTATCAAGGAAGAATTCATACTTCGATAACTTTCCATACAGCTTCTCCTTCATGAGGGTCTCCAGAACAATCCTTAAGTACTGCTCATGCTCCTCTAGGGTCTTCGAATATATCAGAATATCATCTATGAAGACTACAACAAACTGTTCCAGGTACTGATGAAACACCTTGTTCATCAGGTTCATGAACACTGTCGGGGCATTGGTCAACCCAAACGGCATTACTAAGAACTCGAACTTCCCATAACGAGTACCGAAAGCTATCTTCGGGATGTCTTGCCTCTTCACTTTTACCTGGTGGTACCCTGACCTCAAGTCTATCTTGGAGAATACCTTCGCTCCGCTCAACTGGTCAAACAAGTCATCTATCCATGGTAACGGGTATTTGTTCTTGATAGTGAGGTTATTAAGTGCCCTGTAGTCGATACACAAGTCTATCTTGGAGAATACCTTCGCTCCGCTCAACTGGTCAAATAAGTCATCTATCCATGGCAACGGGTATTTGTTCTTGATAGTGAGGTTGTTAAGTGCCCTGTAGTCGATACTGACCCATCCTTCTTTGGTACAAAAAGTACTGGAGCACCCCATGGTGATGAACTGGAATGGATAAACCCCTTGTCACGCCCCAGTCCCAAAATACGTAGGACTAGGATACGTAACCATGCCAGCCGCCCGTATATATGGCAACTCCAATATATGGAAACCATATATACGTGCGTACGCTGTATAATGAACAATAGTTCACCAGTGGTATAATTAATTTCAAGTCACAGGGTAATATCTAAATCTCATCCACAGAAGTCAAATATGAATAAACAAAAACCAGGTAACTAGATCTCAAAATAAAGTACCTAAAGAACAACAGTCGGATGGAAACAAATCCACTGTCGAAATAGAATATAAAATGAACCAGAATACACACCATAAAGAACATCTGACAATCATGAGGCTCGAAGAGAAAACCTCCTCGGAAAATAAGTAGCATGTCCGGATCTGCGCTCCTGCGAGTACTCAAGAATATACACACCTGGCAGGGGACCAGGTCCTCAGAGGGACATAGCAAGATACATAAAAATAGCATGCCATAATGTAAATACTGAATAAATAAATGGGGTGTGCTAACCATCTAAGTGAATGCAATTTAAAGACCTTGTAGTACGCATGGGAATGTGTAGGCTAGACATATGCTGATGTAATTCACCAATCGTCATGACTGGCTAGTATATGTGTCATATGCCCCCAGACGCATGGGCACTCTGCAATCGACCATGAGGGGCATGGTACGAAGGATATAACATCATGGAGGGGGGTGTCCTATATGCCTACTAGTAATCTTTCCCGCCCAATGTAGATATACAAGTCGTGAAAACGACGTGGACATCTCGAACTATGATACAAGTCTCAATAAAATAAACAACTGAGCTAAATACCGCTACACGTGTTGCTCACACTGATGGCCAGTCGCGCATGAGGCACGCGTCCCTACATGTACTCACTCTGTGACGTGTAATGATACGTGTCAAGGCCTGAGAAGTTATATCAATAACTTCACAACTTTAGGTGGGTCTACTAGACACTAGGTCAGACACAAGTCCTAACGTCAACGCCTTCGTTGACTGCACCCGAGTTCTCGGACGCGCACATTTATATAATATAAAAATAGATAAACATGTAACTAGCAATAACTGAATTTAAACAGTACAACAAGGCAAGGTATACTTGCCTGGCAAGAGCTGCAAAATACAATGTCCAGATGTCAAATGCCAAGAAGTCAGAAACTATGGCCTCAGAAGGAAAGTCTCCGGATGCTGAAATAAATATCACTAACAGTCTCAGAAAATATCAAATAGCTAGAAACGCCTGTCCTTAAGTCCAATTTGAACACAGGGACAAAAATGACAGTTTTCGGTCAAAGCGGGGTCCACATGTGGGCCTGCTTTGCACCGAAAAATGTATCAGGGTCAAAGGTCTCCAAATTGGCCAAACTTAGTGTCAACAAGTCCAGAACGTCGATACAAACCTAACGGAACTTCCAGAATTGGATTCCGATGAGCCGGTCACAAAATCGCCCGTCAAGTGGAGCCTGTGGGGCCCACGATACGAGATTTTGTCAACGTTCTCAGAATCGAACCAAACTTGGATCACAGGACCAGCGTATTTCTACGAGTCCGATGGCGCAAGTTTCGCCTCGATCCGACGTGTATACACAAAGTTGCAGCGTGTTCCAGAACAGGCGGATACGGGGTGTTGTCGGCGGATACGCGTTGATTCCGGTGTGCACGCACATCCAAATCAACTTCTGCGAAATCCCGCACGTCCGTATCAGCGGCGCGCACGTTTTGGTAAAGACCGCGTGCGACCAAGTCGTCCCGTTGGCGGGGCGTACTCAGTTCCGGGGTGAATCGGATCGTTGTTTTTCCTGTTTTTGGATCGCGTGCCGCGATCGCCACAGGACGCGATGCACCGTGCGGGTTGCACGGGCACCGAGAGGGTCACCTAGCCTACGTGTCATAACTGACGGAATTAAAAATGGAAACATGAGGAGAGAGGAAACGTTACCTGAACAGGGCTCCGTGAAATCTGAATTTTACGTGTCCGTGTGTCGATTAGACACAGGATTTGTGTCATGGATGTGTCCGGGCTGTGTCCGACTGCTGTGTCCGTTCTGAGTCCAGTGGTGGCTCGCCGGGGCTTCGCCGGAGGCGCTCAGGTGGAGCTCGTCGGTCAGCGGGACGGCCGGGCAGGGCATGGCGACGAGTGTCGGAGGAGGAAGTCAGGGAAGTCGCTGGCGGAGGGGAGAGGGCTCGGGGGAGAGGGTGGCTGTGCACAAAGGGGGGGGGGGGGTCGGGTGGCTGATGTCGAGGCCAGCAGGGTCGGGTGGCGGAGGGCAGCGACGGAGATGGCGTCGATGGTGGTGATGATGGTGGTGGTGGTGGTGGTGACAGATGGTGGTGGTGGCGGTAGAGATGGGGGAGAAGGGGGAGATCGGGTTGGTGGCTGTCGAGTGGCGGAGGTGTGGGGGAAACCGACGAGGGAGGAGGAGGAAGGCTGACGGAGGTCGGAGGTCAGCTTGCCGGCGGGGTCGGCTCCGGCCGGGGAGGATGAGGAGAGGAAGAGGGAGAGAGGAGAGAGGGAGCGGCGGGGAGGAGGAAAGGAGGAGGAGATCGGGTTGGTGGGGACGAGGGCGGCGAGGGGCTCGGCTCCGGTCAGGGGCGGCGGAGAGGTGGGCCGAGCGGGGGAAGAGGAGCAGCTGGGGGAGGAGAAGAGGAAGCTGGGAGAGGGGAGGCGCCAGCCGGGAGAGGAGAAGAGGAGAGAGGGAGCTCGGGAAAGCCTGGGGGGGGGGGGGGGCTCCGGCGGCGGGGCTCGCCGCCGGCGGCCGGGGGGAGGGTAGCTGCGGCTGGGAGTCGGGTTAGGGGTTGGGTTTTGATATTTTTCTTTTCTTTTCTTTTATAAAAGATTTTATTATTTTAATAAGAAAAATATCTAGAGATATTTTTGGGATATTTGTAGGATATTTCCGGGATATTTCCGAGATATTTCCGGGATCTTTCTGGGTGGGTCCCGTCTCCAAATGGACGGTGCAGGTTCATCGACCAGTGAGGGGGTGACACCTCGCACTGAAATTTGCAGGAAAGTCCCTGTAATTTCATAAATTGCGTAAAGTCCTAGTTTTGAGAAATTGCGCAATTACGAAATTGTCTGAGAAAACACCCGATTCCGAAAGATACTAAAATTCACAGGATTGAAGGAAAAAGCTGTGTGAGGGTCCCGAGGGGGTGGGGGTGAGTCTAGGCAGGGACTGGGCCTGGTTTTGGGGTGATACGGGCCATCGTATTTAATTAATTAATAAATACTGCGCACGGTGTTCTCTAATTATTTAAAGGCAGGTAGGGCCATAATTTTTCTACGGTGTCAATACACTAAATGTATTATACTCAGTGTAGAAAATTAACGTATTTTTGTTTGGGCAAAACAGGTGCACGTTGGGCCTCAAATCTCTAGGGATACAGAGATGGGTAAAGAGCAGGAAAATAAAATAGGAAATAAATACGGACTTTTATAACGATATTTGTGCGTCTCAAACGAGGCTCATTTTAGCACATCTGTGAGTTGCACAAAATTCAGGAAAATAGTCTAACATGTCTAGGACAGGTATGTGAACTTTGTTCGGGGATAACAGTCAAGGTAAGGCTCCAAATAATTCGGTGCCGGACAGGTGCACAAGTCAACAGTATATTTAAGCAAAATAAATTAAAATATTGCCATAAATCCTAAATTATTAAAATAATCCTAAAAATACTGAAATCTGGTCGAGAGGGTTTACAATCTACCCAACTTATAAAAATTTCGTCCTAGAAATTAAAACTAAGCCGGGATAGAAGTCAAAGACGGTATAAGATATAATTTCACAAAGTAATTTATATCTTGGTTTACGAATAGGTTCGAAAAACGTTTACGTATGTCGTCCGTACACTTCCAAGTATATTCTCCTGGCGCGCCATGCTTCTATGCCACGCGGACCAAGTAAATAAACTAATTACTCAACACTTTTTCTCGATGATCCAGGATTTCTACGGGCTGCTCCTGATACGACAAGCTCGGCCTAACGGTGATCTCCGAATGGTTGAGAACATAACTGCTGTCTGTCACATATCGCCTGAGTTGTGACACGTGGAATACTTCCACTCTTTCTAGCACGTCACTGGTCCAATATATCTTGGACTCAACTTGCTGCATCCTCCGAATCGAATGGTGTCTTTAGTAGGTGATATTCTCAAGATGACATGATCGTCCTCTTTGAATTCCAAGGGACGATGATGACGGTCTGCCTACTACTTATGTCTGTCTTGCATTGCTTGCAAGTGTCCTTGTATTTACTTAACTATCTCTACTGCGTTGACTATCAACTTTGGTCACGCGAATCCTTGTCTGGTAAAATGCTGACTGGTATGCCGAGCAATCTTACGATTTGCCTCATATTAGTAATGCCTCCATAGCTTCAGAGTAATTACGACGATTGCAAGTTCCAAATTCTTCTCATGCACTTATAATTGTCTGGATGCATCTGTCATTACCTTGTTATCATGTATTAATACGCATCCCAAACTATTTCCTGATGCGTCTGTAGATCACATAACCACCTGATCCGGACGGATAGTTAATACGGGTGCTGTGGTCAGTCGCTTCTTCAATTCCTCGAAAGCGGCTTGACACTCGTTGGTCCATAGGAATTCTTAATCCTTATAAGTCAACCTAGTCATAGGTGCTGCTATCCATTCAGGAGTCAATCAATTGTTCATCCAGGTGAAATACAATTAGACCTCTGACAGCAAATGATACATTCTTTATCGTAATACTTGAGTTCTGAACTTGACCCAAGTTACGAGGCAAAAATAAAATTCCATGTTGCCATAGTGATGCATGTATCAGGAACGTAATAAAACGTTAGGTAGGTAGCGAAGGTCATTCTAAAATAGCATAGTTTTATACTGCAATCTAATCTAATAATAGGGTTTGGTAATTACCCAAGAAACAAACAGAAATGGCTACAGAAACAATACACTTTCGTATTTATACTAAGTACGAGGTTTCGTCTTTCTGAAATAAGGGAAGACAGAAAAACAGTAATCAAGAGTTCAAGGGAAAGGTAATAGATTAGAAGTGTGGGGATCAAGGCGTTTAAAGAATTCAATGGGATTTGTCAAAGCAGTTGTGGATTAAAATATTATTTTTGGTAATTCCTATTCACATGCTCGTATCAGTACAGTTACGTAACTGATATGGTATGCTCAGACATATCTAGAGGGCAAGTACATCTGTCTACTAATCACTATATATCTCAATCCACGTAAAGTAGTTATGCGAAGGGCGAATCAAAATGCACTAAGGTTGATCAGACCGTAATACACTGATTCTGAATAGACAATTGTATTAGTGGGGTGGATCAGTCCCCAATAACACATGTGTCATGAACAAGCTCGATAAAGAATAAGCTTGCAAAACTAGGCTATAATAGCATCATAAGTCAAGGTAGGATAGCAAATTTAAGTATGCTAGATTATGATGAGAGAAATTACAACATAATTCACAATCACAAAAAGATAAGACTCTACAATCTCTATAGTTATTATTCTAATTCCTTGTCTAAGTTACTAGTTGACCAAACAGAGGTATGGCCTTCTAAGTTCTACAATCTTAACATAAGCTATAGGTTGTCTGCCTAAAACAGTGATTTCAAGAAAGTCTGCGTAAAGTAGGGATTCAAGGTTGTCTGCGTAAAGCAGAGATAAAATAAATTTGGCGTAACGCATGGCTTCAGAGCTATCCGTGTAATAAGTCTGTGCGTAGTAGTCTAAGCGTAAAAAGTTTTGCGCTAAAATCTGCGCAAAATTTAGCGGGCGTAAAGTTTTGCCTAAAAGTCTGCCTGCGAAAAGTCTAACATTCGTTGCAGCGTAAAGATGTACGAGAAACTCATGAGTTTGTCAGTTGAATTAGTGAATCCTGACATCTGACAAAAGTACTGCACAACGATCGAGTGGTCGGTTTGTGATGATGAATTTGCACGGGGACCCAGGTTGTCGTTTAGTGACTGATTGGATACAAGTCATTTACGCTCGCGGTGAGACAAAACCAGATGTCCTGTCAAAAACTGTTTCTTTTTGCACAGGGCTCGAGGCGTATCTCTGCCTTTAACACACAGGATTAGTCATGCCTGGGGAAAGCTAAGGCTGTAACACTACGCTCACATCCTATCATTATATTCTACGCCTAGTCAGGTTACTCTATGTTGGTTATCTATTATTCATGAATCATCAGGTTTACGCAGGGCAGTTACCTACGTGGCTCTCATGACACAGGATAAGGAAGACTAAAGGATCGTGGGTAGCAGTTGTCATAACTGCGGCGTAAAGGGGACAAGCTTCTGCATAATTTGGTTTTTTACGCCAACAAGAAAGTCATTTAGCTTTAAAGCCAACTAGGCAGTTGTTTGGATTCTTATGCCAACAACGGTCAAATGGGTTTTACGCCAACAAGAGTAAAAGGTCTCTGGCATAAAACTCTGGTTATCCAACATAGGATGAGGTTTCAGTCCTAGTGTTCAACCTTAGATTTCTATGGGTTTCTCAAGACTAGGGTCAATACTTATGATCAATTGTCTAACTAATCCTAGTAATATTTATACTACTCTCAAGTCATACGTAAATACATCAAGGAACAATAGTAAGTTAATCTATAGGTAGTGATGCTAGGGTTTATTAGGTAGTAGGGAAGACTAGGGTTCATTAAGTAATATGGAAGGTTAGGGTTCATTAAGTAGTCTGAACTTAATGATATGTCAATGCCCTAGTTGTATTTTAAGTGGGAATATTACCCTAAGTATCATTCTATCAACAAGTATTTCTATATTCTAGCAGGGGCTATACTTAAGGAATTATCAGGGAAGCACAGGATTCAAGCAAGATGCAATTATGTAAGTAGGACAGACTGGAAGGAAGATAAGTCATAGTCAATTATGGATGAGATCCTATACTTTAATCCTAGGTGCAGGCTTGCTCGGTACAGTAACGTAACCGAGACAATATGTTCTGACCTGCATGGGCCACCACTAAAAATATGTCACGCCCCAGTCCCAAAATACGTAGGACTAGGATACGTAACCATGCCAGCCGCCCGTATATATGGCAACTCCAATATATGGAAACCATATATACGTGCGTACGCTGTATAATGAACAATAGTTCACCAGTGGTATAATTAATCACAAGTCACAGGATAATATCTAAATCTCATCCACAGAAGTCAAATATGAATAAACAAAAACCAGGTAACTAGATCTCAAAATGAAGTACCTAAAGAATAACAGTCGGATGGAAACAAATCCACTGCCGAAATAGAATATAAAAGGAACCAGAATACACACCATAAAGAACAACATCTGACAATCACGAGGCTCGAAGAGAAGACCTCCTCGGAAAATAAGTAGCCTGTCCGGATCTGCGCTCCTGCGAGTACTCAAGAACATACACACCTGGCAGGGGACCAGGTCCTCAGAGGGACATAGCAAGATACATAAAAATAACATGCCATAATGTAAATACTGAATAAATAAATGGGGTGTGCTAACCATCTATGTGAATGCAATTTAAAGACCTTGTAGTATGCATGAGAATGTGTAGGCTAGACATATGCTGACGTAATTCACCAATCGTTATGACTGGCTAGTATATGTGTCATATGCCCCCAGACGTATGGGCACTCTGCAATCGACCATGAGGGGCATGGTACGAAGGATATCACATCATGGAGGAGGGTGTCCCATACGCCTACTAGTAATCTTTCCCGCCCAATGTAGATATACAAGTCGTGAAAACGACGTGGACATCTCGAACTATGATGCAAGTCTCAATAAAATAAACAACTGAGCTAAATACCGCTACACGTGTTGCTCACACTGATGGCCAGTCGCACATGAGGCACGCGTCCCTACATGTACTCACTCTGTGACATGTAATGATACGTGTCAAGGCCTGAGAAGTTATATCAATAACTTCACAACTTTAGGTGGGTCTACTAGACACTAGGTCAGACACAAGTCCTAACGTCAACGCCTTCGTTGACTGCACCCGAGTTTTCTCGGACGCGCACATTTATATAATATAAAAATAGATAAACATGTAATTAGTAATAACTGAATTTAAACAGTACAACAAGGCAAGGTATACTTGCCTGGCAAGAGCTGCAAAATACAATGTCCAGATGTCAAATGCCAAGAAGTCAGAAACTATGGCCTCAGAAGGAAAGTCTCCGGATGCTGAAATAAACATCACTAACAGTCTCAGAAAATATCAAATAGCTAAAAATGCCTGTCCTTAAGTCCAATTTGGACACAGGGACAAAAATGACAGTTTTCGGTCAAAGCGGGGTCCACATGTGGGCCTACTTTGCACCGAAAAATGTGTCAGGGTCAAAGGTCTCCAAATTCGTCAAACTTAGTGTCAACAAGTCTAGAACGTCGATACAAACCCAACGGAACTTCCAGAATTGGATTCCGATGAGCCGGTCACAAAATCGCCCGTCAAGTGGAGCATGTGGGGCCCACGATACGGGATTTTGTCAACGTTCTCAGAATCGAACCAAACTTGGATCACAGGACCAGCGTATTGCTACGAGTCCGATGGCACAAGTTTCGTCTCGATCTGACGTGTATACACAAAGTTGCAGCGTATTCCAGAACAGGCGGATACGGGGTGTTGTCGGCGGATACGCGTTGATTCCGGTGTGCACGCACATCCAAATCAACTTCTGTAAAATCTTGCACGTCCGTATCAGCGGCACGCACGTTTTGGTAAAGACCGCGTACGACCAAGTCATCCCGTTTGGCGGGGCGTACTCAGTTCCGGGGTGAATCGGGTCATTGTTTTTCCTGTTTTTGGATCGCGTGCCGCGATCGCCACAGGACGCGATGCACCGTGCGGGTTGCACGGGCACCGAGAGGGTCACCTAGCCTACGTGTCACAACTGACGGAATTAAAAATGGAAACACAAGGAGAGAGAAAATATTACCTGAACAGGGCTCCGTGAAATCTGAATTTCACGTGTCCGTGTGTCAATTAGACACAGGATTTGTGTCCTGGACGTGTCCGGGCTGTGTTGGACTGCTGTGTCCATTCTGAGTCCAGTGGAGGCTCGCCGGGGCTTCGCCGGAGGCGCTCAGGTGGAGCTCGTCGGTCAGCGGGACGGCCGGGCAAGGCATGGCGACGAGTGTCGGAGGAGGAAGTCAGGGAAGTCGCTGGCGGAGGGGAGAGGGATCGGGGGAGAGGGTGGCTGTGCACAGAGGGGGGGGGTCGGGTGGCTGATGTCGAGGCCAGCGGGGTCGGGTGGCGGAGGGCAGCGACAGAGATGGCGTCGATGGTGGTGATGATGATGGTGGTGGTGGTGGTGACAGATGGTGGTGGTGGCGGTAGAGATGGGGGAGAAGGGGGAGATCGGGTTGGTGGCTGTCGAGTGGCGGAGGCGTGGGGGAAACCGACGAGGGAGGAGGAGGAAGGCGGACGGAGGTCGGGGGTCAGCTCGCCGGCGGGGTCGGCTCCGCCGGGGAGGATGAGGAGAGGAAGAGGGAGAGAGGAGAGAGGGAGCGGCGGGGATGAGGAAAGGAGGAGGAGATCGGGTTGGTGGGGACGAGGGCGGCGAGGGGCTCGTCTTCGGTCAGGGGCGGCGGAGAGGCGGGCCGAGCGGGGGAAGAGGAGCAGCTGGGGGAGGAGAAGAGGAAGCTGGGAGAGGGGAGGCGCCAGCGGGGAGAGGAGAAGAGGAGAGAGGGAGCTCGGGAAAGCGGGGGGGGGGGGGGCTCTGGCGGGCGGGGCTCGCCGCCGGCTGCCGGGGGGGGGGTAGCTGCGGCTGGGAGTCGGGTTAGGGGCTGGGTTTTGATATTTTTCTTTTCTTTTCTTTTATAAAAGATTTTATTATTTTAATAAGAAAAATATCTAGAGATATTTTTGGGATATTTGTAGGATATTTCCTGGATATTTCCGAGATATTTCCGGGATCTTTTCGGGTGGGTCCCGTCTCCAAATGGACGGTGCAGGTTCATCGGCCAGTGAGGGGGTGACACCTCGCACTGAAATTTGCAGGAAAGTCCCTGTAATTTCATAAATTGCGTAAAGTCCTAGTTTTGGGAAATTGCACAATTATAAAATTGTCTGGGAAAACACCCGATTCCGAAAGATACTAAAATTCACAGGATTGAAGAGAAAAGCTGTGTGAGGGTCCCGAGGGGGTGGGGGTGAGTCTGGGCAGGGACTGGGCCTGGTTTTGGGGTGATACGGGCCATTATATTTAATTAATTAATAAATACTGCGCACGGTGTTCTCTAATTATTTAGAGGCAGGTAGGGCCATAATTTTTCTACGGTGTCAATACACTAAATGTAGTATACTCAGTGTAGAAAATTAAAGTATTTTTGTTTGGGCAAAACAGGTGCACGTTGGGCCTCAAATATCTAGGGATACAGAGATGGGTAAAGAGCAGGAAAATAAAATAGGAAATAAATACGGAATTTTGTAACGATATTTGTGCGTCTCAAACGAGGCTCATTTTAGCACATCTCTGAGTTGCACAAAATTCAAGAAAATAGTCTAACATGTCTAGGACAGGTATGTGAACTTTGTTCGGGGATAACAGTCAAGGTAAGGCTCCAAATAATTCGGTGCCGGACAGGTGCACAAGTCAACAGGATATGTAAGCAAAATAAATTAAAATATTGCCATAAATCCTAAATTGTTAAAATAATCCTAAAAATACTGAAATCTGGTCAAGGGGGTTTACACCCCTTGTCTTGCAACTCATCCACCTGCTTCTTCAACTCTGCCAGTTCGCTGTTGTTTACCCTATAGACGTGCTGAGAGATTGGCTTTGTGCCTGGCACTAAATCTATAGAGAATTTCACATCTCTGTCCGGCGGCAACCCCGACAACTCCTCTGGAAAGACATCCAAGAACTCAGCAATCAACGGATATGGCGACTCCTGCTCTTCTACCAAAGCTCCACAGAAATTGCCTTCGTTCTGCTCTGCTCCTCGGACAAACTCGAACTCCGGCTCTCGTGGCGGGTGAAATAAAACTCTGCCTCCACGACAATCGATACTAGCGTGATGTCTACTCAACCAATCCATCCCGAGTACTATATCGTAACTCGGAAGTGGCATTATAAGTAAACATACGCTCAGCTCACGGCCTCCCAAATAAACTTTTTGGTTCTTGCAAACATCACTGACCAGGATGATACCAGCCCCAGTCTTGATCTTGCAAGTCCGCGCCAACGGTTCAGACTCAAGACAATGCCTCAAAGCAAAGGATACAGATACAAAACTATAAGAGGCACCAGAATCGAACAAAACATGAGATGGAAAGGAGTCAAGATAAACTAAACCTGAGATAACATCGCTAACCGGCTCCTCCTCCTCGACAGTCAAGGCAAAAGCTTGCCCCTGTCGCTGCGTTCCACTCTGCTGCTAATGCTGGGCAAACTGTTGCTGCTGCCATGGAAGAGGTCCTCTTTGCTGCTGTCCCACTGGTGGTCTAGCGGGTGCCCTTTGTGCATGTCCTCCACCCTGAGCTGGATGAGCTGGGACTTTGGGACAAGCCTGCAAATGATGATCTCCCGATCCACAGAATAAGCATTAGCCTAGCCTCATCCTGCATGCGTCCCATCCGTGTCATTGCTTCTTACAGAAAGTGCAAAAAACTGCTGCCCTCTGGATCTGATGCATCTGTTGAGCCGGCACTCTAGTTGGCTCGTGATACTGCTGCCTCTGGTGCTGATAAGGCCTCTGGTGCTGCTACTGGAAGTGAGGCCTCTTCGCTGGACCCGTATCGTTGCTGGATCCTCATATGTCCATCGGCCTCTTAGAGCCAAGCTCTAAGTCATCCTCCGCTCTCTGCGCTTGTCTGAGTATCTCCTCGAAGGTGGCAGTAGGATCTTCGTTGGTGTGGGGTTTGACCTCCCGGTTTAGGCGCTTCTTGAACTTCCTTGCTCTGCCTCTAGGGTTCTGACCCTCCACGAAGTGACCTAGACGGCAATACTCTGCAGTATACTCGTCCACTGACAAACCTCCCTGGACGAGGTATTGGAACTGACTCTCCAAAGATATAAGGGCTACGTCTGGGAAGAACTTTTCCTTGAAAAGCTCTTTGAAGTCTTCCTAAGAGAGTCCTGGTAATGCAATCCTCGGGTCTATCCGGAACCATGTCAAGGCAATATCGAACATCATACAACCCGCTGCCTCTATCTGTAGCATTTCTGGAATTTGTGCCAGTCGTAGGTTCCGTTCGATGTCCTCGATCCACTCATCCGCATAGATATCCCCTCTGTGCCCCTGAAGTCCTTTGGGCCCATCCTCTTGAAGTCGATGATGGTAGCCGGCCTCGGCTGATACGGAATAAACTGAGCTGGTATCGTCTGTGGTTGGGCTATAGTAGCTCTCTCAACTGTTGTAAGTACGATCTGGTGAGCATTCTCCACGCTCTGTCGCAGGACCTCTGACTGTCACTGCTGTACCTCCATCATCTGCTGGAAGAGCGCGAACATCTGCGTTTGATCAACTACAGGTGGTGGAGGTGGAAGATCCTCAAAAACTGTCTATTCTCTCCTCGGTACTGGAGGTGGAGCACCTCCGAAAGCTGCTGCCGATACGCCCACCTGGACCGGTGAAGCTGACCTCCTGAATGTAGGTGCTGGACCATCGTCTAAAGGTGTTGCCCTCATGGGTGATGAAGTGACTGATCGTGCTGTCGCGATACCTGATCCCTGGGAACGTGTCTTCGACGGCATCCTGAAGATAGATTGAAATACGGAATCAATATTAAATATGATACGATATCATCAAAGAAAGACAGAACTTTATTCAAAGTAAAACAATATTCAATAGATAAGGATTTGCAAAAATAGATATTAGAATTTTTCTAGGTGTGATTGAGTAAATTCTCAGCCTAAATCCTATTTTCTAAAGCAGGCTCGTAGCAGTACTCTAGATGAGCGCAACTACAATATCTATCAAGACCTGCATGGGCCACTACTAAAAACGTGTCACGGCCCGCACCCGAATATTCGGACATGAGTACGTGGTTACGCCCAACCTACGCCGCATAATCGGCGGTAGAACGCTGTCTGGGTCATTTCTAACTATTTAATATCTCAATAATATAATATGGTATTTGTCAATCATCTCAACTCCAATGGAGGAGCAATATGGTATCTCACAAGTATATCTAATCCCAATCACAAACAAACTAAGGAAGAATAATGCACGAATGGAATAGCGAAGGAAAGAATAAAGATATAATCTACAATCTGAAATAATATACAAGTTGTGAATCCACCAAAATAATAGTCTAATACAATCCAATACAAATAACTAGACCTCATCGGGCTCTGCAACTAAGTCCTCCTGGTCAATAGGAGTAAAGGTTCTAGTCTAATGGTTTCACTAATTAATACAACCTCCTAATCCATGGGCCTATTTCATGGGCTCAATCTAAACTCATTTAACAAGTTGGTTCATGCATTCTAATAAATAGGTTAGGTCTACACAAGTCTAAACAAATCTACAACTAGCAATAAATAAATAATACAATAATTAAATAAATTATGCATGCACAATATTCGATACAAAAATCCTAAAATAAATATTACCCATGTCAATTACCAAACTATCCTTGAGTGAAAATGTGAGGGTGACAAGAACCTCGTCTATGGTGAAGATGACCGGAGCCCTCAGGAGTGCCGGTGGAGCCGCTTGACGGAGGAGACTATGCGGTGGAGAAGAGGATCGCCATGGCATGGTTCGACGAAGGCATCGGACGGATATACAAAACTGTCGTCCAACACCTGTGATGACAGTCAGGGTCGCGGGTGGAGAGAGGAGGGGAATAAAAAGAGGAAGCTGCAGGTGGAGAGAGGAGTTTGCTTTAGAAAATAAGTAGGAGAGTTGGGGGCTTTGAGACAAAGGGCAGAAATTTTTGGTTAACGAAAAAGGAGGGCTGAGTCGCAGGTCGTGAACAAATTTCAAAAATTTAGTTTCTATTGGCGTTTCCTAGTAGCGCTCCATGGACCACAACCGTCAATATAAGTCCTAAAAAAAAATTCAAAAAATTACTAAAATGGTAGCTGCAATGTAAGGAAGAATATTTTTGCACATGCATTACTTGACGGTTATAACCAAACCGTCAATAAATCAAGTAGTTTTTCTTGATGGTTCCTCCAAAATAGTCAAGTATTATGATCAAAATTTCTAAAATAACACAAAAAGGGGTATTTTCTTGACGTATGTTTAAAACCGTCAAGATAACGGCTTTCTTGACGGTTTTGGCCATACGTCAAGAAATTGACCATCAAGAAAAGTTATTTTTCTTGTAGTGTATGTTAAGAATATACTACATAGATAAAATTCTACATATTTAATGTTGAAATCATGTATTCAATATAAAGATATTATCACACACTATGTTAATTAATGTAAATCAAAGTACTGATTAGCAAATAACTTAGAATGATTGGTTATTGTTGATTCAATTTTTGAATTTTTAGAATAATTTTATAATATTATATGTATTTTATCATAGTTTCTAATCTAACTTATCCTTTAGTTTTAATATTTAACATTAATTTTTCACATTTATTTGCAAAAATACACCTAGTTTAGACTATGTCATTTTTGAAATTGTCACATCCTAGTCCCAAAATACGTAGGACGAGGATACGTGGTAATGTCCAGTTACGTATCAAGTAGAATCAAGTCCAACTCGAATACGTATTCGTTGTCCATAGTCGGTCAAACTATCTATAAGTCTCTATGATATCATAACAAACTATGTCTTAAACCACAAAATAGAAATATCAAATAGCACTACCTCCACACAGTAAGCAAGGTATACTTGCTTCGGTGCGTGATTACATGACTACAACACGAAAAATGGGCTTCTTGTCCACCTCTAATTCGTACACGTGTGCATAAGCCTCGCTCCTTCCTCGAAGTCCAAGGCTGGGTCCTGGGAAGCTCCTACGAGAGTTGAGTGAGAGCTAGAGAGTGACCGAGAGAGATGAAGAGGCTTTGAGAGAGTGAGAGAAAGGTTTTATATATATATATATATATATATATATATATTAGAGAGAGAGAGAGAGAGAGAGAGAGAGATTGCATGGAGTGAACTGAGAGAAGGTTTGATAGTATACATATATAAACCATCAGAATGAATTATGGCCGTTAGATTTAATCGAACAACCATAAACAAATCAAATCTAGCATAATCTACATAAACAGTATTCTGGCACAGTATTTTGTTGGGATGAATTTTGCTCTAAATTCTAGAGTTTTTGGTTAACCAATCTGTAAACCCCCTTCCTTTAGATTTATTTTATTAATTCTAATGAATAATTTATTATACTAAAAATATTGTATAAGAATATGTACTAATATATATTAGCAATATATATGTGTGACTGTAAATTTATTATAAATAAATATATTATATAGATAATAATCAGATTAAGTGATATCAGACTAACTAAATATAAATAAATATATATAGGCATAAATATGAAAGAAGGGTTAAAATACTAAGTAAAATATATATACCAAAAATAATAATTTTAAGTAAATAAGACTAAATGAAAAAAAATCATTATGAATAAAGAAAAAATAATATATAAAAGATATTATATTTTTAAAAAGAATTTAAATAAATATAAGAAGATAAAATAAAAGAATTAAATAGAAATTAATAAAGTAAAGGAAAAAGTAAAAATAATAAATAATAAAAAACTCCCCATGAATAGTGTCGTCTTCAACCCGATCCTCCATAGTAAGCTTTCTTCGAAATATTTGATTTGATTCATGAAAGAATCAAATCCTTTAATCAAATCCAAAATTCAAAATTTTATAATATCTTCAAATCCAAAATTAAATATCTCCTTATCAATATTTCATCACGTAAATTTGGAAATCTAATCTATAAAATTAATTTTATCGAACCCAATATCCCTCGGTTCTTTGAAGTTTTTTAAAGTATTTCAACCCCTCTCGTTAAGTTCAAATTCTCTCAATAGTACCCCGATGTGTTCGCCTACCCTTGGTGAACTGTCCCGACCTGCCTCAAAGGCCGACGATCGTCGAAGGATCATCCAACCACCTTCGCTGTGCCGACTGCACAATACAGAATCGAAGCCGAAGTCCCAACTTTGTCGGTATATTTCTCGTTCAACTCATGATAATTTTTCAAACCAGTTTCTTCGTTGGAACCACAACATAACCATCTTCATGTCCCTTCTTTTAGTTTTAATAAATCAAATTCAATTAAGTGAAAACAATCAATCAAAATCTCATGAAAAAATGGTTTATGTATATAAAAACAGATCTGAACCATATGTCACGTTCCGATTTCGCGGAATCGATAATCGTCCCCCGGACGTGATGCCGTGCAAGCATAAGTTGCGCTCGCACAAGGCCTAGACATAATGAGATATTTATAGAAACACAACAACAGAGTGCACAAGTTAAAGAACATATATTAAAACGAAGAAAAGTTCTCTTTATTGATAATGTACATCTTTGTTACAAACTCTTGACTCAAAATTAAATGTGTGCCGTGCGGAAATACAAGATGGATGCGAAATAAGATAGTTGTTCCATACATTACAGCCCATACTAAAACTTCAAAAGATAATAGACCTTCGGGCAAAGTTATTGCCTTGCCACGGAGCTACATAGAGTATGTGCACGAGCTCCGGAAGATTTATACATGCGTCCAAAAATAGGAAAATGACTGTGTCAAAGTGGTGGACTGTTGGAGAATGGCCTCAGCTCCTCGCATCGTCATCTCGGCTAGGAGAACCTATTGCAACGAGGGTCAATACATCAAAATGTACCGGTGAGGGCGAGCTAACCCAACTAACAAAATTGACATGGTATTCATGTAAAGCATACAAATTATTATTGTGGTCTTTCTATCTTGTCTTAGTTCAAGTTACAGCATGCAATAGATATGAAATAACTGAAATAACCATGCCACCGTTCGGTGACATTTATCTGCACCGTCTGAATTACCTGCACAAAACTTACCATGACCTTCTCTTCCACGAAGACATAGTTAGCTTGCACAGTTTAAATATACAAAGGGGTTACTGTCATCACGATCCATCATGGACTATAGTCTAGGTAGAAGGCGATGCTTGCAGCTCAGGTAGCGAGCTCCACTATAAACTCCCGACCCACCCGTGCTAGGTTGCTAGCACGACTAACAGTTATTCCGCCAGGGACGAATCATCCCCAGTGCCCCGGCGACCGTTCGTAGGAACCATATACCATGTGCACAAGTTGTCCATGACCAATCGATGCCTAAAATACTAAGTTATCATATGCAACATTTCAAGACATCATAATGAACGAAACTACTTAGCACAGTGCAATAGCATAGTCTATCTGCTTGAGTGATCGCAGTATAAGATGTGTGATATTCGTCACAGAGTTATTGATGAATATATTCTAGCTAGCACTGAAACATGATAAAACACATAATGAGCAAGTATGCGATAGTGTGATTGTTTCATAATTGTGTGTGTGTTTTGCATCAAGTGTTCCAAGTTTCTTATTATCTTGACTCGATTATTATTTTTATGGTATCGTTGATCGGAACGCACGAGTCAAATTATTAAGAGTGAAGACTTGGAAGAAGAGCCAGCTAATCGAAAGTAAGGCAGGCCACTCACAAGTTAGTGAATCAGGGAAGAGAAATAAGAGATCTTCAGGACTCCGCTCGCGTGTCGCCTACTCACCTGCACACATCAACAGATGATCAATATCTCCTTGCCTCGATCTCACAAAGTTTGATACAAAATATGAAGTTCAAAGAACAAAGACAACGAAATCCATCAAAATCGTTCAAGAAAACGCAAGTCACAAAACCAACGAGAAAGTAACCAAGTGGCATCGAAAACGAGCAAAGAAACCAACGCAACGGAAAGGTCCCTCGCAACTCTGTCGTCGAGTCCTACCTTGAGGCATGATCCACTGAATGTGGAACTTAATTCTGAAGAAACCAATCCTTAATGAGGAAAGGATCTTGATTCAATCTGTCCTGATTGAACGATACTAAGTTTTTCTTAGTCGCGCTCCCCGAAAAGGGGGAACGAAGTACTATATCTTAACAAACTAATAAAAAGTTTTGTCCTCGAAACTTAGGAATGGAATATATCCCTAAGAAAACAATGAGGGAAACTGTTTCTTTATATCTGATTTGAGTTCCCAGGTTGACTCCTTAACCGCATGGTTTTGCCAAAGTACGCGCACAAGCAGGACTGAAAGATTCTGGAGCTGCTTTTCTTTCAAATCCAAGATCTAAACGGGCTCTTAAATATACGGCAAGTCTACCTGCAGATCCAGCTGGCCAAAATCTACCACGTGGCTTGGGTCATGCACGTACTTGCTAAGCTATTATACATGGAAGATATCATGCACATCTGACAGGGCTGGTGGCAATGCGATTTGGTAGGCAACTTGGGCGACCCGCTTGAGGATTTTGAATGGGCCTACAAATCTCGAACTTAGTTTCCCCTTCGCTCTGAATCTCATGACTCCTTGCATGGACGTGACTTTAAGAAATACATGGTCACCTACTGCAAACTCGAGGGTCTTCGATGGGAGTCGGCATAACTCTTTTGTCTACTCTGAGCCACCTTTAGCCTATTACAGATCAAGCGAATCTTCTCAACTATTTGTTCAACCAGTTTTGGGCCGAAAACCTGACGTTCCCCAACTTCGTCCCAATATATTGGTGACCTGCACTTTCGCCCATATTATGCCTCGTACGAAGCCATTTGGATGCTGGATTAATAGTTGTTGTTGTATGCGAATTCCGCCAACGGTAGATGAACGTCCCAACTAGGCTTTGAATCAATCACATAGAGCCGTAACATGCCTTCGAGAATATGATTAACTTGTTCGGTCTGGCCGTCGGTCTGAGGATTATAGGCAATATTATAGGCTATCCCATAAACATGACATGAATCATCCATCTCAATCCGAGATGATGTATACTGGAACACCGTGCAGACAGACTATCTCATTAAGATATATCTGAGCGAGATGATCGACGCTCAAAGCAACTTTGATAGGAATAAAGTATGTGTCACGCCCCAGTCCCAAAATACATAGGACCAGGAATACGCGACCCGCCAGCTACGCATTCGACCAGACTCTAGTCCGACTCGAATACATATAAGCTGTAATAAAAATGGTCACTATCTAAATAAACCAGTAAATATAAACATCTATGTCTCAATCCACAATGAATAGAAATACACAAGAATGAGCTACATGTGCTACAGTCGGCCGCCCAGTAAACACATAAACTTGAATAGACTCGAGAAGAGATGAGTCTACAAAAACTAGGCTACAACAGCAGATGAATAATCAATATGAATAAAGTAACAATAATGCCGGTAGAAATGATATGAGTACCTGGTACCAATGCCTGCAAGACAAGCAACTCCATCAGCAACTCCAAATGCTCCGTAATCGTCTATACTGCAAAACTAGCAGGGGACCAGGTCCTCAGAGGGACGTAACAAGGTACAAAAATACAGCATGCCAAAGTACAACAGAAAGTACAAGTACAACGACGGTGTAATCTAGCATAACCACCTAAGTGAGACACAGTTTTGAAGATAATGTTCGACGCGTGGGCTGTCCAAAAACTATAGCTCCGAACACAGAGACACATGGGACGTACCGTAGCTCCGAGCACAGAGTCACACGGGTGATACAACTACTCCGGATACAGGAACACTACAAAAATAGATCATATACATATATATATAGCGCGTGCAGAGGAGCCCAAACGTCTAGTAACTGTCTTCCCCATCCCAAGCGGTCAACGATTGTGCATTGAACCTAAACCTCTATCTAGCAGTCTCGTCATACTGTAGTAACTATCAATCAACGCGACCCTTAGGTCGTCCCAGGTTCCGGTCATGATATCAGTATCAGGATACAGGAAATCTGGCACGATGACAGTGTCTGGATGTGTCCTAGGGTTATGATATACACAGGTACGTACATCAAGGTATTATGAACCATCTATCATTCATTACGAGACGTTACGACGAACGTCTACACCCGGTTGTGATCCGGATGCGAAGTAACGATTCTAAACAAACATGCGCACAATGCATATATTAAAACAATAAATAACTGGTAACTAAAATACAGGGTGGCAAGGTACACTTGCCTGCGTCCGGCTGCTGATGACGGGGATCCGGTACAACGTCCAAGTCCGCGGGTCCCGTAGTACCTAGAGATGAGGCACAAGCTCAATCAATAACTATCACGAGACTGAAATAAGATGTGACACACGTCTAATCATATGTTTAAACTCAGCTACAACTCACAGGGACTCGACGCTAGAGGGTTGACCAAGGTTGACTCGGAGTATGTTACATATAATCAAATTTATCATCTGCACAATATCATCAAACCAACCTTCAATCTTACTATCTTCATCACAATATTCAGTAGTTCAATCCATGATCAAATTCTTAGTTTCACCCCGGGTTCACAGACGTTAACATGTACATTGACGTATTTTATTCTCAAATAAATAATTAATATTTCTCAGTCCTCAATCACTGACTCATGGTTTGATATTATAGCTATTTCACAATCAATCACCTGCTCCCAATGTCCATCAATATTTTAATATCATAGTATTATTCAGTAATAATTTAACTCTGCTCATCAACAGTGATCAAAATGCATAAGTTAATTAGGACAACACCCTAAGTGTCTCATATAGCACTTAAAACCCAACCTCAATATATAGCACATTTCCATCCATCACGTGTATATATTCCATGTCCTCAATCAATTCATATTTAAACCTTAAATATTCAACTTAGTATTTCACCATCAATGTATATTATGACATGTTTATTTCAACCTAAAATTCCACATACACATAATACAACCCTAAAGCTAACTTAACTAATAAATAATATAATAAACACAAAAATGTACATAGGTAGAGGGGGAGGGGTTCACCTTGGCGACGTGGTGGTTGCTGGCCGGAGGGGGTAGTCGTGGTAGTGGAGCTCGGCTGTAATGGGGAGTGGTGGTGTGAAGTGGTGATGCTGGTGGTGTGAGGTGGTGGAGAGGGAGATGCTAGTGGTGTGAGGGTGACCGGAGGGGAAGCTGCTGGAGGAAGGTGATGGCTGGAGTCAGCGGGCGGTGGTGTTGTTGGCCGAGGGGGAGGCAGGGTGCTGGCAGTGAATGCCGAGGGTGGGGGAGTCACGGTGGTAGTGGTGCTGGTGATGGCAGTTGTGGAGGAGGTTGACAGGGAAGGTGGTCATGACGGTGGCTCGGGGGAGTGTTGGTCTGGGTCGGGTTGCGGGCTCGTGGGGTATTGTGGAGCTGCGGGTGGTGGTGCAAGGGGAAGCAGTTGGAGGATGGTTGGCCGGGTCGTGGGAAGTCCGGTCGGGTGTAGTGAAGAAGAAGAAGAAGAAGAAGAAGAAGAAGAAGAAGAAAGGAAGAAGAAAGGAGGAAATAATATACTATGGTTGAGAGTTTGTGTAGTGAAGAGGGAGGAGAGAGAGAGAGAGGGGGGTGGAGTTTTCTAGGTTTGGGGATTAGGGCTTGCTCTTGGAAAGAGTATGATGAGACACTTTATAGAGATGTGTGATGGTGAGTGTGTGTTGAGGATGAGGGTTTAATTATTGGATGGCTAGGATTTAATATGGAAGATTTTTTATTCAAAGGAGAGGGGTGGGGTTGACTAGTCAAAGAATGGAGGGCTTCTCCATTTGGCTTGAGCCAATGGGGTGATGCCACATAGTGCAACTTTTGCAAATTAGTCTCCTAAATTTGGGTATTTGCACAGACACATGAAATGATAAAAAATTTATGGAAGAATTGATGTTTGGTGTTTTGTAGGGTGAGGGGTGTTGTGTGTTTTGTATGGACTTAATTCATGGGGTATTGGGTTAAGTTGGGGTTAAAAATGGGATTAGTCAAAGTTGGTATCCCCAATTAAATTAAAATAAAATGCCATATGCTCTTAAATTAAATGGGGGCACATGGGGTCTCAATTGGGAGTGACACAAAGGTCATGAACGGTGTAGGCTTGGTGTCAGTCTTGGACCCTTTAATTGGTCCGGCTTAACGGGTTGAGTTGGTGTCTCAAAATTGATGGCAACGACACAGGTGCGCGACACAAGATTAAATATGGGTTTCGGATACGGAAAGTTGTGCAATTAAATTAAAGCACAAGGGATTATGATTTTGAGTGACGAAAAAGTCCAGCGCCTAAATTGGCGTGTCAAGTCTAGAATGCAATAACTTGTTGGAAATTATGGGCTGATGTTGGGCTCCGAATATTGCAACAACGGTAGGGCGCACCAAGGGTTTAAATAAAGAAACAGACATCTGCAACCTTAAATCTAAACCTCAAATACCTGATGTTAAACCAAAATTTTTTAACCCATAACCCATCTATCTATGAAAACAGATGAGGGGGTTTACATCTTTCCCAACTTAGAAAAATTTCGTCCCCGAAATTAAAAGTAAAGCACGATAATAGCTACGAGAATTTAAAAACGAATTGGTAATCAAATGCGGTACGAAAATTCGTACCTCGATCCTCAAATAGATACAAAAAATACTGTCGAATAGAATCCTCGCGCTCCCAGGTAGATTCGCCTGGCGAATAAAGTTTTCATGCAACTCTGACCGGTCGAATAGTCTGACCTCTCAAAGTCTTCTTACTGTGATCGAGTATCTCCACTGGCTGCTCCACGTAAGATAAACTGGGCCCGATTGTAATCTTTGAATGATCAAGCACGTGGCTAAGGTCTGCCACGTATCTTCTCAACTTCGATACGTGAAATATGTCATGCACTCCTTCTAATGATGGAGGCAATGCAAGATGATAAGCCACTTCGCCAACTCGTTCCAAGACGTCAAAAGGTCCGATGTACCTCGAACTCAGCTTGTCTCTGCCTCCGAATCTGATGGTACCACGAGTAGGCGATATATTCAAAAATATATGGTCCCCTTCCTTGAACTCCAAAGGTCTGCGGTGCGCATCTATCCAATGCTTCTGTCTGTCCTATGCTGCACGCAGGTGGCTCTGAATCTACTTGACTTTCTCTACTGTCTGTGTCACCAACTCTGGACCAAGTATTTGACGCTCTTCCACATCACTCCAATATACCGGTGACCTACACTTCCTGTCGTACAGTGCCTTATAAGGTGCCATCTGTATGCTGTCCTGGTAGCTGTTATTGTAGGAGAATTCCACCAAGTATAAATGGTCCTCCCAAGATCCTCCAAAGTCGATCATGCACGCTCTCAACATATCCTATAGTATCTGTATCGTGCGCTCTGACTGGCCATCACTCTGTGGATGATATACAGTGCTGATCTTGAGATGAGTTCCTAGACTCTCCTGCATACTCCGCCAAAAATGTGACATAAATCTGGAATCACGATCTGATACAATGCTGACAGCCACTCCATGTAGTCGTACTATCTGCCTCATATGCATGTCAGCTAAAATCTCTGTGGACTTCCCAACTATGGAGGGCAAGAAATGTGCAGACTTGGTGAGTCTATCGACGAAAACCCTATATGCATCCTTCCCGCTATGGCTCCTCGGGAATCCTGTGACGAAGTCTATGGTAATGTGTTCCCACTTTCACTCGATAATGGAAAGCGGCTGCAATAGTCCTGCAGTCCTCTAATGTTTAGCCTTGAGTTGCTGACAGACCAAATATCTCGTCTTGAATCTTGCAATCTCTCTCTTCATCCCATGCCACCAGTAGTGTTGTCTCAAATCTCGGTACATCTTTGTACCCCCAGGATGAATAGAATAAATAGAGCTATGAGCCTCGGTCGTCAACTCCTGACGTAGCTCGCCACTCGGAACGTATGGGCGATCTCCATACCTCAATGTTCCATCTTCATGAATCCTAAGTCCCTTCTGTACGTCGGCCTCTGTCCTCTCTCGCAGTTGCCAGAATCTCGCATCTGTAGGCAGGGCTGCCCTGATCCTCTCAACCAATGTAGACTGAACCTCGAGACTGGCCATCTGTCCATCCATGCCTGGCAATACAATCTCTATCCCAAGCTTCTGAAGATCCTCTAGCAATTGCCGCTGAGTCATCAAAAAGTATGCCATAGGCTTCCTGCTTAAGGCATCTGCTACTACATTCGCCTTGCCAGGGTGGTACTATAACTCTATATCATAATCTGTCATCAACTCTAGCCAGCGCCTCTGTATCATGTTGAGCTCCTTCTGAGTGTAGACATACTTCAGACTTTTGTGATCTGTGTAAATCTTAACACGCTCTCCATAAAGGTAGTACCGCCATAGCTTTAGTGCAAATATTACCACAACTAGCTCTAGATCGTGCGTCGGATAGTTCTTCTCATGAACTCTCAGTTGTCTTGATGTGTAGGCTATTACCTTGCCGTGTTGTATCAGTACACATCCTAATCCTCTCCCAGACGAATCACTGTATAAATCCTCCCGATCCTGAAGGAATTGTCAAAAATCAGTGCTTATGTTAGACGCTTCTTCAGCTCATCGAAAGCCGTCTGACACTCTTTGGTCGAGATAAACTCCTCGCCTTTACGCGTCAGTCGCGTCATAGGCGCAGCAATCCTCGAGAAATTTTCTACGAACCTCCGATAATATCCGGCAAGTCCGAGAAAGCTCATAATCTCTGTAAATGATGTAGGGGTTGGCCATGTCTCAACTGCAACTATCTTCTCCGGGTTAACTGATAGTCCATCTCTGGTGATTATGTATCCCATGAAGGGTACTCTATCCAAACATAACTCACATTTGCTGAGCTTGGCGTACAGCCTCTCTTGCCTCAGCGTCTCCAACACGATCCTGAGATGTCTCTCGTGCTCCTCCTGGCTCTTAAAATATACCAAGATGTCATCGATGAACACCACCACGAACTTATCTAAGTACTGGTGGAAAATATTGTTCATCAGGCACATAAATACTGCTGGCGCATTGGTTAAACCAAACGGCATGACTAGAAACTTATAGTGTCCATACTTCGTCCGAAAAGCTGTCTTCGGAATGTCCTCTCTCCGTACCTTGATCTGATGATAGCCTGATCTGAGATCGATCTTCGAGAATACATATGTGCCACTTATCTGATTCAAATAAATCATCGATGTGTGGCAAGGGTACTTGTTCTTTATCGTTACAACATTTAACGCCCTAAAATCGATACACAAATATAACGTCCCTGTAATCAATACGCAAACGTACCGTCCCGTCCTTCTTCGGCACAAAAAGATGGGTACTCCCCATGGAGAAATACTAGTCCGACTGAAACCCTTGTCTAAGAGATCCTCTACTATGGACCTTCAACTCAACCAACTCTATCGGTGCTAGTCTAAAGACGAAAAAATAACTGGCTCGGCTCTTGGAGTCAACTCTATAGCAAACTCTATCTCTCTGTCAGGTGGCAGGCCTGGAAGATTCTCTAGAAACACGTCCTCAAACTCGATATAATGCAGGGGTACAGTGGTTCACCTTTTGCAATGTGTGCCCCTAAGGTAGATGGGCCCCATGCTCTTGGTCTCCCCAAAGAAGCTCAAACTCAGGGTAATCTGGTGGTCTAAATATAGTGCAACCACGTCGACAATCTACCGTCGCATGGTATTGGCTCAAACAACTCATGCTAGGACGATGTCATAGTCTAGACTTAACCTCATAATAAATTCTCCCGTTCTGTTTACAACACTAATCCTCCAAAAGAAAAATTCTTCCTTGGCTAATGTATAATTTCTCTTCTCCTCAAATTTTTTCCTAAAATTTTATTCGTCAAATTTTTTCTTTCCGTTATTTATTGCTCCGGGTCACATAGTGCAATTATAATAATAATATCACCCAAGCACATACTAGAATTTTTGGTATCAGATCATCATCTTCCAGGTGAGAGCCTAAAATTTTATCTCCTTTTGTCCATAATATCGTTCCTGGTATCGCTATCATATACAACAACTAATTTCTAGCATCGGGCTATGCATTTCCATAAATTATTCTAAAGGGTTATGATCAACAATCTTTCTAGCTCCCAGTACTTCCCAAATCACCGTTATCTCAAGTAAGGTTTTACCAGTTCTAAGGACATACTACTGGGTCCAATTCTCTTGCTAACATTCTCCACTAGTTCTAGCATCTAAAAAGAACCTATCATCCTACCCTACTGAGGGTAACAATCTTCTCAGAGATTATTGCACAAATTATGTCTTCTGTCGTCTGGACTTCGATCTTTTTCTGGAAGGAACCATCAGGCACAAGCGTTCGCCCTTCCGAAATAATAGGAGATGAGAAACAATAATAACGATATTGACGAAAACTGATCGAATATAATTGGGAAGTCCAATGGCGATAATCAATTACGAAGGGAGTTTTTAAAATCGATTATAGATTGAGCCTATTCAACAATAAATTATAATATCTATTCTAAATTTGCAGGCTCGCTTGGCACAGTCAGGTGACCAAGACGATTTAATTCGGACCTGCATGGGCCACCACAAAAATATGTCACGCCCCAGTCCCAAAATACATAGGACCAGGAATACGCGACACGCCAGCTACGCATTCGACCAGACTCTGGTCCGACTCGAATACGTATAAGCTGTAATAAAAATGGTCACTATCTAAATAAACCAGTAAATATAAACATTTATGTCTCAATCCATAATAAACAGAAATACACAAGAATGAGCTACATGTGCTACAGTCGGCCGCCCAGTAAACACACAAACTCGAATAGACTCGAGAATAGATGAGTCTACAAAAACTAGGCTACGACAACAGATGAATAATCAATATGAATAAAGTAACCATAATGCCGGTAGAAATGATATGAGTACCTGGTACCAATGCCCGCAAGACAAGCAACTCCATCAGCAACTCCAAATGCTACATAATCGTCTATGCTGCAAAACTGGCAGGGGACCAGGTCCTCATAGGGACGTAACAAGGTACAAAAATACAGCATACCAAAGTATAACAGAAAGTACAAGTGCAACGACGGTGTAATCTAGCATAACCACCTAAGTGAGACACAGTTTTGAAGACAATGTTCGATGCGTGGGCTGTCCAAAATAAAACCATAGCTCCGAACACTGAGACACATGGGACATACCGTAGCTCCGAGCATAGAGTCATACGGGTGATACAACTACTCCGGATACAGGAACACTACAAAAATAGATCATATACATATATATAGCGCGTGCAGAGGAGCCCAAACGTCTAGTAACTGTCTTCCCCATCCCAAGCGGTCAACGATTGTGCGTTGAACCTGAACCTCTATCTAGCAGTCTCGTCATACTGTAGTAACTATCAATCAATGCGACCCTTAGGTCGTCCCAGGTTTCGGTCATGATGTCAGTATCAGGATACAGGAAATCTGGCACGATGACAATGTCTGAATGTGTCATAGGGTTACGATATACACAGGTACGTACATCAAGGTGTTGTGAACCATCTATCATTCGTTATGAGACGTTACGACGAACATCTGCACCCGGTTGTGATCCGGACGCGGAGTAACGATTCTAAACAAATACGTGCACAATGCATATATTAAAACAATAAATAACTGGTAACTAAAATACAGGGTGGCAAGGTACACTTGTCTACGTCCGACTGCTGATGACGGGGATCCGGTACAACGTCCAAGTCCGCGGGTCCCGTAGTACCTAGAGACGAGGCACAAGCTCAATCAATAACTATCACGAGACTGAAATAAGATGTGACACACGTCTAATCATATATTCAAACTCAGCTACAACTCACAGGGACTCGACGCTAGAGGGTTGACCAAGGTTGACTAGGAGTATGTTACATCTAATCAAATTTATCATCCGCATAATATCATCAAACCAAACTTCAATCTTACTATCTTTATCATAATATTCAGTAGTTCAATCCATGATGAAATTCTTAGTTTCACCCCGAGTTCACAGACGTTAACATGTACATTAACGTATCTCATTCTCAAATAAATAATTAATATTTCTCAGTCCTCAATCACTGACTCATGGTTTGATATTATACCTATTTCATAATCAATCACCTGCTCCCAATGTCCATCAATATTTTAATATTATAGTATTATTCAGCAATAATTTAACTCTGCTCATCAACAGTGATCAAAATGCATAAGTTAATTAGGACAACACCCTAAGTGTCTCATATAGCACTTAAAACCCAAACTCAATATATAGCACATTTCCATCCATCACGTGTATATATTATATGTCCTCAATCAATTCATATTTAAACCTTAAATATTCAACTTAGCATTTCACCATCAATGTATATTATGACATGTTTATTTCAACCTAAAATTCCACATGCATATAATACAACCCTAAAGCTAACTTAACTAATAAACAATATAATAAATACAAAAATGTACATAGGTGGAGGGGGAGGGGTTCACCTTGGCGACATGATGGTTGCTGGCTGGAGGGGGTAGTCGTGGCGGTGGAGCTTGGCTGTAATGGGGAGTGGTGGTGTGAAGTGGTGGTGATGATGTTGGTGAAGTGGTTGTGCTGGGGGTGTGGAGTGGTGGTGCGAGTGGTGTGAAGTAGTGATACTGGTGGTGTGAGGTGGTGGAGAGGGAGATGCTGGTGGTGTGAGGGTGACCGGAGGGGAAGCTGCTGGAGGAAGGTGAGGGCCGGAGTTAGCGGACGGCGGTGTTGTTGGCCGAGGGGGAGGCAGGGTGCTGGCAGTGAATGCCGAGGGTGGGGGAGTCACGGTGGTAGTGGTGCTGGTGATGGAGGTTGTGGAGGAGGCTGACAGGGAAGGTGGTCATGGCGGTGGCTCGGGGGAGTGTTGGCCGGGGTCGGGTTGCGGGCTCGTGGGGTGGTGTAGAGCTGCGGGTGGTGGTGCAAGGTGAAGCAGCTGGAGGATGGTTGGCCGGGTTATGGGAAGTCTGGTCGGGTGTGATGAAGAAGAAGAAGAAGAAGAAGAAGAAGAAGAAGAAGAAAGGAAAATGGAAGAAGAAGAAGAAAGGGAAATGGAAGAAGAAGAAGAAAGAAAGAATAAAGGAGGAAAAAATATACTATGGTTGGGAGTTTATGTAGTGAAGAGGGAGGAGAGAGAGAGAGGGGGTAGAGTTTTCTAGGTTTGGGGATTAGGGCCTGCTCTTGGGAAGAGTGTGAGGAGACACTTTATAGGTGATGGTGAGTGTGTGGTGAGGATGAGGGTTTAATCATTGTATGGCTAGAATTTAACATGAAGGATTTTTCATTCAAAGGAGAGGGGTGGGGTTGACTAGTCAAAGAATGGAGGGCTTCTCCATTTGGCTTGAGCCAATGGGGTGATGCCACATAGTGCAACTTTTGCAAATTAGTCCCCTAAATTTGGGTATTTGCACAGACACATGAAATGATAAAAAAATTATGGAAGAATTGATATTTGGTATTTTGTAGGGTAAGGGGGTGTTGTGTGTTTTGCATGGGCTTAATTCATGGGACATTGGGTTAAGTTAGGGTTAAAAATGGGATTAGTCAAAGTTGGTATCCCTAATTAAATTAAAATAAAATGCCATGTGCTCTTAAATTAAATGGGGGCACATGGGGTCTTAATTGGAAGTGACACAAAGGTCATGAACGGTGTAGGCTTGGTGTCAGTCTTGGACCCTTTAATTAGTCTGGCTCAACGGGTTGAGTTGGTATCTCAAAATTGATGGCAACGACACAGGTGCACGACACAGGATTAAATATGGGCTTCGGTTACAAAAAGTTGTGCAATTAAATTAAAGCACAAGAGATTATGATTTTGAGTGACGAAAAAGTCCAGTGCCTAAATTGGCGTGTCAAGTCTAAATACAATAACTTGTTAGAAATTATGAGCTGATGTTGGGCTCCGAATATTGCAACAACAGTAGGGCGCACCAAGGATTTAATTAAAGAAACAGACATCTGCAACCTTAAATCTAAACCTCAAATACCTGATGTTAAACCAAAATTTTCTAACCCATAATCCGTCTATCTATGAAAACAAATGAGGGGGTTTACAGTATGCTGACTTGGTTAATCAGTCGAGGATCACCCTAATGACATCGTTCCCCCGTTGAGTCTTCCTACAGACCAACAATGAAATCCATACAAATATGCTCATATTTCTACTCCGAAATAGCAAGGTTTTGCATCTCCCCACCTGGCCTCTGGTGCTCTGCTTTCACCCTCTAACAGATTATGCATTGCGACACGAAGCGCGCCACATCCTTCTTCATGCCGTGCTACCAGAAAATTATGCGAAGGTCTTGATACATCTTTCTGCTTCCAGGATGGACAGTGTAGGCTGCATAGTGGGCTTCCGTCAAGATTTCCTTTTTGAGTTCTCAATCATTAGGGACGCAAAGTCTTACCTTTACCCGTATTGTTCCACTTTCGTCCACCGCAAAGACAATCATCATCCCTGCTAAAATCTGCTTACGCATCTTCGACAGGAATGGGTCATCCTTCTGAGCGGATTTGACCTTATCTAACAGGTTCGTCTCAAGGTACAACTGAGCCAATGCTCCCCCGACCGGTTATTCCCGATATCGAATTCAGAATTCGATGCCCATACTCTCTAATACTTTTTGTAACCTACTATTTATGGATAGGGATCCCGTAAATACTTAACTTAGTGCACCCGCTATAATATTTTCCTTTCCTGGGGTGTAGTTGATCGTCAAGTCGTAGTCTTCGATCAATTCTAGCCAACGTCGTTGTCGTAAGTTCAGGTCCGTTTGCGTGAAGAGATACTTGAGGCTTTAATGATCAGTGAAGATTTGGCAAGCCATACCATAAAGGTAGTGTCATCATAATTTTAACGCGAACACAATCGCCACAAGTTCTACGTCATGTGTAGGGTAGTTGCGCTCATGCGACTTCAATTGTCTTGAAGCGAAGGCTATTACTTTATTTTGTTGCATGAGCACAACTCCCAAGCCCTGGCCTGATGCATTGCTAAAAATTTGGAATCCCATATTATCATCTGGTAATACAAGTATTGGAGCTGTGACAAGGCACCGCTTTAACTCCTGGAATAATGTTTTGCAGTCAACGGACAATTTGAATGCGACTGCCTTTTGAGTGAGGCGTGTTAGAGGCGATGCTATTTAAGATAAGTCCTTTACAAACCGTCTGTAGTAGCCCGCTAGACCGAGAAACCTAAGAATATTGCTGACTGATGCAAGTTGCTTCCACTCGACGATGGGTTTAACTTTCTTTAGATCGATTGAAATGCCTCCCGCAGAAATGATATACCCGAGAAAAGATATACTGCTCAGCCAAAATTTGCACTTGCTCAGTTTCGTGTATAACTGCTTTCCTGAAGAGTCTGAAGCACGGTCCGTAAGTGCTATACATGTTCCTCCCTATTCTTTGAATACACCAAGATGTCATCAATGAACACTACTACAAACTTTTGAGGTATGACCAGAATACTCGATTTATCAGATCCATGAAGGCAGCAGGGGCATTCGTCAGTCCGAACGACATAACCAAGAAATTATAGTGGCCATAGCGAGTGCAGAAGGCTGACTTTGGCACGTCGTCTGGCTTGATCTTTAATTGATGATAGCCCGAACGAAAATCAATTTTATATAACACCGATGCGCCTTGCAGTTGATCGAAGAGGTCATCAATTTTGGGAAGGGGTACATGTTTTGAACGGAAGCTTTGTTCATCTCGCGATAGTCTATGTAGAGCTGCATTGAGCCATCCTTCTTTTTCACGAACAACACAGGCGCGCCCCATAGAGACACACTCGTACGAATGTACCCATTATTTTGCCTACCCAAGGAGTCATCAGATTTGGTGTGCAGGAAAATCTTAGTCCATGTTATATTGGTTCGTTCGATATCCTTGAGCGAGTGGGAGATGATTCTTATCGCCTTGCTCTTCCATTATTATTTTGCGAGATACATAATATTTTTCATGTATCTCAGTTACGACGGTATATACCGGATTCAGGCAATGTCCTTGATTATTCAAAATTGTTTGTTGGTACCGACATTTCGTATGAGGAGAGGCATGTATCCATTTTAGACCAGAGAGAGAAGATTCTCAAGAACTGGACTATTCAGTAGTCCGAGTTGCTTGGGGCATCACTCACCGGGCGAGTCAACTTGGGAGAGAGAGGATAATATCCGTGCTCGATACTCGTATTTGTTTGACTCTTAAGGTATACTTATTCGTATATCTCGTACCCTGATCTTGTCTTGTGTATGCTTGTCTTATTCTAGGATTGTGCTTGATTTTCGTATGTCCTTGCTTACCTTGATTGCATGTCCCCAGAGTTTCTTGCTAGAACCCATCCCTTATTAAAATTTCGAGGATAAAATTTTCTAAGGAGGAGAGAGTTGTGAGACTCGTCTCACTGTTCTAGTATTCGTACCTGGTATACACGTATTATACATGTATAGCTTCCTTATTGTTTAATTGCTTACATCTTGCTTTATGTTATTTATGCATTGTTTAGGTTGGTTTTGTAAGTTTTTCTTAGTTGCATGCTTTGGACCGTTGGTCCCTTAGTTTTTTTTGGTGGGTAGCTAGGATAAACTCGGGGGAGAGGTATGGATTATGATCCAATGGCCTACAATCAATCCCTTGGCTATATAAGAAATCACATTCTCTTTCCTTTACTATTTTTTCTTTTATTTCTCTATCCTTCTTCATTTTTTCCCTAGCAGAGAGCAGTAGCCGAGGTTGGCCTTTGCCGTGGGTGACCTTGGTAGTGTTGGTATTAGGCTAGAACTTGACCGTAGGCAAGTACATCTTGTCAACTGAAGGAACAACCTTAACCTTGGATCTTGCTTTGATTCTTAGTATAGCTTATTTTATTATTTTATCGATTTTATTTTTGGGTAACACTTAGAACTTGTCTCATTGATGATTTTATTTTTCTTTGATTGGACTACCCTTGGAGCCCGAGAATAGCAAGTCGAAGAATGCAAAGTTGGCCTAAGAATGCATACAAAAAGTACGTAGGGAACCCTTGTTGCATAAGAAAAGTTCCAAGTGCACCAAGATATGTTAAGTACTCTGGGCGTACTTCTCTACTCCTACATACATTTTGTACTAAGGCAATTCCTTCAAAAGTATGCCAATCCTACTTGGCACACTTTTGAATGGGTCTGCAAGTCATCAAGAAAATTATGCTACTGCTTAAAAGCCAAGTTGGTGCACTTTGCAGATATTGCAGAGTTGGCGCAATTTGGTGAACTTTCCTTATCAGCGCACTTTTCTGGAGAATGACGCACTTTGTTGTGTGCTGCACTTTGTGGCATTCTCCAGAGATGGCGCACTTTGTAGCCTTTTATATTACTTAAGGACTAAGCAAAGACTTTGGACCATTCTCGAGAATTGTATTCGCGACTGCAGGTTCGTCTTGACTTCTGTGACATATCTTGGAACTTGTGTTTTGTCTTTTAGTATACCTTCCTACGCTTGTTTGTGCGCCAAGTTCACTACTGGCATACTTGATGAAAGTGCGCCAAAGTCGTAGCTTGGGTACTTTTATTTGTGCACCAAAGATAGATTTATGAGCCAAGCTCCTGGCTCACGAACATCTATCATTGTGTGCCAAGATCCTAGAAGTGTGTTTTAGTATGATTGTGCGTCATCTTTGCTCGGAGCACTTTTGCATCAAAGTCCATTAGAACTGCCCGGATTAGTGATTTGTGCGAAAAAACTATTTTTTGTCATTTGTGCGCCAATCCCCATTTTGGTCATTTGTGCACCAATAGTAGTTTTTGGTCCATTGTGTGCGGATGTTATATTCTTGCCCGATTTTATATGCCAACCATAAATTTTTAATTTATGTGCCTGCATACCAGTATTCTCTTTAACATGATTAAGTCTTGATGATTCTCTTGTTCTCTTTTATCCCGTTATTTTAGTTAATCCTGGGTATTTCCTGAGCATGAAATTCTTGATATTGATCTTGATTTTCTGAAATAATTTAGTGATTGTACATTATAAATAAACTCCTGAATTCTGATCCTGTACTGATAATTCTGATACTGTACTGATAACCCTGATACTCCTGATCCTGATAATCCTGATAGTGGCTCGACGTAGCGCACTCATGACTAGAGAATTCTTGTAATTCTCCTGATCAAGGCTATTAGTAGCACATGTATTGCATGACCTGTATCCCCATGGTTGATTTTAATTGTACTAGTCTGTAGAAGCATGAAAAATACGCCGGATGACTATACGCGGCATATTGGTGCAGAACAGCGTAAGCAGAAGCCTTCAGAGCCATCAAGCGTACAGCAGAGCTCTTTCCGCTAAAAACACATCATGAAATACGAAAGCTCAAAGGACCATCCGCGTAAGGCAGCACGTCCAAGCCGCTTCAGCGTAAACAGGGTGCTCCATCGCCTCCAGGGCGTAAAACTCATCCTCTTTCAGACGCAGCATTGAGGTGTATAAGAGACGCTTCGTATTCTCCGAAGTGAACCTGTCAGACCCTGTAATGAAGATCCTGCAATGAACCTGACGTCTGGACTTCTGACAAAGGGATACGGCTCGACTACCCAGACGACGGCTATAATGATGGCACAACACTGCGACCCAGGCTCTCAAATACCGCAATCCCCTTTGCGTAAACTGCTTTTACAAGCACGAAGGGATATGCTGCCTTATTTTACATAGGCAGACAGGAGCTATTTACGTTCTGCAGTAGACAAACTGCCTGCCACATCAAAAGCTGTACTCCGTACGGGGTCGAGGCACGTCTCTACGTCTAATGCACAGAGCGGTGACAGTTTCTCAAGGCACGTCTCTGCGACTGATGGGAAGAAGGGGTTGCAGACCTTCAAAGACATGCCTCTACATTTAATGCACAGGATGGTGGCAAATCTCGGTATTTAATGCAAGAGATTTGATTATATCTTCAAAATCCGTAATTCCGGCTAAGACGTCCCCATCAGCACTCTGGTACGGTACGCAGCGGCTTCTACGCCCATCCAGCTCCTACGCCTGCTCGGCCTCTACGCCTACTCGGCTTCTACGCCTGCTCGGCTTCTACGCCCATCCGACTCCAACGCCCATTTGGCTTCTACGCCTGCTCGGCCTCTGTGACCACTCGGCTTCTACGCCTACTCAGTCTCTATGACCACTCGGCTTCTACGCCTGCTCGGCTTCTACGCCCATTCGGCTTCCACGCCTGCTCGGTCTCTATGACCACTCGGCTTCTACGCCTGCTCGGCTTCTATGCCCATTCGGCTTCCACGCCTGCTCGGCCTCTATGACCACTCGGCTTCTACGCCTGTTCGGCTTCTACGCCTATTCGGCTTCTATGCCGGTTTGATAACCATTTGGCTTCTATGCCATGGTGACAGACATTTGGCTTCTATGCCAACCTCTTCTACACAATGGATACCTACCTACGTGGCTTCTACACCGTGATCTTCGTAGCGATTATACGTGTTTTGTCCCTTAGTTGGACCCGCGTCACACGCTCATTCAAATGATCATCTATACGCAGGCATTGGTTACTTTAACCGTTGTGTAAAAGGGTGCTGTATTTTCCACTCCTCGGTTTCTATACCGACGGAGTGATCACTGTCACTAAAACTCTATAAATAGAGACCTCTATCAATGAGGAACAAGGTCGACAAATTGGAGGGTCAAAGAAGTTAGGTCTGAAAATTGATCAAGAGATCCAGTACTAGATCCAACGGTCGAGAGAGAGAGAGAGAGAGAGAGAGAGAGCTCAGGCAGAGAGTAGGGATCGACGACTTTGGCATCGTGTATCCACCCTCTTTTGCAACCTTTGAAGCTGCTTCCTGTATTCTACGGCACTTCTTCAACATCGTGTGGTCCAAGGGCTAAAGTGATCGACTGCAGATCAGACACCTATAGCAATATTTACCCAGATTAAATAAATTATACTCCCATATCCTCGTATAGGATCAAACTGTACAAGTTTGTTTGTAAACCAAAGAAGGCAGGTTTCGTATAAACCCCATCCTGAATACATTTTCCATTCTTTCGTTTAATACCACAAACAAGATGGCGACTCTGCTGGGGACATCTTTCTTTTCTGATGAGGAAGCAATTGCTCAACATGATGCGGTATCTATAGGAACCGTGAAGAAGACACTGGTCGTCCAATTCGACCAGTCTGCCTACGAAGACATGCTTCGAACCGGGGGTAGCTCTCACCCTCTCTCCGTCCAAGACAACAGGAAGCTGCGCAAGGTCTGGATGCCCAAGACATCCTCTACCATTCCTGTGGACTCTCCGATCTCTCCGACCTCTCCGACCAAAGAGGTAGTAGCATTGCTCCCTTCGTGCCCTGCACGTAAAATTCAGACTCCCGCTACGCGCGGTACAGACGAAACTTCCGGCAAAGCCTCAGCGCTGACCCAGAAGTATCCACTGCGCTCTACGCGTAGGAACCAGTCTCCCGCTACGCGCGGTACAGACGAAACTTCGGGCAAAGCCTCAGCGCTAACCCAGAAGTATCCACTGTGCTATACGCGTAGAAACCAGTCTCCCGCTACGTGCGGTACAGACCAAACTTTCGATGATGCCTCAGTGCCAAATCGGAAGTGCAAATCACTCTCCATGTGCAAGACAACATCTGACCTCTACGGGGAACCAGATGAGCGCTGTGATTTTCGCAAGGGGAAGCAAGCGGCAGAGTACTCAACTTCTCGGCCGTTACACCAGCGAAGAAGCAATCTGCCTACCCTCCAGATTACGCGGGAAGCCGACGGCCGACAGAGGACCTCTTCAGCTTTACGCCAGTCTGAGCAAATCTCCAAATTACGCCAGGCGGAGTCCCACGACGTAAAGCAAGCTCAGGTTGCGGGAAGGCACCCTCTATGGGGATTATCCGCCACCCAGATGGCCTACCTGTTGTATACAGGTGGCGTAGGGAGAACCATGGTGCCCAATCTTCGCATGCCCACTGATGGGAACAGAAGGAACAAGCCGTCGTCTTCTTCCTCCACTCCTCCTGACCTGCGGGATTATCTAATCCAGAGACGCAAAAACAAGAGTCATAAACGGACTTCAGTTCCCCTGACAGTCAAACACGGGGAGATCATATGGGAAGATACGTCAATGTCTAATGTCGTTATAACAAGTGGACCACAGGAAGACTCCATCTTTATTATTCCACCAACCCATGACGATCAGCGTCCGATAATCTTCGGTAGCAGGCATAATGCCCCAATCGTACAGGAGGAATCGCGCGAGTCTGAAACTAGCAGGATACAAACCCACAGATATAGCCCACAAGCATTAAATATTATGCAAAACATGGGTTACGACTTGAAACTGAAACAAGGTCTCAACTATGGGAAAGGTAGGCGAACGCCGGTGCGTAGTAATTCTCACCATCAAAAAGCTCATTTCGGGTTGGGATATAATGCGTCTCTCGCGAGACCCAAAATTCTGAAATCCAATCCTGTACAACCAGAGGCAGTTCCTGATAAGTCAGTTTCTGCGGCCAAAGGCCACGGCATGTCTAGGAGTAACTTACCTCGACAGAACAAAGTGACGTCCAGGGCCAGGGGTAGAATCCCCTCAAGATCCGAAGATGATGCAACAACGACGATCTCCCCGCAAGACCGTAAAATTTAGGCATCAGGAGCCCGAAGACCAAAAGGAACTTTCTCCTTCAACGAAGACGACATCATTGAAATCTTTAATATGTTAATGAAAGAGCGCAAACTTCAGCTACCCAACATCAGACATCCTGAGAGGATTGGCAAAGTGGATAACCCAGATTATTGTCTCTTCCACTGGTACACTCATCACCCCACAAAGGCGTGCTATGTGCTAAAAAGGAAAATTCAGGAGATGATCGAGGCCAAGGTCATTACTTTGAATCTGTAAACAAGGGGACGGTCCTTACCAATTGGATTTCCATTCTTTTCTTACATAACAATTTGCTCTTTTCAAAAAAAATGTGTGTACTCAAGGAAGAGTCCCTAAAAGTCTCTGTAGACAAAGACTGCCATGTCCACATTACCTCTGAGCAGATATGCACTTCTATCCCCGATAGAATTGCATCCCAGAAGTTTGTCATGTTTATATTACCTCTGAACGAACCTTCTTGGTTTCGACTATCGATTATCACATTGGTTGTCATCTCAACTTAGCGCCCGTACTTAACTCTAAGTACGCCAGTTGGTGTTAGGTCCACAAAGACTGCCATGTCCACATTACCTCTGAGCAGATATGCACTTCCATCCCCGATAGAATTGCATCCCAGAAGTTTGTCATGTTCATATTACCTCTGAACAAACCTTCTTGGTTTTGACTATCGATTATCACATCGGTTGTCATCTCAACTTAGCGCCCGTACTTAACTCTAAGTACGCCAGTGGTGTTAGGTCCACAAAGACTGCCATGTCCATATTACCTCTGAGCAGATATGTACTTCCATCCCCGATAGAATTGCATCCCAGAAGCTTGTCATGTTCATATTACCTCTGAACAAACCTTCTTGGTTTCAGCTATCGATTATCACATCGGTTGTCATCTCAACTTAGCGCCCGTACTTAACTCTAAGTACTCCAGTGGTGTTAGGTCCACAAAGACTGCCATGTCCATATTATCTCTGAGCAGATATGCACTTCCATCCCCGATAGAATTGCATCCCAGAAGTTTGTCATGTTCATATTACCTCTGAATAAACCTTCTTGGTTTCGACTATCGATTATCACATCGGTTGTCATCTCAACTTAGCGCCCGTACTTAACTCTAAGTACGCCAGTGGTATTAGGTTCACAAAGACTGCCATATCCATATTACCTCTGAGCAGATATGCACTTCCATCCCCGATAGAATTGCATCCCAGAAGTTTGTCATATTCATATTACCTCTGAATAAACCTTCTTGGTTTCGACTATCGATTATCACATCGGTTGTCATCTCAACTTAGCGCCCGTACTTAACTCTAAGTACGCCAGTGGTGTTAGGTCCACAAAGACTGTCATGTCCATATTATCACTGAGCAGATATGCACTTCCATTCCCGATAGAATTGCATTCCAGAAGTTTGTCATGTTCATATTACCTCTGAACAAAACTTCTTGGTTTCGACTATCGATTATCACATCGGTTGACATCTCAAACTCGTCGCCCTCTGACTCACCTGATGCTCTCGAACAAACACTATCAGTGAATATGGTAGTGGCAGATCCCTTTGAAGCAGATGAACAGGATTCTGAGCCGTTTGAGAATGACTCTTGGGCTCAACAAATGGATACGTAGTGGGAATTCTGCTTCGAGCAGAGGGAAGCTCCCACCAAAGACGAAGTTATCCAGGTTGATGTTGGGGGTGAACTTTTGCCAAAACCGATATTCATCAGTAACAATCTTTCCCCAGCTGAACGGGAAAAAGTTATCCAGCTGATAAAAGAATATATCGACGTCTTTGCGTGGAATTATGAGGACATGCCAGGCCTTGACCCAAAGGTGGCTACTCATAAGCTTAATATATTGACCGACTCAAAGCCTATGAAGCAGCACCAACGCCGTTTCCGCTCGGACATGATGGACGCCATCGAAGCTGAAGTCAAGAAGTTGATAGCCTGCAGTTTCATCCGGGAAGAACAATATCCTGACTGGGTCGCCAACGTTATCCCAGTCATGAAAAAAATAGGAAAATACGTATCTTCATCGATTACCGAGATCTGAATGCAGCCTGCCCCAAGGATGAGTTCCCTCTTCCCATCACGGACATCATGATCGACAACACCTGCGGTTTTGAACGCATGTCTTTCATGGATGGATTCTCAGGATACAATCAGATCAAGATGCATCCTGAAGACGAGAAGCACACTGCCTTTCGGACCCCGTTGGGAGTATATTGCTATACGATCATGCCCTTCGAATTGAAGAACGCCGGGGCTACATACCAACGGGCTATGAGTAGCATATTCCATGAACATTTACGCAAAACAGTAGAATGTTACGTGGACGACATAGCCGTCAAGAGCCGCCTCAAAAATGATCACATTCAAGACTTGAAGACGATATTCGAGTTAATGCGCCAACATCAACTCAAGATGAACCCTACGAAGTCCTTCCTGGGTGTATCTAGTGGCAAATTCCTGGGATTTGTCATTACCGCCAAAGGCATCCAAGTGGACCCTGACAAAGTCCAGGCCATCGTAGAAATGCGATCGCCCCACAATCTGAGGGAACTCCGAGGATTTCAAGGCCGTCTGGCTTATATCCGGAGGTTCATATCCAACCTCTCAGGAAGATGTCAGCCCTTTTCGTATCTCATGAAGAAAGGAGTATCCTTCGTTTGGGACGAAACCTGTCAGCAAGCATTCGGGGATATCAAACGCTACCTCACTAGTCTGCCGGTTCTGGTACCTCCCATCATGGGAAGACCATTCTTGCTATACGTTCGAGCAATGGATCATTCGCTAGGAGCTCTTCTCGCACAAAAAAATGATGTAGGACATGAACAGGCTATCTACTACCTCAGCAGGATGATGGTTGGAGCCGAACACCGGTATAACCCAGTGGAAAAGGAATGCTTGGCTCTGATGTTCGCTATCTAGAAGATGCGGCACTATGTCACCGGCCAGACTATCCATATCATCTCCAGGATCAACCCTCTTCGAGTACTGATGAGCAAGCCAAGTGTTTTTAATTCCCGGCTCGCAACTTGGGCGATGCTGTTAACACCATATGACATGGTATACGTCCCGCAGAAGTCTATCAAGGGCCAAGCGCTGGCCGACTTCCTAGCTACTCATCCGATCCCGGAGGCCTCCAAATTATACGAAGATATTCCCGACGAAGTTGCAGAATGTAATTCCGCAATAGAAAGTGACGTATGGCAACTGTTCTTCGACGGCGCCTCCAGGACTGGTCCCCAGGGAAACGTGGTTTCAGGGGTAGGAATCGTCCTGGTCACTCCTGATAAACTCGTCATCTATCGAGCATATTCTCTTAACGAACTGTGTTCCAACAATGTGGCGGAATACAACGCTCTATTAATCGGGCTCCAAGTCGCGAAAAAGCTGGGGGTCGAGTCCCTGGAAGCTTTCGGTGATTCCCTGCTTATCGTCAATCAAGTCAGGGGAATATATGAAGTCCAGAATCCAGACCTCATCCCCTATCACCAAACAACGGTCGAGATAGCCATGACATTCAAAGGGTTCTTCCTAGAGCATGTACCTCGGTCTCAGAACCTGGAAGCTGATGCCCTAGCCAGTCTAGCTGCGGATTTATCCACTCCTATAAGAAGGCAGGATTCGGTAATCCTTCTTAACAGAGATTTATTCTGTGTGAAGAACAACTTTCATATAGAACGCAGCTACGCTGTGAACACGGATTCCCCTAGAAGAGACTGGAGAAGTCCCTTTATGGATTTTGTCGCATACGGAATCTTGCCGGAGGACCCCAAATAAGCAGTATCCGTCAAAAGACGATCATTACGCTTCTACTTCGACGCATCTTCACAATGCCTATATCGCCGGACCTACGACGGACTGATACTAAGATGTCTCTCTGACGATGAAGCACAGCAGATTATCCGGGAAGCCCACGACGGCGTATGCGGAGCGCATCAGTCTGGTCCTAAGCTACATGATCGTATCAGGAGAATGGGCTATTACTGGCCCACTATGATCACAGACGCGATCAACTATGCAAGATAATGCAGAGCCTGTCAGGTTCATGGAGACTTCATACATCAACCGTCTGAATATTTACATCCTACGGTTGTATCCTGGCCTTTCGAAGCATAGGGTATGGACATCATTGGTCCTATTCATCCGTCTTCTTCCAGAGGCCACCGGTTCATACTGGCCATCACGGATTACTTCTCCAAATAGGCAGAAGCGATCCCTCTCGCTGAGGTAAAAGCGTCTGACGTAATCAGCTTCATCAAGCATCACGTCATTTATCGCTTTGGGATTCCCCGAAGGATAATCCATGACAATGGGCCTCAGTTCATCAGCCAAGCGTTTCATCGATTTTGCGATAAAAATCGGATACATAATATTGCCTCTACGGTATATTATCCAGCTGCTAATGGTTTGGCGGAAGCTTTCAACAAAACCATTATCAAGCTCTTGAAGAAGTTCGTCTCTTCAAACAAAAAAGACTAGAATGAGAAGCTGGGCGAATATCTCTGGGCATACCGCACAACGGTACTGACACCGACAGGTTGTACCCTATTTTCACTGGTCTACGGGAGCGAGACAGTTCTTCCCATTGAAATTCAGATCCCGTCGCTCAGGATAGCCATGACTAATGAGCTGACCCAAGAAAAGAACGACCTGCTAAGGCTTCAAGAGCTAGAAGGATTAGACGAGAAACGCCTCCAAGCTCAACAGCGCATCGCGCTCTACTAAGCACACATTTCCAGAGCTTTCAATCATAAAGTAAAGAAAAGAGTGTTCAAAGTCGGCGAGCTAGTTTTAGCCGTAAGAAGGCCGATGATTCTTACTCACAGGAGTAAAGGCAAATTCTAGCCCAAGTGGGAAGGCCCTTATGTGATCGAGACAACGTTCTCGAACGACACTTACAAGTTAGCCCAGCCTAATGGAGACATGTTAATGGCTCCTATCAACGGTAATTCCCTGAAGAGGTACTATGCTTAACCTCCTATGCTCAAGTGGAATATAGTGAGAATCTCAAAGTCTGACCAAACTACCTCCAAAACAAAACTAGTTAGGTCATATTCTATCATGTCCGTATGACCTCTGAATAGGTATGTCCTACTAAAAGTTTATCGAGAGTCTATCATGTTCATACTACCTCTGATATCACTCTCGCCCAAACCTGTCATTTACATTCCGAAATGATGGGTCCACAAAGTCAGAAAAGATTTGCTTTATTTATTCCCGAAAAGAGCAGAATTACATTGGGGAAGCAAAAAAGAAGGAAGGGCACATCAATATGGGGGAGCGGTCAGATCGCGAATCAGCTTCGCCAGTGCAGCCACCCTCTCGTCCCTGGAAACCAAGGCATTAGCGTGGTCCTGTTCCAGCCGTGCCTCGGGATTGTTCGTAAAGGACAGTTCAGCCCTTGCCCGAAGAGAGCCAGCTCGGGCAGCTTCTGCACGCTCCAGGTCCCGTCGAGCTGTGCTCAATCGACTAGTCGCTACGTCTAGACCTGCCAACGACTGAGAAGCCCACTCCTCTACCTGAGCGAGTTTCTCCTTCAACTTGCGAGCCCTCGCTGCATTCCCTTCATGCTCGGATTGGCACTTTGTCTGAAGAGCAAGAGCCTCCTCCACGACAGCTTTTCTTTTATCCATCTCCAGCTTATGTGCTTTGATGGAGTTATCTAGGCTCTCCAGCTGTTTGGTAAGCCGCGCAGTCATGAAGTCGTATCTGGCCTGAACCTCAGCTTCGAAACTGCCTCGAGTTAGCCGCAAGTATTCGATAATAGGTTGCTCTAACCCATTAACTATCGCTTCCAGGGCGTCAGCTACCCCAGAATCGCCAAACTCCCTGACCTCCCCAATCAAAAACTGGGAAGCCTTCTTCAGACGATCAAAATCCAGGTTCTTCGCCAACACCATTGATATCAGCGTGTTCAAGCTGGTATAAAAAAGGCTGGTATACAGCTCGGTCAGCGCAACCAGATTTGGTTGGACGCCAGGAGTGGCAACGATATTGGCGAGTTCCCCTCCAGGAATGATTGCAGACGAGGTGGCCACAGCCGCCGCCTCGACAGGTGGTACGACCGAAGAAGGTGCGACAACGACGGTCGAAGTCATCGCCATACTCACTAGAGGCGAGGTGACGATGACGGGTTCATCCTCCTCTTGAGGTGACGAAACTACTCCAGGCGAGCTGGCCCCCGAAGGTATTTCCTCCTCGAAGTCGAACGCCTCCGTATCATCGTCAGGAGCCCGAGCAGAACCAGAAGACACTTCAGCGCCATACTTCCCGTGGATGCCATCCCTTGAGAAGAGGACAAGAAAGTTGATATCAATATAATGTAATCTTTCTAAGAGGAGACATAAAGATGACCTTTACCCGTAGCCAACGGTATATATGCCGCGTCTGCAGCCGATGTAGCTATATCACGCCTTAATGACGCAATACGAACTGTTATACCTGGAGAAGGAGGTAGGCCAACCGACATCGCCAGGAGCTCTACCAAGCCTTCACCAAGACGCAGTCGAGGTTTGTCAGCTGGAACCTCCCTGGTCATGCTCACGGACGCGGCAGAAGTTTCATCCGTTGCTGGTCTAGGAAAAGATTCTCCCATCTGCCTCGGCCACGCAGGCGATTTCATTCCACTACCGGAGGCAGTGGCAACAACGGCAGCCTCAAGCAGGAGTTCTCCGGCGCCGCCAGTCGAAACTGAGGGTCCCTCTCCGAGAGGCGTGGAACCTCCAGTCAAAGAGACATCCCCAACAGGAGAGACAGCAGGTCCCTCCCTAGGAGCCTCAATGCCAGGAATCCGGAGAGGGCGATCAACCGTCTTCTTCTTCCTCTTGCGAGGGGAAGACTACTTCGAAGTAGGAGCCCTTCGCTTCCCAGATACCGCCAAAGCCCCCGCAGGCGGAGGCACTTCACACCTCGGCACCGACACCAGAGGCTCATCCGGAGTGACGGACTCCTCACCCTCGTCAGATAAAACCGAGGGGACTTCGATTCTTCCCCCAGGCTTGGGAGAAGGTACCCTAAAGCTTCCACGAATGTCAAAATCACGATGGAAGGTGTTGATCGCCACGTAGAACTGAGCGTATGAATGGAGGATGTGCAGCTCCGTGGAGAGGGTGGCTACCGGCACAATGAAGATCGCTCCCGTGCAGCCCATGATGAAATACCGCCATCCTCTGGCTCCATCAATAAGTCCGCCCCTGGACCTGAAGCTGGTGATGGCGTTGCCCACGTGCAACTGATCGTACCCAAACTGCCTGGCGAACCGACTGGGCAAGTAAGGCTCGAAGAAGCAATGATCTTCGCTTTTGTATAGCAGATGGGAGGGTCTGATGGAGACCAACCAATTAAAAGCTTCCGGAGAAAGATTGGTCGTTTCTCCACCTAAATCCTCAAGCCTACTCCCCGACTGATTGCGATGTACAGAGGGGACAGTGCAGAGGAGCTTCCAGCAGTGACCGAGGCTCAGCGCCAGCCGACAGTCTAAGACTGTATTCACATTCCAGAGGGAGTCCTTATAGTTCAGCAAGAAACTGCCCCCCGCGCTACTACCAGGGCCGGGAGACATCACCCTGGGGTTGTGGAGGATTAACCATCCCATCAAGTACAGGTATAATAACTCTACCCGAGGAAAGCTATCACGTCGAGCTTCATCGACGAGCAGTCCGTTAGTCATGGCTCTCAGGCCAGCCTGTATACGACACACTATGGCAGGGAGCAAGCCCAGTCTTGCCCCGAACACCAGACGGACGGCGGGCCACAGGATGTTCCGGTGAATGCGGTCCGCGGACGCGATGCCGGGCACCACTACTCGACGCAGCCATAAGGAGAGAAAGCCGGCCAGCTTGGCTTCCTCAGACAAAGGCCTGTGGCAGCGCCTCAAGTAACTATAGGCTTTAGTGCCTTCAGGGTACTTTTCTACCCCGTCATTGAGAAACTGATCTGGAGCTTTAGCCTCCTCCATAAGATCCTCGACGACCTGGGCACTGAGTACGCCCAAACAGTTCACGGGCTCATTCTTGCCCCCCGAAACTTTCTCCGACTTGACGGCCCTGGCCCGATGGAAGAAGAGGTAAGACATCCATTTAGTGGTGTGAGCCAAATCAGAAGGCTCATTATAAAAAGCAGTGCACGTGAAATAGTGGCACATCAGCTCCTGATACACCTCTACAACCCGAGGGTCCGAGTCCTCCATCTCCCGGTTGGTGGAAACATACTCTTCATACGGGGTATCCCCCATCGGCAGTCTCGAGATCGCTACCATTTCGTGGAGGGCCAACCCCAACTCCCCCAGTAGAGTGACAAAGGTCCCGGTGAGCGAAATGTATCGCTCCATCAGTGCCAGAAACAGGTTAGGGTTGGGAGGCAACCCAACACTCGTCTTGCTCACGGCAGCATACAGTCCTATGACCTCCAGCTCTCTTTAAAATGCTTCAGAGCCCAGTCAACTAGGCAAGTCCATCGGAGGTTTGCTGGGGTGATCCACCCATTGCACCGAGGATTCTCCTTGGGGTATACTCCCCCTCGCACCATAAAGTCGTTGCAGAAAGTCGGCAATTAGACCGGCTGGATCACTGAACTGTCTTCACTCGGGACGCTGCCCGGGCACAGTCTCCTGAACAACGTCACGACGCTAGAAGGGCGGCTGACAAACGACCCCTGGTCAGCTCCTTTCAGGTGAAAGATCTTCCCCGGCTTGCCGTGGAGATCGGGAGTCAGCGTCCACGACATCCTCCTGGAATGTGTGGCATGAAAGAAAGCCGAGATGGGATAATCTCTCGGGATCGTGGGCAGATACAAGACCACGCTCTCGGCAGGGAAAACCCAGGGTTCTCTCTTGGGCTTCGTCTGGGACTGTTTGTCTATCATATCCCCAAAGAGAAAGGCCGGCTTGATGTACTGCTCCCCGTCTACGTACGTTAGGGGCTCCCCGTTGATTATGCTCAGCAGCATTCGCTCGCCCTGAGCCGATATCAAGATCCCCCTTCCTTCAGGATACTGGGGTCCGGAGATAGGAAATGTCACGTACGACAGATCCTCCAGGTAGTTCGAATGCAGCATCCCGGCAGCAGAACCCATCACCTCAGCCAGTGGAGACTCATGCAAGTTAACTGCAAAAGTGCAAGGAAAATACGTCATTACAAATCTTACAACACAAAGACCAGGAAACGACAGTATTTGGTCATTTTACGTCAAGACTGTACAAAATTTGGTCATTTTACGTCGAAAGTCATATCCTGAAGCGTAATTGGCGGTATACTGTCCGTGCTTTATGCCAGACTACCAAAATTCTAGTTATTACGTCGGAGGTCCCATCCAAAGCGTAGAACTAAAATTCTATAGTATACACCAAGTTTTCGGCAGTCAGAGCTTTTACGCTCACAACTGCGAAAAACATGGAGTTTTTACGCTGGCACATTAGAAATGTGGGCGTAAAAGATGAAAACATCTCCGTGCGTCATCTTTCTCAAAGAGGCTATCAGCACAGAAGACGACCTAGCGCGGTCACGTTCAACGTGTGCGAAGGATTTTTCGTCGTTTTTTGTCATCCCCAATGGCTATACCTCTAAGGCCGGGTGTGCTACTCGTCGGCAGGATGCTTCTCTCAGAAGAAAGTTCACCTTGCCCGACCGAAGACTCTCTCGCTGGGGCAGAAGAACGAGAAGAAGAGCCTATACTCTTTCCCTTAGTGGAGGGGATTTGTTTCGGCGCCATTTCTGAAAACTCGGAGTGCTCGGAGAAAGAACGAAGGAAGAAACTCGAACAGTCGAAGGCTCTCTTTCGCAGAAGACGGATGAAAAGCTTTTCTCTCAAAAGATTGGGATATATATAGAGTTCGGGTCGACTCCTCGGATCCTCGGACGGACTCCTCGAAACCCGAACCAAATTTCCTAATATTTTGTTATGATTGGGTCCTACGTCAGCCTATTATTCAGAGAAGGCGGACGGTCAGCGAATTCAAAAAGTTTTTTCTCCCAAAGCAGTTCAGCGGTTCCTACGCTAAAGGAGCTTCCTACGCTCGACAGCAACAGATCTACGATTTTACGCTCGCAAGTTACAAGTCTATGGTTTTATGCCCGGATGTCTTTGTGCTCGGTAGCTTTTATGCTCGAGAGGCTACAAACCTACGACTTTACGCTCAGCAGATACCAAATCGATGATCTCACGCTCGGTGGTGCTCAGTTTACGCTCAGAAGCAGCAGATCCGTAAACTTCACGCTCGGAGAAATTTTCTTTTCAGAAGCAACAGATCTACAGTTCTACGCTAAAGGAGCTTTCTACGCTCGACAGCTACGAATCTACGGCTTTACGTTCGACAGCTATAAGTCTATGGTTTTACGCCCGGATGCCTTTGTGCTCGGTAGCTTTTATGCTCGAGAGGCGACAGACCTACGACTTCACGCTCAGGAACCACAAGCTTATGATTTTACGCTCGATGGTGTTTAGTTTATGCTCAGAAGCTACAGACTAATGATTTCGCGCTCCACGACTTCCCTCACATCTGAAAGATACGTCGGCCAGATTACGCGTACATCTGAACGATCCCCAAAGCGGTCAATTGCAAAGAGTTCACACAAAAGATACTCGATCTTGACCCCAAGATATCCTAAGTACCCGAAGCATACAGAGTTCAAGCATTGAGAAATTACTCTTCTCGAGTCAATTAGAGGTTCATCCAGACTCCAGTCTGAATATCTTGTCTATCAAGATGGCAACTCAGTTTGACAGCCATTTCTCGACCTTGTTCCAAGGGATTTTTTGAGAAGTCATTCTTGAAGACGAAGTCTGAACAAAAGCTCTACGCGGTTCCTCAGTCCTAGCAACAGGACAGTTCTAAAATGTTTAAAATGCTCAACAACGTTCTATGGACTATTCGCTATGCACAAAAGGACAGGACCTAGCACTCTTTTAACAGAGTCGGCGTAAAGAATCAGACGTGTCGAAGCTACACATATTCAGACTTCACAGCAACATATGGCAAAAATAATCATATGAAGAAGAAAGACGATTTTTATTAAAGATTAAAATTATGATTACATATGAGGGAAATCCAATCTACAAGGGTTTTTCTTCATTTTTATGATTACAACTGAGGGAAACTCCGTCTACAAAAGGAGATCCCCCCTCGTCGTCTGAAGACCGCACCGAGGAGCTGTTCTGATAGGTTCTCACGTTGGTGACGGTCTTCCTCTTCTTCCAACAAGAAGATCAGTGGCAGGAGGATACAAAACTGGGCATATGACCCATCCTCCAACAGAAGGAAAGCAGGGTAATTCTGCTTTCCTACAGACCACCGCCACTCTAGCCGGTCTGTCTGTCTCTCGTCACCAGAGGTAACTGGAGAAGGCGCCACTTGCAAGCAGCGTGGTGAAATACGATTCTTTGTCTCTCCCGAAGAACCACCATACAAAGTTGCTGATTATTCCGAGCAAGGGAGGCTAAGATATCCTTCCATGATCCATCGTTGTAGTGGACACTTGTTCGAAGATGCCGTCTTTTTCGGCTCCTTACACGCTGGAAGAACATGATCTCCTTCTTCCTCAGATCGACCCGATGAACTCCGGTGATCATCTCTGCATGGTAATGGGAATGTGGGGAGAACAGGTTAACTCCCCCAGCCTTTTTATAGGCGAAAAAGGTCACACCGGTCCCCAATAAATCCGCCATAAAGTCAGCACCGACCGTTTTAACGCTCCATTCAGAAACATTTTGAGTCACGAGGAGCGGTTCATGCTTCATTCAAAGCGTTCCAAATTCTGAGGAATTTGAAAGCTTTGAAGGGGGTCTTGTAGAAGCATGAAAAATATGCCGGATGACTATACGCGGCATATTGGTGCAGAGCAGCGTAAGCAGAAGCCTTCAGAGCCATCAAGCGTGCAGCAGAGCTCTTTCCGCTAAAAATACAGCATGAAATACGAAAGCTCAAAGGACCATCCGCGTAAGGCAGCACGTCCAAGCCGCTTCAGCGTAAACAGGGTACTCCATCGCCTCCAGGGCATAAAACTCATCCTCTTTCAGATGCAGCATTGAGGTGTACAAGAGATGCTTCGTATTCTCCGAAGTGAACCTGTCAGACCCTGCAATGAAGATCCTGCAATGAACCTGACGTCTGGACTTCTGACAAAGGGATACGGCTCGACTACCCAGACGATGGCTATAATAATGGCACAGCACTGCGACCCAGGCTGTCAAATACCGCCATCCCCTTTGCGTAAACTGCTTTTACAAGCACGAAGGGATACGCTGCCTTGTTTTACACAGGCAGACACGAGCTGTTTACGTTCTGCAGTAGACAAACCGCCTGCCACATCAAAAGCTGTACTCCGTACGGGATCGAGGCACATCTCTACGTCTAATGCACAGAGCGGTGACAGTTTCTCAAGGCACGTCTCTGCGACTGATCGCAGAAGTGGTTGCAGACCTTCAAAGACACGACTCCACATTTAATGCACAGGATGGTGGCAAATCTCGGCATTTAATGCAAGAGATTTGATTATATCTTCAAAAGCCGTAATTCCGGCTAAGACATCCCCATCAGCACTCTGGCACGGTACGCAGCGGCTTCTACGCCCATCCAGCTCCTACGCCTGCTCGGCCTCTACGCCTACTGGGCTTCTACGCCTGCTCGGCTTCTACGCCCATCCGGCTCCAACACCCATTTGGCTTCTACGCCTGCTCGGCCTCTGTGACCACTTGTCTTCTACGCCTACTCAGTCTCTATGACCACTCGGCTTCTACGTCTGCTCGGCTTCAACACCCATTCGGCTTCCACGCCTGTTCGGTCTCTATGACCACTCGGCTTCTACGCTTGCTCGGCTTCTATGCCCATTAGGCTTCCTCGCCTACTCGGCCTCTATGACCACTCGGCTTCTACGCCTGTTCGGCTTCTACGCCTATTCGACTTCTATGCCGGTTTGATAACCATTTGGCTTCTATGCCATGGTGACAGACATTTGGCTTCTATGCCAACCTCTTCTACACAATGGATACCTACCTACGTGGCTTCTACACCGTAATCTTCGTAGCGATTATACGCGTTTTGTCCCTTAGTTGGACCCGCGTTACACGCTCATTCAAAGGATCATCTATACGCAGGCATTGGTTACTTTAACCGTTGTGTAAAAGGGTGCTGTATTTTCCACTCCTCGGTTTCTACACCGACGGAGTGGTCACTGTCACTAAAACTCTATAAATAGAGACCTCTATCAATGAGGAACAAGGTCGACAAATTGGAGGGTCAAAGAAGTTAGGTCTGAAAACTGATCAAGAGATCCAGTACCAGATCCAACGGTCGAGAGAGAGAGAGAGAGAACCCGGAGCTCAGGCAGAGAGTAGGGATCGACGACTTTGGCATCGTGCATCCACCCTCTTTTGCAACCTTCGAAGCTGCTTCCTGTCTTCTACGGCACTTCTTCAACATCGTGTGGTCCAAGGGCTAAAGTGATCGACTGCAGATCAGACACCTATAGCAATATTTACCCAGATTAAATAAATTGTACTCCAATATCCTCGTATAGGATCAAACTGTACAAGTTTGTTTGTAAACCAAAGAAGGCGGGTTTCGTATAAACCCCATCCTGAATACATTTTCCATTCTTTCGTTTAATACCACAAACATAGTCAAGTTACTGTCCTGTCTTGCATCATGTCTAAGAAAGATTTCTAAGCACCACGGTCGGAAATCCTTGATAATTGTTCAGGCTAATAACTAGAATAATAATCCAGAAAGCATCTAGAGATATTTCTTGGCTACATGCAATCCCGGTATCCCAGCGATATCTGATGGATTTGGAGCTCTCCGTCGTGAGGGGCAAACTTCCAGCACACCGTCGTGAGGGATAAATCTATACTATGTACCTATTCGCCTGGATAACCTGGATAGTCTGTAGGGTATATGGCTGTAAGGAATCTCAAACTGCATGATTGGCTAATGATAGCAAGCCATAGGACATGATTGGCCGTAGTTAGTAACTAGGATTGTGATAACCCTAGTTAACTAATAATAGCAAGTCGTAGGGCATGATTGGCCTTGATCGCTTGATTTCTAGTCTAGTCTAGTCCTGTCCTGATTTTATTGGCAGCTGATCCGGAAATGGTTATCCAGAGTACTGATTCCAAATATCCTTGTTTAATTACTTCTGAACTATTTAACTGTTATTTTACCCATTGCACTTATTTAACTGTCCCTTATGTTATTTCTTAATGATTTGTTTGCATGTTGGTTTTAGTTCTTAAGTTTGGCTCCCTTGTGATACTTGCAATTTTAGGGTCCGACCCTATTGGTTTTATATGGCCTGATTTTGGAGCAGGACCGCAGGATCTTCCGTACTTTCCGTCTCAAGATGGTGAATACGAGGAGCACCCGAGGACATTAGTGGTTTTTTTTCCTCAGCCACTTGATCTTGTACATTATTTTTTTGAGGCATTTAGCCACCGAGCACGTGTTTAGCTCGTATTTTGGGGCTTGCCATTCTAGCTTGCGGGCCTATATGTAAAGCATAATCTAGACTATAGCTAGAGCTGATCATGTAATATTGTACTCTTGCTAGTTCTTTATTTTGTAACTAGCTTCATGATCATCCGTGTATGTACAATTTGTGACGCCTTAGTATTATATGTTTGGTGATCATATACATCTTGTAATTTGTTGCTTCTTGAGATTGGCACACCTAAAACTCTTGACCCAGGAATAATTGTTGGATTGTAGGGTAAAACCCTCACATGTCTAGACAGCCGTGACAGTATCTCAGAGTATTAATACTCTGGTCTACGTAGCTGGCTTTGTCCGCCTTCGCTCTCCAGTATTCTGTTTCTGGGGCATGACACGGTTTAAGTGGTGACCCATACAGGTCTGAAAATTCAGAAGTGTGGGAGGTTTACCAATGTGTTTTATATGTCTCAATCATACTACTCTTTGATCTCCTCCAGTGTCAAATTTATATCCCTGAAATCTTGATTCAACATCTTCTTTGATCCTCGATCAATCATGTTCGTCCTTTTGATGATCCTTGTGTCTTTTATCTTTCAGGGACATTGTTCCTGGACATTCTGATCATCCATCCCGAGTTAGTCCAATAGCAGGACAATATCCTGATGTCCAGCAAACCCTTGAGGTTCAGCCTCAGCATTCTGAGACTGGGTCCAGAATAACTCAAAATAAGGAACCCCAGATCCAACCAGTACCTCTCGTGAAACCAGTACCTGATGTAGGAGGGGACAACAGTGTGCTTATTGGTATCCTTCGGGAATTATTGGCATCTCAAGGATGTCGAAAGGATGTACTCATTTAGTCAGTACAAGGGGCTATGGAAAGAGACGGACATCGTGCCAACAACTCGGCAAGCAACTTCAAGCACCTCTAACCCTCATATTTCTATGGTACCAAGGATGCTATTGCATCGGACGCTTGGCTTTAGGAAACTGAGGCTATTCTAGAGGCATTCAGAGTTTCAACTAGAGAGCAAGTATCGGTGGTTCAGTTAAAGTTGTTATATTTGGCCCGAGGCTGTTGGACAACACATATGGTTTCACTAATAGTACCCGTCCCCTGGGCCGTATTCAGTGAAAGGTTTTAGGTCAAATACTTTGACGCGGTGTCGCGTTATGATCTGCAACAGAGATTTAATAACTTGAAGTAGATGGACAGGATTGTCGACGGCTATGCGACAGAATTCTGCAAACTTGGTCGGTTTGCTCCCACCTTGGTGACGACCGAATTAGACAAAGCAAGGAGGTTCCAACAGGGACTTCACCTGGAGATCATATTGGCAGTGGAACAACACGAGTTCCAGACTTTTGATGCTGTGTTAAGAGCAGCAAGGAGGCATGAGTATACCTCCCAGAGAACAGTGGATAGGACTGGAGGTCGTAAGAGGACCCATACTTTAGGTGGTTCTTACACCTAGTCTTCAGCACCAGCTCTAGAAGTGCGAGCTTTGACGATTATAACCCCGACCAGGACAACTTTAGTAGCATCGTTTCAGCGACCAACTCTGACACGCCCTCAATAGCAGAGGTCATTTCCTTAAGTAGGATGTTCTCATTGTGGAAAATCAGGGCACGTTTTATCAGAGTGCCGCAGAGCACAAGGGTTGTGCTTACCTTGTGGAGCACCAGGAGAAGGAGTGGGATCTTGCCCAAACAGAGCTAGTTCATCATCATCCTCTCAGGCAGTACCCCAGCTAGGGCTCCAACGCCAATTCAGCAACACCAGGGTCAGAGGTCTTTGTTGACCCAATCTCAAGTATTCCAGTAGCACAGGCCACAGTAGTATGCGCAGGCCCAAGTTCAAGTACAAGCCAGACAAGGAGGTCTACAGTAGAGAGGACCAGCACCGAGAGGACGAGGTCAGGCGATGGCACTCACCGTAGAGGAGCGGCTAGCTTTAGGTGAGGTGGTGGCATTTATCAATCTCGTCAACTCTCATTCAGCTTTAGTATTGTTTGATTCTAGTACATCACATTCCTTATGTCTGCACGATTTGTGACACAAGTTGGATTAGAATCCGAATCATTATCAGTAAGACTCAATATACTTATTGGTAACGGTATCGTGAGAGTAGATAGATTTTATATCTCATGTCGGGTTGTAGTGTGCGGGGAGAGATTTTTTCGCTAGACTGATAGAGTTTCCTATGAAAGATTATGACGTCGTCCTAGGAATGGATTGGTTGAGTGCCCGATACGTGATGATATATTTCCATGATGGCAAGGCTATCTTTCGTAACCCCAGAGTAGAAGAATTCTCATTTTCTAGAGGAGAGATAGAGTCTCCGTCAGCGATCATGAGAATGACAGTAGCAGAAGGTGTACAATTCCCCAGAGTGGTCAGTGAGTTTCCAGATGTGTTCCTAGAAGAGCTTCCAGGCATGCCACCAGAAAGAGAGAGAGTTTACCATTGATCTTCTCTTCCAGGAACAACACTAGTATTAGAGATAGCCTATAGGATGGCACCTTCAGAGTTAGAAATCTTGTACCGGATAATAGAAGAATTGAGAACCAAGGATTCATTCATGCAAGTGGATGCCTTGGGGATGCCTTGGGGAGCCCCAATGCTACTTGTAAAGAAGAAGGATGGAATATCCTGATTATGTATGGATTATCGTACCCTCAATGTGGTAACCATCAAGAACAAATATCCCTTGCCTATGATCGATGACTTGTTCGATCATCTTAGTGGAGCAGCAGTGTTTTCCAATATTGATTTACGTTAGGAATATCACCAGATCAGAGTCAGGGAGCAGGAAATACCCAAGACGGCGTTCACATAAAGATATAAAAATTTGGAGTTTCTAGTAATGCCCTTTGGAGCAACCAATGCGCCAGCAGTATTTGTGGATCTTATGAATCATAGTTTTAGGCCATACTTGGACAAGTTCGTGATTGTGTTCATCGATGATAACTTAGTTTACAGTCGAGGTGAATGTCACGCCCCAGTCCCTAAATACATAGGACTAGGACACGTAAGCATGTCAGCCGCATGGATATGGCAACTCCAATATATGGAAACCATAACCCATACGTACGCTGTAATATGAATATCAAATCCACAAGTGGTATAAAATATATCACAAGTCATAGGGTACAATCTAAATCTCATCCATAGAGAATCAATATAAATAAATAACCAACATCTATATAACTAGATCTCAATAAGAATTATCTAAAGATGATAGTTGGGTGGAAACAAATCCACTACCAACTCGAATGTAAGAGAAAATACAATATAAGTACACCTCAACAAACACAATATAAGAATACCAGTTAACAATCATGGCTCGAAGAAAAGTCATCCTCGAAACATATATAACCATCTGAATCTGCACCCCTGCGAATACTCAAGAACAGTGATACTTGGAAGGGCCAGGTCCTCAGAGGGACATAACAAGATACATAGAAGCAAGCCAATTTGAATACAATAAACATGCATAATGTTTGAAAATATATAAGTACGTTGTACAAGACAATCTATATGAATGCAAATGAGGATAACTTTTTGACGTATGGGCAAGGGTAGGCTACTCGATCTAAGCCTCACAACTCACACACCCGCCAGTGGACATCAGAAATCGTCATACCTCGAGGGTAGCGACCAGCGCGACTCTACAGAAATCGACATACCTCGGGGGTAGCGACCAGCGCGACACACGCCCGTAGTGCGAACTATATACTACGGTTTACCAGAGTGGTTAAAAGCCCATACGCCTAATGATTGTCCTCTCATGATACTAAGTGTCATGAATGTGTCAACATATCTAATATATAGTAATGATTGAAAGAAACTACACATGCAATGAATAAACAGAAATACAATAAATATACAGAAATATACTAAGCATGCAAAATACTGTAAGCAATTTGGCAAGGTATCTTGCCTGATCTGAAAAAGAATGAAGTCCCAACTCAAGGCGTCGTCCGATCTACCCGTCACATAAATTAAACAAGTTAGATTACAAAAGTGGGTGAATAGGTTCCTCCATTTTAATCTATTTTAATTCTTAATAAAATAACCTAAAATAGTATTTTAATCTTATTATAATATGATTTTTTTGTTAAACCCTAATTTTGGTCCAAAGAAAATCAACTTTACAGATTTGTGATCTGTGGCACGCAAATCGAGGCAATCCGTTGACCAAAAAGTCAAATGACTCAAATCCTAGATTTGTGTGTAGAATCCTATAGATTTCAATGCTATATGAACACCGGAATCGACAGTTTCATAAAATCACAAGTCGGTAAAGAGTTATGGCCACAAGGGCACACAGATGAAAGTTTTCGGTGGTTTCCTACTTACGTCTACGTTGCACGAATTTTACAGTAGAATAAACTTATATTTTAAATTCTGAAAAAATACTTTTCTAGAAGTTCATCATGTCAACTTTCCGAAACTTCAAACAGTTCATAATTCTGAGTTCGGGATCTCCCAAAATCTCGAAAATACCAAAACGCGTCTGATTTTGGACAGCTGGCACTTTTAGAATTTTTTGGAAAAATAGGTTTTGAAATTATTAAAACAATTTATATATTAAGAAAACTAACCTTTATATGATTCTAAAAAAAAACTGGAGCACGTTTGGAGTCCGAAGCTAGGAGATATCGTCTTTTTAAGTCGTCATAACTACTAGAAAATGAGGCTGAAATTATGACGAATTTTGACTCTTTTTGGACGAAAAAGAGGTGAATTTTGGGGAGAAAAATATGAAGGATGAGGTATTTATAATGGTGGACACTACTTAATTGAATACGACTAGGATTGGTTAATTTTGATAGGATTATGATGAATTTAAATAAGGATAGGATATGCATGAAGTTGCTTTCCTAGTAGGCTCAGGATTTGAATTAATTTAAAATAGAGTTTGAGTTTATCTTAATAATTTATAATCTTAAATATAATTAAAGATAATATAAATAATTTATATATAATCTTATTAATATCTATTAACACTAAATTAGCATATATCTAATATTAAGACTATATATATCCAAATAAATCCTAAATAATTTCAAAAATCTAAATAAATTTCTTAAAATTCTAAATAAATTACAAAAAAATATAGTTAAATATTTTAAACTAAAATAAATATTTGGTAGGAACAACATGCAAGTATGGTCTCAAAATAAATCATGGAAGTCCTAGAAATTTAGGTACCCTATGTTTTAATTACCTAAAATTCTAGAAAAATCTACAAAAATCTAAAATAACCTAAAAATGATTCTAAATAAATATTTACATAAGTAAATATACTAAGAAATTTATTTTCTAATTAACTAAGAGAATACTCTAAAGTAATTCAATATTTAAAATAATATTAAAAAAATATAATAATATAAAATACACACAAAATACCTATTTTGGGTGAGGGGGTTTACAGTGAAGCACAGCACAAGCAGCATCTTCGCGCAGTTCTTCAAATTCTTAGAGAATATAAGTTATATGCCAAGTACAGCAAGTGCGAGTTCTAGCTTGACCGTATTTCATACTTGGGGCATATTATTACAAAAGGTGGAGTTGAGGTGGATCCCTAGAAGATAGAAGCCGCTGAGACATGGGCAGTGTAAAACCCTTAACCTTAAAAGCCGTATTAAGTATTTAATTAATTATTTAATTAATTTATAGTAATTATTAGCTAAATAGAAGAAATAGAATTTATTGAAATTTTATTTTAGGTAATTATGCATTTAGAGATTTTATGGAGCAATTATAATTTTACCCTAATTATTTTCATGTAGGAGACCCTGTGGACAGTTGATAGATTATTGTATGCACTAAAAATAATTTTTAGAATTTTATATGTATGTATATATATATATATATATATATATATATATATATATATATATATATATATATATAAGATTTATTAAAGGAAATAGAAATAAAAATGAAATAGAAAACAAATAGAAAGAAAAAGAAATAAGAAAAAGATTAGAAAATAGATTAGAAAAAAAAGAAAAAGAATAAGAAAACCTAAATGAATCACAAACCCTAACCCAATACCAACCATAAACCCATTAGGACCCCCAACCCATTAAGAAAAACAACAGCAGCAGCGGCAGCATACTATTCGAGCCCGCGCGCAGCGTTTCCCCCAGACCCGCGTCGCGTTATATATATACGAACACTTACAAACCCTAACCCTACTCTCATCTTTCCTCTACGCGACCTGACCGCCGCCGACCCGGAGCCACCGTCGCAAACCCGCCGGAGCCAGCACAGTCGGCCGCGCGTCCGCCGTTCGCGCGCACAACCGTGACAGAAATTACTACAGAATTTGACTACAGCGAAGCTGTGTTCACGCCTCATTTTCTGCGCCATCGCTTGACCAAACTCGATCCCGTATTCACCGGTACGTTCACGACCTATCCCCCTTCCAATATTGTACATTAGTTTACCTCGAACAGCGCGTAAACCTAGGCGAAAACTGAGACCAAGTTGGCAAAAAATGATAACTTTTAGAATGCAGAAAACTGCGGTAACTACGCATGTTTACGGACTCGTATCTCTAGTTTTTATTTTTGGTATGCGAAGACCACCTAACCTAGATTAACTCATGTCAATCACAAAATTTTATTATTTGCTGTATGTAGAATTAAAACAGATTAAAAATCGCGAAAACCTACTTTTTTCCTATTTTCAAAATTTGTGATATGGAGCGCGCTCCGCCAAATGGGACTGTCCCGTCGCGTACCAAGTGCACCGCAAGGCGCACACGGTATACCCGGACGTGTGGGCTTTCGCGAAAACTGATTTGGACGCGTGTGCACGTCGAAATCAGCCCGTGTCCGCAAAAACTCTCCATATTGTGACTTTTGCAAATCTATCGCCATTTAGTGTACGCTTGTCAGAATTCGACGAAATTTGCGTCACTGGACTCATGGTATCGTGCTGATCCTGTAACCCAATTTTTACGTAATTCTGAGATAGTTGTCCAAGCCGCCTATTGGCGGACCCCACGGTTGACTTTTTGGACGAAATTGTGTTGGCTCACCGGAATCCAAAATTGGACATACCGTTGAGTTCGTACTGACTTTTAGAGTTTGTTTGAACTATAATTTGTCCCATTTAGAGACCTTTACCCTTGACACGCTTTTCGGTGCAAAGTGGGCCACATGTGGACCCTACTTCGACCCAAAATTACCGTTTTGCCCCTGTGTCCAAATTGGACGAAAGGGTAGTATTTTCTAGTTATTTCGCTTATTCCGGAAACGTTGGTAATGTCTATTTCAGCATCCGGAGATGTTTGTTTGGAGGCCATAGTTTCTGATCCCGTATCCTTGACATCTAGACGTTATATTTTGCAACTCTCTTGTTAGGCAAGTATACCTTGTCTTGTTGTACTGTTTAAATTCAGTTATTATTTTAGTTGCATGTTTCTTGTTTTTATATTATATAACTGTGCGCGTCCGATAAAGACTCGGGTGCAGTCAACGATGGCGTTGACGTTAGGACTTGTGTCTGACCTAGTGTCTAGTGGACTCACCTAAAGTCGTGGAGTTATCGGTATGACTTCCCAGGCCTTGACACATTTCTTACACGTGTTGTGAGTCGCATGTATGGTACGGACTTGCGTATGCAGCTGGCCACCTGTACGTGTAGTTTGTGTAAACCCCCTGAATTTTCAAAAAATATTAAACTTGGATTTTCCACAATTTTTCTGAAATTTTTTGGGAATTTTTCTGCAATTAAAATCAGGATTTTAATTATTAAATAATTTTTAATTGTTAATAAATAATATTAAAATATTATAAAAATAACATTTTTGGGTGTAAAATGAAAAACTGGACTTAGGGTAATTTTTTTGGAATTTATTGGGCCCCAGACCTAATTTAAAATACCTAAAAACTATTAACTAATTAATTATTTATTTATTTATTTATTCATTTATTATTTATTATTTATTATTTATAAAACCATAAATTTCGGCCCAGCCCGTATACCCTGGCCCAGCCCTTTGGGCCCAAGCCCGGCCCGCCAAATGCTACCGGGTCGGGTCGGGTCGGCCAGACCCGAACCCGCTCGGACCCGACCCGGGCGACCGCCTCTCCCCCACGACCCCGTCCCCCGCACATTTTTCGGCGAGCTCCGGCCACGTCGCCTCTGCTCCGCCCGTCCCGGCGCCACGACGCCGCTCCGCCCGCTCCGCTCGCCACGTCCCCCGCCTCGTCCGGCCAGCCCCGCTCCCCCTTCAGCCTATATAAGCCCCCTAGAAACCCCCCCTCCAGCCAACAACCCCACGCCGCCTTCCCCAGCCGCTGCCAGCGCCGCCCGTCCACCGCCTCGCCTCGCCCCCGGCCCTCTCCTCCAGCACCCGCCTCCGGCCTCCCCGACTCCAGCACAGCCCGCAGTCCTGCTCGGCCAGCCAGCCCCTCACCGCGCCTCCGTCGTGCCCCCGGCCGCCTCCCGCACGTCGCCCTAGCCCCGGCCGGCCTTCTCCCCCGCCGCAGCGCCGCCCTCCTCCGGCCGCCGGCAGTTTCCAGAACCCTAACCCTAGCCCTAATTCTCTCCTGTGTCGACACGTGTTGGACACGACACGGACACGAGAAATCCCAATTTCTCGAGCCCGGTTCAGGTACGTATAATTTTCTCCTCGCTGCCCCGTTTTCAATTCCGTAAATTGCGTTGCGAAGCCTGTATGACCCTCTCGGTGCCCGGATAAACCGCTCGGGGCATCGCGTCCTGTGGTGATCGCACACCGCGATCCAAAAACAGAAAAAAATAACGACCCGATTCACCCCGAAACTGGGTACGCCCCGCCAAACAGGACGACTTGGTCCGCGCGGTCTTCACAGATACGTGCGCATCGTTGATACGGACGTGTGGAATTTCACAGAAGTCGATTCGGGTGTGCGTGCACACCGGGATCAACGCGTGTCCGCGGACACCGTCCCGTATTCGTCTTTTCTGAATCATGCAATAACTTTCTGTACACACGTCAGATCAAAACGAAACTTACGCCATCGGACTCGTATCGATACGCTGGTCCTGTGACCCAAGTTTGGTTCGATTCTGAGAACGTTGACGAAATCGCGTGTCGTAGGCTCCATAGGCTCCACTCGACGGGCGATTTTGTGATCGGCTCATCGGAATCTAATTCTGGAAGTTTCGTTGGGTTCGCATCATCGTTCCTGACATGTTGACATTAAGTTTGGTGAATTTGGAGACCTTTGACCCTGACACATTTTTCGGTGCAAAGCGGGCCCACATGCGGATCCCGTTTTGACCCGAAATTGCCGTTTTGCCTTTGTCTCCAAATTGGACTCAAGGACAGGCATTTCTAGCTATTTTATATCTTCTGAGCATAATGGTAATATTTATTTCAGCATCCGGAGTTATTTCTGGAAATTTTCCCGAGACAAAACTGTAGTGGGATCCAAACATCAGGCAAGTACCTGCACTTCAAGTTTAATCTTTATATTATGATAATTAGTTCCTTGCTCTACTAGTACCATTGTATAATTATACTTAGTGTTGGTATTTGGAGTTCATGTCTTGCTTTTCGTGTCGGGAGGGAGAATACTAGGAGGCATGTAGTTTACCCTTCCCCCTGTCGTGACTGCTAGCTGTTGGTACGCGACTGTACCCTCAGCCTTATACTTGTTTATTCCTGACTACTAGCCGCCTATGGCGTGCCTTATTAGCCTTATAAACCCCTACATGCCAACTATGTATTCTAAATACACAATTTCACACACAGAGTTCTTGTCTTGTTGTAGTTCCATTTTCCTGTCTCATTTATTCCTGTTTTACTCATATCCCTGTTTTATAGCATTTAACTCTTAGTTATTGTTATCACTTATTTATGCATATTCTCAACATGATACTTAGTCAGTTCTTTTCTACTTGTCATAAATATTTAGTTTAATCTTGTTGTGCATTGTGTACTTTGCTCCTTTCCTGACTGGATCCGTTGATATTAGGCGATGATGAGGACTATGCCCCCACCTTTTATGGTCCCTATGAGGTAGCAGGTGATACTTTTGAGGAGCCTGTTCCCACCCAGGAGACTACTTCTGAGGAGTAGTTAGCAGTTAGTTGTCATTTTCTTTCATCTTAGTAATCGGATTTCTCCCCGATTTAACTTCTGATTCTGTAATAAATTATGGATCTTGTTGCCACATTTATTTTATTTGAAATCCTAGCATTCATTTTCCTGTTATTATCTTTGCCTACTTATATTATTGTGAATGAGCTAGATTTTAATTTAACTGTGAATATGACCTAGACAGCGTACTACCGCCGACACTGCGGCGTAGGCTGGACGTACCCACGTACTCGTGCCCGAATATCCGGGTGCGGGTCGTGACAGTTTGTGCGACGGATAGGGAATAACTGCTATTAGTGATGCATGTTAGAAGACTTAGCAGTTATTAGTAGTCGAAGCATAGTCTATTGTAGTACGGTGGTCCAATCCTTGTCCTTGTTTGGTTCTAAGGTTGGGCTATTGTTCTAACGATAGACTATGAGCCAGAGTTACGACGCCGATACTTGCTCTCCGTCTCGGCGTAGTAGCTAAAGCATGTTGTGGATACGACATGCATAGATCATTGGGCGGGGAGGACGATTAGTAGGCGTATGGGACACCCACCTCCTTTATACAGATACCGCGTTCTTCGGAGTGATACGGACATATATATTTATGCAGATACCACGTTCTCTAGAGTGTTGGACGTTACTTGATGATTTTGCAGATACCACACTCTATAGAACGTTGGACGTTATTTATACAGATACCATGCTCCTCGGAGCTGGATGTTATTATATTGCATAGTGCCCTCGAATGGGGGCATATGTGGCATATACTAGCCAGTCGTCACAATTGGTGAATTACGTCAGCATATGTCTAGCCTACACTTTCTCATACGGACAAAGTTGACCTCAAATTGTATTCACTTAGATGGTTAGGACACCCCATTTATTTATTCAGTATTTACTTTATTGGCATGCTTCTATGTATCTTGTTATGTCCCTCTGAGGACCTGGTCCCTTACTAGGTGTAGATGTTCATGAGTATTCGCAGGAGCACAGATCCGGACTGGTTGCTTATATTTGAGGAGGTCTTCCCTTCGAGCCTCGTGATTATTGGTGATGTACTTATGATATGTTTGCTTTTATATTCTAGTTCGGCAGTGGATTTGTTTCCATCCAACTGTCATCTTTAGATACTTCATATTGAGATCTAGTTATAGATATTAGTTATTTATTTAATTATGATTTTCTGTGGATGAGATCTAGATTATGCCCTGTGACTTGTGACTTATATATATACCACTGGTGAGTTGTTATTCATATTACAGCGTACGTATGCGTTATGGTTTCCATATATTGGAGTGCCATAACCATACGGCTGGCATGCTTACGTGTCCTAGTCCTACGTATTTTGGGACTAGGGCGTGACATATTTTTAGTGGTGGCCCATGCAGGTCGAGAGCATATTGTCTCGGTTATGTTACTGTTCTGAGCAAGCATGCACCTAGGATTATAGTATAGGAACTCATCCACAATTGACTATGACTCCTCTTCCTTCCAGTCTGTTCTATTTAAATAATTGCATCCTGCTTGATTCATGTGCTTCCCTAATAGTTCCTTGAGTATAGCCTCTCCTAGAATATAGAAGCCCCTTGTTGTTAGATGATAATTAGGGTAATATTCCTATTAAGAATACAACTAGAGTATTGACACATCACTAAGTTTAGAATATCTAATGAACCCTAGCACCCCTTACCTATAGATTGATTGACCATTATTCCTTGATAATTAGGGATGACTTGAGAGTAGTATAGACACAACTAGAGTGAGTTATAAATTTAACCATATTATTTGACCCTAGCATTGAGGAACCAATCGAAATCCAAGATTGAATGTTAGGACTGGACCTAACTTTTATAGTGAGATAGTATATTAGAAATATAATTTAGCTTCTTGTCTTGGTATTAGCAGACAGTACCTTAGGAAGCCAAAGGGAACGAATATAATATTTTCCTTGATCATACCTCGAACACAGATATTAGCATACAATATTTCCTTAGTGAACCATGATATTATCTAGAGTCTTTCTATTTAAATTCAAATCTTGTTCCTCTGAAAACTTAGCTCTCGCTATTAGTGCGACGACGGAATTTTTCCTCTTATCTTTCAACTCATGCCGCTTGACCTCTCTGATTGTAGGCCAAGTGAATGCTTTATGTTAGGATATATAAAGTTTGCTAGGGTTATAGTTGTAAACTTGAACTTTGAAAATTGGTGCTTGGTAGTTAGAACTTGATAGTTTTAAGTTGTTCTTGTAGATTGTGACTTGATGATTACCCTTAGTTTTAAATCGCGTAACATGCACCCCACCTCAATACATGTTATATCCTCTTTCCCCTGAAGGCCAGTAACTTTTCCATTCATACTATTGACACTTGTTCTATAAGCGCTATGACTAAGACTTAAGATGACCATTACCTATATAATGCAATAGGATACCCTAATAAGTACCAAGATCTTTTTCTCGTATACCCCAATAAGAGTTTCTACTTTATTTACAAGGACAAGATTATTTTGTAGAATCCCCTTAAGGCAGTTATAATATTAGTTAATTCTTGTAAGTTTGGTAGTATGCCTCATAACCTAGTAGCACATAATCCTTTTGATCCATTAATGAAGTATAATTGAATGACACCAACTATAGACTTGCATAAGATGATAGTGTTTATCACGACTGTAGAACTTAGAGGCCATACCCCTATTTGGTCGGCTAGCGACTTAGATAAGGAGTTTGTATGACAACTGTAGAGATTGTAGAGTCTTATCTTTTTGTGAACTTGAATTATTATGTACCTTTTTTCATCATGATCCAACGTACTTATATTTTCTGTACTACCTCATGTTGCTATTACAGCCTAGTTTTACAAGCTTATTCTTTATCGAGCTTGTTCACGACATATGTATTATTGGGGAGCCCACACTAATACATTGTCTAAATCAGAATCAGTGTATTAAGGTCTAGCTAACCTTAGTGCACTTGGTTTGCCCTTCGCAATACTACTTTACGTTGATTAAGATATATAGTTGACTAATAGACAAATATTCTTGCCCCTAGATATGTCAGAGCATATCATATCAAGTACGTAATCGTACTGATGTGAGCATGTGAGTAGGAAATTTACCAAAATAGGATTTTAATCCACAACTACCTTGACAATTCCTATTTGAATTCCTTAAACGCCTTGATCCTCATACTTCTATTCTATTACCTCCCCCTTGAACTCTTTATTATCGTTTTCCGTCTTCCCCTATTTCGGAAAGACGAACGCTCGTGCTTGGTATAAGTTTGATATACATATAGTACTAGATATACCCCATAGGCCAACCGCATTACTTGATGATGATTTTCAGTAATTAAGGGCATATCATAGGTAATATGTTGGTGTTCAAACTTTGAGGATTGCATAACATGATTAAATAATTTAAGGAATATTTTTCTTAGATGTATAGCCTATTATGATAGATGGGTAAATTCTAAGTTAGGTAGAAACTGCATTGTTAAATTTGAGGTAAAATTTTTTTAGATTGTGATCAAGTAGGATTAGATTGAGAGATTAAGTCATTTTAAATGTGGAGAATTCTAGAAGAAGGAGTTAGATGATGAGTATTTAATGAATTTTAAAATCTTGATATGTCGGACCAAATATTTATACTTTAAGTACATGATTTAAATTTTGAATATTGAAGGTTGAATCATCGATTTGAATTTTGAGGATAAATATAGAATTTTAGACTTGAACAATTGGTGAATTAGACTTAAAATTTTATAATTTGATGATTTGAATCAAAAGTTGAATTTTGATTGTTAGATCACCTATTTGAAATATTGAGGATGTAAATTAAATTTAAAAATTGGAAGAGTACAAAAATTCATAAGTTGAAGATAGGAATAATATTTGATTAGCAATGTTTTCTAAAGGAGATTTTGATAGCTGGAGCTCGTGATATAAAATTGATATGTGTTATTTAATTCTTGAAGATGTTATATGGATTTAATTTAAATTAGGATGTTGATGATTAAAAAAAAGAGAAGAGATTACAATATGTTAAATTTTGATTAAACAGAGGTTACCTTAATTTGGAAAGTGATTGCGATGGATTAGAATATGTTTTAAATCTTGGAAGAGATTGTGATTGACTTGCCTTATATGCGAAATAGAATGAATTAACAAATTATGCTTTATTTTAATTTCGAGGATAAAATTATTTTTAAGTTGGCTAGATTATAAATCCCATCACCCAAAATTAGGCCTACTTGGCTTAGAAAGAGAAACTAGGGCTAGTTTGAATCCAATTAGAAATAGAACACGGTATTTTATTTAATTTTATAATATTTATATCACTTAGCGCACCTTACCGTTGCTTCGATAAGTGGAGCACTATACTAGCCACTACCTTCCTACAAACTTCACATCCTTGTCCTAGACGTGCCCGCCTTCTATTCTAACCTCGGTGTAACTTATAATTATGCTCTCTTGTGCTACATTTTAGTCGCACAATTTTTGTCGCGGACGTTATTTCTTAATTCGAAATAATTCCAATTTTGTGTCCTTGTGCGTTCCAATCGAAATTGGAGACACAATCTTGACCCGTTTCGTGCAACTCAAATTAGGGTAATATTCTATTCTAAGTCCCCTATGTCCATGACACTTGTGTTCTACCTAATTTTATCCCCATGTACTTCTAATTAATTCAAGAACACCTTGCGCATTAATTTTAATTAATTTAACCCAATTTCCATCTTTGTGTAATTTTCTAATTGTTGGGCACTTTTATGCAAAAGATCATTGAGGTGTCCACACCATTGGACATGACACATGAAGAAACATATTTTTCGTTCATATGAATTTTCTCCATGATTTTGGAATGTGCAACGCGCAACATCGCCCCCTCATTTAAACCTAGCATTGCATTTTAAACAATATAAATTATAGTCCTCCAAACATCCCCATGATAATTGAAAAAATCATGGAGGTTAGGATGGAGGAAGGTACAGAATAAGCTGCAAATCTCTATCTTATACCAACCTTGACTTTCTATAGTGGCTTAGTTTTAATTTCGAGAACAAAATTTTTTTATATGTTGGGTAGAATGTAAAATCCCTAACCTTAAAAACCGTATTAAATATTTAGTTAATTATTTAATTGATTTGTAGTAATTATTAGCTAAATAGAAGAAATATAATTTATTAAAATTTTTATTTTAGGTAATTATGCATTTAGAGATTTTATGGAGCAATTATAATTTAACCCTAATTATTTTCATGTAGGAGACCCTGTGGACAGTTGATAGATTATTGTATACACTAAAAATAATTTTTAGAATTTTAAATGTATGTATATATGTATGTATGTATGTCATGTATGTATGTATGTATATATATATATATATATATATATATATATATATATATATATATATATATATATATATATATATAAGGTTTATTAAAGAAAATAGAAATAGAAATGAAATAGAAAACAAATAGAAAGAAAAAGAAATAAGAAAAAGATTAGAAAAAAAAAGAATAAGAAAACCTAAATGAATCACAAACCCTAACCCAATACCAACCCTAAACCCATTAGGACCCCCAACCCATTAAGAAAAACAACAACAGCAGCGGCAGCATACTATTCGAGCCCGCGCGGAGCGTTTCCCCCAAACCCGAGCCGCGTTATATATATATGAACACTTACAAACCCTAACCCTACTCTCATCTTTCCTCCACGCGACCTGACCGCCGTCGACCCGGAGCCACCGCCGCAAACCCGCCGGAGCCAGCCCAGCCGGCCGCGCGTCCGACGTTCGCGCGCACAACCCTGACATAAATCACTACAGAATTTGACTGCAGCGAAGCTGTGTTCACGTCTGGTTTCCTGCGCCATCGCTCGACCTATCCCCCTTCCAATACTGTACATAGTTTACCTCGAACATCACGTAAACCTAGGCGAAAATCGAGACCAAGTTGGCAAAAAACGATAACTTTTAGAACGCAAAAAACTGCGGTAACTACCCATGTTTACGGACTCGTATCTCCCACCACAGAGATCCAAATTTAGTTTTTCTTTTTGGTATGTGAAGACCACCTAACCTAGATTAATTCCTGTCAATCACAATATTTTATTATTTTCTGTATGTAGAATTAAAACAGACTGAAAATCCCGAAAACCTACTTTTTTCCAATTTTTAAAATTTGTGATACGGAGCGCGCTCCGCCAAACGGGACCGCCCCGTCGCGTATCAAGTGCACCTCAAGGCGCGCACGGTATATCCGGATGTGTGGGCTTTCGCGGAGACTAATTTGGACGCGTGTGCGCATCGGAATCAGCCCGTGTCCGCAAATATTCTCCGTATCACGACTTTTGCAAATCCTACGTCATTTAGTGTACGCTCGTCAGAATTTGACGAAACTTACGTCACTGGACTCGTGGTATCGCGCTGATCTTGTGACCCAATTTTCACGTATTTCTGAGACAGTTGACCAAGCCGCCTATTGGCGGGCCCCACTGTTGACTTTTTGGACAAAATTGTGTTCGGCTCACCGAAATTCAAAATTGGACATACCATTGAGTTCGCACTGACTTTTAGAGTTTGTTTGACCTATAATTTGTCCCATTTAGAGACCTTTACCCTTGACACGCTTTTCGGTGCAAAGTGGGCCACATGTGGACTCCACTTTGACCCAAAATTACCGTTTTGCTCCTGCATTCAAATTGGACGAAAGGGTAGTATTTTCTAGTTATTTCGCTGATTCCGAAAATGTTGGTAATGTCTATTTCGGCAACCGGAGACGTTTGTGTGGTGCCTCGTTCCCCCTATACGGGGAGCGCGGCTAAGAAATACAAGACGGTATTATTCGATCGGGATAGATTGAAACAAGAACTCATCCTCGTTATGGATTTGTCTGTTTGGAATCGATTCCCATATTCAGTGGACCGTGCCCCCGGGATCGACTTAGCAGCAGAGTCAGGAGGGACCTCTCCGCTGCATCTTTTGTTGCCTAGTTTTCGCTGTCGCTTGTTGCTTTCGTGCCTTGAGTTGGATTTTCGGATTTGCTTGAGTTTTCTTGAACGGTTTCGATGGATTTCATTGCTTTCATTCGTTGAACTGCACTTCAATTTCGATATTGGAAATGGTAGAAGAGGTATTGATCAGCTGTTCATGGCAATGCAGGTGAACCAGCAGTAGGCACCGCTCGAACGGACTCCTGAAGCATCTCTTTCCTTCTTCCTTCCAACTACTAAGTGAGTGGCTACCATCCCGATTAGCTGGCCCTTCTTCCAGCCTTCACACCTAAATCTCATATTCTTGCTCGCCCCGATCAAACGATACCAAGTAATAACTAAAAGACTTCAAGATAATAAGGGAATAGACTTGGGAAATTATGCTTGTCAAATGAAACTTGTGAACGGTTACTTACTTACATGCTTGTTCGTTTGGAATGTTCATCATATGCATAAATACAAGTTAGAATGTATATTTCTTCTTAAAATTGTGCTATGTATAGAACTCATCCTGAATGCAATAAACTGAACGGGAAGACTATGCAAAAATAGACCTTGCCCTGTTGTTGCCATGTGCCTGATATTGCCCTGATTTGTCTCAATTGCTAACTTAGTGTACTGCGTTGATCACGGACAACTTGTGCACAAGGTCTTAGTTCCTGTGGACGGTCGCTGGGGCACTGGCACCGATCCGATCCGGACGGAACTCCTGATAGTCTCATGCATCGGATGGAATAGCCTGCGATGCCCTGATCCTTGCGTTGCAAGTCATTCCGCCCCAGACTAGAATCATCCCTTATGGCATCAAGCCAGTGATCCCCTCGTATATTTTAAACAAGTTGCAAACTAACTTGTGTCTTCTTGGCAGGGAAGGATATGGAAAGTATTGTGCAGGTGGTTCAGACGGGAAGGTAAATGCCACAGAGCGGTGGCAAGTATTTTATTGATTCTATATCTATTGCTTGCTGTAAAAATGAACTAAGGCAAGATAGAAAGACCACAAGTAAATATGCATGCTTCATCTAAACAACGTGTTGATTGGTATAGTTGGGTTAGCTTGCCTTCACCAGTACGTTTCGATGTACTGACCCTCGTTGAAACAGGTTCCCCGCGCTAAGGAGAATCGAGCGAGGAGCAGAACTCAATCCCCCAACCCAGTCCAGCTGTAGGCAGTCTTGACCCGTGCCACATTTTGAAGTATTTTGAAGATAGAAGCTAGCAACCCAAGCAAATATGCAGCTTCGTGGGAAGGCCGTCGTTCCAACCGGAGGTCCAATATTTTGAGTCTTAGTAAAGGATGTAATGTACATGACTGCTATCTCATTTTGTGTCAATACTTTGTAAGCCCATAGAGGCAACCTTATGACTCAGTTCAAGGAGTTTGTAATAGATGTTGATATTGTCAATAAAAGAGAACTTTTTCATGCTTCAATCTGTGTTTCAATTTATCTGCGTACTCTGAATATGTGCTCGCTATGTGAAACAAAATACTTAGCCTTGTGCGGTGCACAACCTAGGACCGTACGACGGTCACGCCCGGGGGACGACTAACGATTCCACGGAATCGGGACGTGACATGTTGGTATCAGAGCACAGCTTCAAAGTTTCTTTTGACCCTTCGTATGGAAAAGTTTCTTTAACGATAAATCCCTGTGCGAACTCTTGAACTCGTTAGGCCAAAATGAGATACGTTCATGCAATAAGTCCATAATACGTTATGATCCTGATATAATTTACCTTCTTTTGAAGGAATGGCGCAAGCGTAACCATCAGCGCAAGCACCGGGCGAGACACACGCCCAGGAAAGCAGTTCAGGCACTTCGGGAAGCTCACATAGCCAACGAGCAGTATCCCGAGTTGATCCGCTTCAGCAAGTGATGCAAATGTTGGAAGCACAATGACAGAGAGATGATGCCCGCCAAGCCAAGTTCGAGAGCAATCTAGAGGCCCGACTCTCAGTCCAACAAAAGCAGGTAGATACCCTGTAACAACTTGTTCAGACTTTGGCCTCCAACCAGTCCGCAGCAACAGCAGCGACTCCGGTGGAACAACCAATACTTGAAGTCGAGACACCGTCAACACCAAGGACGAGGGAAGTGACTTCCTTTACCTTCGGTGACTTCAAGAAAGTCTGCAACACGCCATTTAAGGGGACTGAGGACCCGATCGTGGCCCTAGATTGGCTCGCCGAGCTTAAAGACCATTTTCTCTCCTAGAAGTACCTAAAGAAAAGCGAGTTGCGTGTGCTCAACTGCAGCTTCACCTCAATGCACACGATTGGTGGGACGGGCATCGACGATCTCTTCCAGTTGAGAATGGAGGGGAGGCGATAGCATGGGCTACCTTCCGTGGTACGTTTGAGGAGGAGTTTATACCCCCGCCTGTACGTCGTCAGAAGGAAAATGAGTTTGTACAACTATGGCAGGGCAGCATGACAGTTAAGCAATACTCTGCTGAGTTCAACAAACTTGAAAAAAATTCCAGCTCCTATCTACCCGATGCAGCGAGTCGTGCCAAACGATTCGAGGGAGATCTACGTCCTGCCATCCATGCACAGGTAGTCATTCCACAACATCAGACAATGAGGGAAGTTTTGAACCACGCCCTTTCTCTCGAACCGCAGTATCCTCACGTTGCTGTCGGCGTTGTGCAAACCTCCAATCACAAACGCCAAGGCAACGATAGAGGAAACACCGCTGCAAAGCATCAAAATAACGGCGATAATCAGAGAGGAAATACAGGGCCGCGATGTCACTACTGCAACAAATGGGAGCACATTGAGAAAGACTGTCGCAAGAAGCTAGGTACGTGCCTCCGCTGGGGCGATGCGACGCATCAGATTGATACCTGCCCGCTTTCTGATCGCCGTCCCCAACAACCAAATCAAGCTACGGCAAACCAGGCCAACAGAGCTGCACCTCAGCAAGGGCGTAATCAGGCTCAAGGTCGGGTATATACCATGACACGAGAGGAAGCTTTGGCCTCGGCCACCGTGGTGTCAGGTACTTTGCTTTTTAATAATATACCTGCTCGTGTACTATTTGATTCTGGTGCAACACATAGCTTTATATCTACCAACTTTGTTGCGGAGAACAATATAGAAATGACTCCGTTGCACCTAGATTTAAGTGTTAGCATCCCCTCCGATACAAAAATACATGTCCGTTCAGTATGCAAAGGTGGTTACATCTGTATTGGAGGAAGGAAGCTGTCGCTCGATGTTTTAGTTCTAGATATTTGGGACTATGATATCATTTTGGGAATGGATTGGCTCAGCGCGTGCTCGGCAACTATTGAATGTGCAGAAAAGTGAGTCGTCTTCCGCCTGCCTGAAGAAGCCGAATTCTGTTATACAAGTAGTCCAGCAACTGACGCGACCAGGGCCTGCATGGTGATTTCTGCAACATCTGCTCGGCGAATGCTCCACTCAGGCTGCGAGGGATTTCTAGCGTCGGTTCGGGACACACGGCAGGACTACGCAAACGTCGAGTCTAGTTCCGTTGAGGCAGAGTTCCCCGATGTGTTTTCGAGCGAACTACCCGGCATGCCGCCCGACCGAGAGATTGAATTCACTATAGATACATTCCCGAATACACATCCGATCTCTAAACCTCCGTACAGAATGGACCCTGAAGAACTGAAGGAATTAAAATGCCAGCTTCAAGAATTACTAGACCGTGGGTTCATACGTCCGAGCGTGTCTCCTTGGGGTGCTCCTGTGCTCTTCGTGAAGAAGAAGGATGGAACGCTACGCCTCTGCATCGACTATCGGGAGCTGAACAAGGTCACAATAAGAAACAAATATCCTCTGCCACGGATAGATGACTTGTTCGATCAGCTACAGGGGGCAACGGTGTTTTCAAAAATTAATCTTCGCTCGGGTTACCACCAGCTGAAGATTAAGCCTGAAGACATGCCGAAGACTGCTTTCCGAACCCGATACGGGCATTATGAGTTTTCAGTGATGCCGTTTGGACTGATGAATGCACTTGCTGCATTCATGGATTTAATGAATCATGTATTCCGGCCCTTCATCGATAAATTCGTGGTAGTTTTTATCGATGACATCTTGGTGTACTCGAAGACTAGGGATGAGCACGCAGGACACCTGCGGATGGTGCTGCAAACCCTTCGAGACAACAAGTTGTATGCCAAACTGAGTAAATGTGAATTTTAGTTGGACAACATATCCTTTTTGGGGCATATCATCTCTGCGCAAGGCATAGCAGTAGACCCAAGGAAGGTGGAAGCCATCATGCAGTGGAAACGGCCGGAATCAGCTAGCGATATTAGAAGTTTCCTTGGACTTGCAGGCTACTACCGCAGATTTATACAAGACTTCGCTAAAGTTGCATCGCCCCTGACTCAGTTCACTCGGAAGGGTGTAAAGTTTACTTGGTCGGACGACTGTGAAGCTTCGTTTACGGAGTTAAAGTAGCGCCTCATCTCTGCCCCAATCCTCACTCTGCCGAACGGACCGGATGATTTCAAATTTTACAGTGATGCTTCAGGAAAAGGCTTGGGATATGTCCTGATGCAAAGGGATAAAGTGATAGCCTATGCGTCGAGACAGTTGAAGCCTCACGAGAAGAACTATCTGACGCATGATTTAGAATTGGCTGCGGTAGTGTTTGCGCTGAAGCTGTGTCGCCACTACCTTTATGGTGTGCCGTGTGAAATCTATACGGATTATAAAAGCTTAAAGTATCTCTATACACAAAAGGATTTGAATCTTCGGCAGCGGCGATGGCTTGAACTCCTTAGCGACTTCAATCTCATGATCAGATACACGCCTGGAAAGAAAAACGTAGTAGCTGACGCACTGAGTCGAGTGTTCGTTGGGAGTTTGGCTATTGATGATAGGCTGCGCCGAGATCTTGAATCCTTGGGCATTACTCTAAAAATCAGATACAAAAAGTGGGCTCAAGTGGCACAACTGCGCCTCGAACCCGACTTGTTACAAAAGGTTAAGGCCGCTCAGAAGGATGACATGTTCCTGCAAAAGATGCATGGTTTGATCTCCGCAGGAAAGGCATCCAACTTTGCGGTAGGCATGGACGGGATGCTCCGAGTGAGGGGAAGACTGTGCGTTCCAAACGACGCGTCCCTCAGAGAAGCGATACTCACTGAAGCTCATTATGCAAGTTATACTTCTCATCCGGGTAGTACTAAGATGTATCGTGATCTCCGAACGACATTCTGGTGGCACGGCATGAAACATGATGTGGCGTTGTTCGTGTCGCACTGCATGGCTTGTCAGAGAGTAAAGGCCGAGCACTAGAAATCGGGCGGAGAGCTACAGAACCTTGCTATTCCGGAGTGAAAATGGGAACATATAACGATGGATTTTATTGTTGGCTTGCCAAGGACGCAACGGGGGAATGATGTAGTCTGGGTTATCGTTGATCGACTCACCAAGTCAGCTCACTTTCTGCCTATCAAAAGTACTTGGGGTGCCGACCGCCTGGCTCAGATATATCTCAACGAAATCGTTCGGCTCTACGGCGTGCCCGTATCCATAGTCTCCGATCGAGATGGTCGATTTATATCGCATTTTTTGGGAAGCCTGCAGTCAGCAATGGGGACAAAGTTGAAGTTTAGCTCTGCCTACCATCCACAGACCGACGGCCAAACAGAACGTGTCAACCAGATCCTCGAAGACATGCTGCGACTCTGTGCCTTGGATTTGAAGACTAGTTGGGACCTGCACCTATCGTTAGCCGAATTTGCTTACAACAACAGTTTCCAATCAAGCATTCAGATGGCGCCGTATGAGGCGTTGTATGGGCGGAAGTGCAGATCCCCGATCTGTTGGGACAAAGTTGGTGAACGGCAGATCCTTGGCCCTGAGCTTGTGGAGCAGACTGTCCAAAAGGTTCACTTGATTCGGGAAAGACTAAAGGTAGCTCAAAGCCGTCAAAAGAGCTACGCGGATATACATCGACGACCACTTGAGTTTCTAGAAGGCGACAGGGTATTTCTTAAAGTCTCGCCCATGCGAGAAGTTACCAGATTCAGAGCAAAGGGGAAGCTAAGTCCGAGATTTGTCGGTCCGTTCAAAATACTAAAGCGAGTTGCCTCAGTTGCATATCAGATTGCCCTACCACCATCCCTATCCGATGTACACGATATTTTCCATGTTTCTCAACTTAGGAAGTATGTGTACGACCCGAGCCACGTGGTAGATCTCGAACAACTGAACCTTCAGGCTGACTTGACGTATATAGAACAACCAGTACAAATTTTGGATAGAAAAGAAAAGTTGCTTCGGCGTCGTTCGGTTCCTCTCGTGCGCGTGCTTTGGAGAAATCACTCTGTCGAAGAATCTACTTGGGAACTTGAATCCGAGATGAGGGAAAGGTTCCTCATTATTTCCTAGTGGTAGATTATATTTCTTAAGTTTCGGGATGAAACTTCCAATTAGTTGGGTAGGATGTGGTGCCTCGTTCCCCCTATACGGGGAGCGCTGCTAAGAAATACAAGACGGTACCGTTTGATCGGGATAGATTGAAACAAGAACTCATCCTCGTTATGGATTTGTCTCTTCGGAATCGATTCCCATATTCAGTGGACCGTGCCCCTGGGATCGACTTAGCGGCAGAGTCAGGAGGGACCTCTCCGCTGCATCTTTTGTTGCCTAGTTTTCGTTGTCGCTTGTTGCTTTCGTGCCTTGAGTTGGGTTTTTGAATTTGCTTGAGTTTTCTTGAACGGTTTCGATGGATTTCATTGCTTTCGTTCGTTGAACTGCACTTCAATTCCGATATTGGAAAGGGTGGAAGAGGTATTGATCAGTTGTTCATGGCAATGCAGGTGAACCAGCAGTAGGCACCGCTCGAACGGACTCCTGAAGCATCTCTTTCCTTCTTCCTTCCAACTACTAAGTGAGTGGCTACCATCCCGATTAGCTGGCCCTTCTTCCAGCCTTCACACCTAAATCTCGTATTCTTGCTCGCCCCGATCAAACGATACCAAGTAATAACTAAAAAACTTCAAGATAATAAGGTAATAGACTTGGGAAATTATGCTTGTCAAATAAAACTTGTGAACGGTTACTTACTTACATGCTTGTTCGTTTGGAATGTTCATCATATGCATAAATACAAGTTAGAATGTATATTTCTTCTTAAAATTGTGCTATGTATAGAACTCATCCTGAATGTAATAAACTGAACGGGAATACTATGCAAAAATAGATCTTGCCCTGTTATTGCCCTGTGTCTGATATTGCCCTGATTTGCCTCAATTGCTAACTTAGTGTACTATGAGCCAGAGTTACGACGTCGATACTTGCTCTCCGTTTCGGCGTAGTAGCTAAAGCATGTTGTGGATACGACATGCATAGATCATTGGACGGAGAGAACGATTAGTAGGCGTATGGGACACCCACCTCCTTTAAATAGATACCGCGTTCTTCGGAGCGATACGGACGTATATATTTATGCAGATACCACGTTCTCTAGAGAGTTGGACGTTACTTGATGATTTTGCAGATACCACACTCTATAGAACGTTGGACGTTATTTATACAGATACCATGCTCCTCGGAGCTGGACGTTATTATATTGCAGAGTGCCCTCGAATGGGGGCATATGTGGCATATACTAGCCAGTCGTCACAATTGGTGAATTACGTCAGCATATGTCTAGCCTACACTTTTCCATACGCACAAAGTTGTCCTCAAATTGCATTCACTTAGATGGTTAGGACACCCCCTTTATTTATTCAGTATTTACTTTATTGGCATGCTTCTATGTATCTTGTTATGTCCCTCTGAGGACCTGGTCCCTTGCTAGGTGTAGATGTTCATGAGTATTCGCAGGAGCGCAGATCCGGACTGGTTGCTTATATTTGAGGAGGTCTTCCCTTCGAGTCTCGTGATTATTGGTGATGTACTTATGATATGTTTGCTTTTATATTCTAGTTCGGCAGTGGATTTGTCTCTATCCGACTGTCATCTTTAGATACTTCATATAGAGATCTAGTTATAGATATTGGTTATTTATTTAATTATGATTTTCTGTGGATGAGATCTAGATTATGTCATGTAACTTGTGACTTATATATATACCACTGGTGAGTTGTTATTCATATTACAGCGTACGTATGCTTTATGGTTTCCATATATTGGAGTGCCATAACCATGCGGCTGGCATGCTTACATGTCCTAGTCCTACGTATTTTGGGACTGGGGCGTGACAGGCAGTACCTAAAATAGTTGCAAAAGTTCGTAGTTTCTTGGGACTAGTAGGATATTATCGAAGATTTATGTCAGACTTTGCTAGAATTTATGCACCCTTGACACAATTGACTCGTAAGGATGTGCACTTTGATTGGCTAGATAAATGTCAAGCCTATTTCGAGAAGCTCAAGCAGAAGTTGATTACAACTCCAATTTTGACGCTTCCAGATGGGACAGATGGTTTCACGGTATATTGCGATGCGTCAGGAAAAGGACTAGGGTGTGTTCTTATGCAGCATGGTAAGGTTATAGCTTATGCATCTCGGCAGCTTTAAGACCATGAAAAGAATTATCCAACACACGACTTGGAGTTAGCAGCAACTGTCTTTGCACTAAAACTTTAGAGGCATTACCTATATGGAGATCGGATAGAGATTTATACTGATCATAAGAGTTTGAAGTATGTCTTTACTCAGAGGGATCTTAATATGAGAAAGAGAAGATGTCTAGAGTTGATGACAAACTATGATCTTGACCTTCAGTATCATCCAGGGAAGGTTAACGTCGTGACAGATGCTTTAAGCCGGAGAGCAGGAGCTTATTTTCTCTCGGCACAACGAGAGATTTTAGAAGGTCTTTAGGATATGAACACAGAAATAGTATTGCCTGGCAACACAGTATTAATGGCTGGATTGCAAGTTCAATCCAGTATAGTGGAAAGGATCAGAGCAGCGCAGTCAACGAATGTCAAGCTTCAGCTACTTAGAGCAGAATGCGAGGCAGGACGTAGAATAGAACTAAGCATTCACAGTGACAAAACTCTCCGATTTGATAATCGTCTTTGTGTACCAAGTGGAGATATCCATCAAGAGATCATGTCAGAAGTCCACAGTTCTCAGTATTCAGTTCACCCAGGAGGAACGAAGATGTACAGAGATATTCGTCAGCATTTCTGGTGGAATGGAATGAAGAGGGAGATACCATGTTTTGTCTCTCGATGTTTGGTTTGTCAGCAAGTCAAGGCTGAGCAGCAGAGACCAGCAGGACTTCTTCAACCTTTACCAATTCCGGAATGAAAGTGGGACCATATCACCATAGATTTTGTGACTCGTCTTCTTAGATCCCCAGCTGGCAGAGATATAATTTGGGTAATAGTGGATCGACTCACAAATGTTGCTCACTTTCTCCCCTTAAAAGTGAGACAGTCTACAGAGCAGTTGGCTCGGATATACATGAATCAGATTGTCAGACTTCATGGAGTACCAGCCAACATCGTATCAGATAGAGATTCCAGATTCATATCTCACCTTTGGCAGAGTCTACAGCAGAGTCTAGGTACCCGTATGAAATTCAGTACAGCTTATCATCCCCAGACAGATGGTCAGTCAGAACATACGATCCAGACTCCAGAATAATGATTCGATCATGTACCCTTGACTTTGGTGGTTCATGGGAGGATCACTTGCACTTGGTCGAATTCTTTTACAACAATAGTTTCCTGGCAAGTATCCAGATGACACCCTTCGAGGCAATGTATGGCAGAAAGTACAGATCCCATGTAGCTTCGGATGACATTGGTGAGAGCAAATTGTTTGGTCCCGAGATTATAGCCTTGACAATTGAGATAGTCAAACAAGTCTGGAGGCATCTCAAGGTAGCTCAAGATTGCCAGCATCATTAGGCCGATTCGCATCGACGACATATTGAGTTCTCTGTCAGTGACCATGTATTCCTTCGAATTTCGCCTACCCGAGGAGTCATCAGATTTGGTGTGCGGGGAAAGCTCAGTCCACAGTATATTGGTCCGTTCGATATCCTCGAGCGAGTGGGAGATATTTCTTATCGCCTTACTTTTCCGTCGTCGCTTCGCCAGGTACATAATATTTTCCATATATCTCAGTTACGACGGTATATACCGGATTCAAGCCATATCATGGATCATTCAAAATTGGTCGTTGGTACCAACCTTTCATATAAGGAGAGGCATGTATCCATTTTGGACCGGAGAGAGAAGATTCTCAAGAACCGGACTATTCGGTTAGTCTGAGTTGCTTGGGGGCATCATTCACCCGGCGAGTCAACTTGGGAGCGAGAGGATGATATCCGTGCTCGATACCCATGTTTGTTTGACTCTTGAGGTATACTTGTTCGTATATCTCGTACCCTGATCTTGTCTTGTGCATACTTGTCTTGTTCTAGGATTGTGCTTGATTTCCGTATGCCCTTACTTACCTTGATTGCATGTCCCTAGAGTTTTTTGCTAGACCCCATGCCTTATTGAAATTTTGAGGATAAAATTTTCTAAGGAGGAGATAGTTGTGAGACTCGTCTCACTGTTCTAGTATTCGTACCCGGTATACGCATATTATACATGTATAGCTTGTTTATTGTTTAATTACTTATATCTTACTTTATGTCATTCATACATTGTTTAGGTTGTTTTGTAAATTTTCCTTAGTTGCATGTTTTGGACTATTGGTCCCTTAGTTTTCTTGGTGGGTGGCTGTGATAAACCTGGGTGAGAGGCATGGATTATGATCCAATGACCTACAATCAATCCCTTGGCTATATAAGCAATCACATTCTCTTTCCTTCACTTGTTTTTCTTTCATTTCTCTTTTCTTCTTCATTTCTTCTCCAGCAGAGAGCAGCAGCCGAGCTTGGCCTTGGCCGTGGTGACCTTGGTAGTGTTGGTATTAGGCTAGAACTTGATCATAGGCAAGTACATCTTTCCAACTGAAGGAACAACATTGGATCTTTCTTTGATACTTAGTATAACTTATTTTATCATTTGATCGATTTTATTTTTGGATAACACTTAGAACTTGTCTCATTGATGATTTTGTTTTCCTTGGATTGGATTGCTCTTGAAGCCCGAGAACAACAAGTCGAAGAATGCAAAGTTGGCCTGAGAATATATACAAAAAGTACGCAGAAAAATCTTGTCACATAAGCGAAGTTCCAGTGAGCGCACTTGTGTATGTTTCACAAATTCCTTATAAAGTGCGCCAAGATATGTTAAGTACTCTGGGCGTACTTGTCTACTCCTACATATGTTTTGTACTAAGGCAATTCATTCAAAAGTACGACAATCCTACTTGGCGCAATTTTGAATGGGTCTGCAAGTCATCAAGAATGTACGCCACTGCTTAAAAGCCAAGTTGGTGCACTTTGCAGGTATTGCAGAGTTGGCGCACTTTGGTAAAATTTTCTTACCGGCGCACTTTTCTGGAGAATGGCGCACTTTGCTGTATAGCGCACTATGTGGCACTCTCCAAAGACGACGCACTTTGTAGCCTTTCGTATTACTTAATGACTAAGCAAAGACTTTTGACCATTATCGAGAACTGTGTTCTTGACTGTAGGGTCATCTCGACTGTTGTGCTTTATCATGGAACTTGTACTTTGTCTTTTAGTAGACCTTCTTACGCTTGTTTGTGCGCCAAGCTCACTACTGCCATACTTGATAAAAGTGCGCCAAAGTCGTAGCTTTGGTACTTTTATTTGTGCGCTAATGATAGATCTATACGCCAAGCTCCTAGCTCGCGCACTTCTATCATTGTGCGTCAAGATCCTAGAAGTACGCTTTAGTATGATTGTGCACCATCTTTGCTCGGAGCACTTTTGTATCAAAGTGTGCCAGAATTGCCCGGATTAGTGATTTGTGCGCCAAAACTGTTTTTGGCAATTTGTGCGCCAATACCCGTTTTTGCCATTTGTGTGCCAATACCCGTTTTTGCCATTTGTGCGCTAATACCCGTTTTGGTCATTTGTGCACCAATAGTAGTTTTTGGCCTATTGTGGGAGGATGTTATATTCTTGTCTGATTTTATGCACCAACCCTGAATTATTAATTTATGCGCATGCATGCCAGTATTCTCTTTAATATGCTTAACTCTTGATGATTCTCTAGTTCTCTTTTATCCCGTTATTTTTAGTTAATTATGGGTATTTCCTGAGCATGACATTCTTGATATTGGTCTTGATTTTCTGACATGATTTAGTTATTGTACATTATAAATGAACTTATGAATCATGATCATGTACAGATAATCCTTATATTGTACTAATAACCCTGATACTCATGATCCTGATAATCCTGATAGTGGCTTGACGTAGCGCACACATGACTTGAGAATTCTTGTAACTGTCATGATCAAAGCTATTAGTAGCACCTGTATTGTATGACATGTATCCCCATGGTTGATTTTGATTGTACTCGTCAAGTTACTGTCCTATCTTGCATCATGTCTAAGGAAGATTCCTGAGCACTACGGTCGGTAATCCTTGATAATTGTCCAGACTAATAACTAGAATAATAATCTAGAAAGCATCTAGAGAGATTTCTTGGCTACATGCAATCCCGGTATCCCAGCGACACCTGATGGATTTGGAGCTCTCCGTCGTGAGGGACACACTTCTAGCACACCGTCGAGTGTTGCACTACCCAAAAAGATAAGAAAAGATTATACCTGATAAATCTATACTATGTACATGTTCGTCTGGATAACCCGGATAGTCCAAGGGCATGTGGCTGTAAGGAATCTCAAACTGCATGTATTAGTACTAAGACTGCGATAACCCTAGTTAGCTAATGATAGCAAGCTGTAGGGTATAATTGGCCATGATTGCTTGATTTTCAGTCTAGTCTAATCCTATCCTGATTTTATTAGTAGATGATCCGAAAATGGTAATCCGGAGTACTGATTCCAGATATCCTTGTTTAATTACTCCTGAACTACTTAACTGTTATTTTACCCGTTGCACTTATTTAATTGTCACTTATGCAATTTCTTACTGATTTGTCTACATGCTGGTTTTATTTATTAAGTTTAGCTCCCATGTGCTACTTGCTGTTTTGGGGTCTGACCCCACTGGTTTTGTATGGCCAGATTTTGGAGTAGGGCTGCAGGATCTCCCGTACTTTCCGTCTCAAGATGGTGAACACGAGGACCACTCGAGGACATGAGTGGGTTTCTTTTTCCTCACCCACTTGATCTTGTACATTATTCTTTTGAGGCATTTAGCCACCGAGCACATGTTTAGCTCATGTTTTGGGCTAGACATTCTAGCCTGCGAGCCTATATGTAAAGCATAATCTAGACTATAGCTAGAGTTAATCATGTATTATTATACTCTTGCTAGTTCTTTATTTTGTAACTAGCTTCATGATCATCCGTGTATGTATAGTTTGGGACGCCTTACTATTATATGTTTGGTGGTCATACATCTTGTAACTTGTTGCTTGCTTGAGATTGAGACACATAGGACTCTTGACCCAGGAATGACTGTTGGATTATAGAGTAAAACCCTCACATGTCTAGACAACCGTGACCGTATCTCGGAGTATTAATACTCTGGTCTACGTAGCTGACTTTGTCCGCCTCCGCTCTCCAATATTATGTTTCTGGGGCGTGACAACTGCATGCTTAGCAAAATTCAGTCTCGGGTAGATGAAACACGACTTTCTTTTTCATGCAATCAATGGTGGCCGAGCAAGCACCGAGCCAGTTCATTCTGAAGATGATGTCGTAGTCCCTGATTTCTAGAACTATCGCATTGAGTGACGGATTCCTTCCTCCGAAATAAATGCAAATGTCACGACAGACTAAGCGAGCAGGCAAATCCATGCCCGACGGGGTACTAACGCTAAGCGTTAGGTCTGCGGTGTCATAGCTAATTCATGTTCCTTGCCAAAAAAAATCGAGATGAAACTATGCGTGGCACCTGAATCAAAGAGTACTCGAGTGGGAAAATTATTGTAAAGCAATATACCGAACACTAAGGTGTCCGAGGCGAACACCTCCTCCCGAGTCATAGCGTAGACACGGCACTGGACGGTACGTCGGTCCTGTGGTGGTGCGACTCTATTTGCTTGAGGCACCGGAACGAGATTAGGCTGCTGAGTACTACGGGGAAGGGTATCGTTGGGGCGATCCCGACAATTACGAACAATATGGCCAAACTTACCGCAAATGAAGCATCCCCCTTTCGAAAATGGCAGTCGCTGATATGGTGTCCTGGATTACGGCAGTAGACACACTACGACCCTTGGTTCCTTCCTGGATCGTATCCCTAAGAACCGCCTTGATTCGGACACTTTAAAGCATTTTGTACTCCCGTATTGCTAGGACGTTTGTGATTGGAAGTATGCACAGTGCCGATAGCAACTGAAGGATATTGCGGTTCGAGGGTAAGGGCGTGGTTGAGAACTTCCCGCATCGTCTGGTACTGAGAAGCAACTACGTGCACGTGAATTATAGGTCGCAGACCGCCTTCAAATCTTTTGGCACGACATCCTACGTCGGGTAGATAGAAACTTGCAAACTTTGTGAGTCAGTTGAACTCGGCTACGTACTGTTTACCGTCATGCTTCCTTGTTGGAGGCGCACGAATTCATTCTCCTTTTGCCGACAAACGGGTGGGGGTATAAAGTCCTCTTCGAACGTCTCATCTTTTGACCACGGAAGGTGGCCTATGTGATCGTCTCGTCTTCACCATATATGGGGAGAGATCTTCGATGCACGTCCAACCAGTCATGCACGTTCAAACGGAGCTGCAGTTGGGCACATGCGACTCGCTTGTCTTCGGGTACTTCAAGGAGTTTAAAGTGGTCTTCAAGCTCAGCTAGCCAATCTAGAGCCACGACGGGGTCTTCGGTCCCGCGGAAAGATGTGTTGTAGACCTTCTTGAAGTCGACAAATTCGAAGGTAGTCACTTCCTTCTCCTTTGCGGGTCGGAGAGTCTCGACTTCCGTTGTTGGTTGCTCCACCACTACTGTCGTCATTGCATAATGGTTGAAGGCTGAGGTCTGAACAATTTGTTGCAGGACGTCTACTTGCTTCTGCTGTACCGCAAAACAAGCTACAATATTGTGCTCGAATTTGTTCTGAAGTTACTCTGCCCGTTTCTCTGCTCGCTCATGACGAGCCTCATCCCATTGCTGTTGCGCCTCTATCATGTACATTATCCGCTCAAGGTGGTCGACGGAGGGTACCGCTCGTTAGCTACCGGAACTTCCCGAGGTGCCAGAACTGCCTTCCTGCGCTTGCGCTTCTCCTTGCGCTTACGTCAATCCATGTGCTTGAGTCACTCCTTCAAAATAAAGTAACTTGCATCACTCTCATAACGTATTATGGACTTACTATATGGAACACATCTCATTTTGACCCAAACGAATTCAAGAGTTTAACTGGGAGGGACATTGTTGTTTCAATAAAATGTTTCCGATACAAGGGTCAAAGGATCTCAAGCCGTGCTCTGATACCAATATGTCATGCCCCGATTCCGCATAATAGATAATCGTCCCCCGGACGTGATGCCGTGCAAGCGTAAGGCGCGCTCGCATAAGGCCTAGGTATAATGATATATATATATATATATATATATATATATATATATATATATATATATATATATATATATATATATATATATATAGCATAGTGCACAAGTTAAAAAACACACTGAAACGAAGAAAAGTTCTCTTTATTGATAATGTACATCTTTGTTACAAACTCTTAACTCAAAAGTAAATGGATGTCGCACGGACTTACAAGATAGACGCAAAATAAGATAGTTGTTCCATACATTACATTACATACTAAAACTTCAAAAGATAATAGACCTTCGGGCGAAGCTATCTCCTTGCCACGGAGCTACATAGAGTATGTGCACGAGCTCCGGGAGATTTGTACATGCGCTCCAAAAACACAAACACGAGGGCGTCAAAGTGGTGGACTGTTGGAGAATGGCCTCAGCTCCTCGCAGTGTCGCCTCGGCTCGGAGAACCTGTTGCAACAAGGATCAGTACATCGAAATGTACAAGTGAGAGCGAGCTAACCCAACTAACCAAATCGACACGGTATTCATGTGAAGCATACAAATTATTATTGTGGTCTTTCTATCTTGCCTTAGTTCAAATTATAGCATGCAATAGATATGAAATGACTGAAATAACCATGCCACCGTTCGATGACTTTTACCTGCGTCGTCTGAATTACCTGCACAAAAGCTACTATGACCTTCCCTGCCACGAAGACATAGTTAGCTTGCACAATTTAAATATACATAGGGGTTATTGTAATCACGATCCATTATGGACTATAGTCTGGGTAGACTGTAATACTTGTAGCGCAGGTAGCGAGTCCCGCTACAAACTCCCGACTCACCCATTCTTGGTTGCTAGCACGAGTAACAGATGTTCCGCCCGGGACGAATCGGCCCCGGCGACTGTTCGCAGGAACCATATACCTTATGCACAAGTTGTCCATGACTAATCGACGTCTAAAATACTAAGTTATCATATGCAGCATTTCAAGACATTAGAATGAACGAAACTACTTAGCACAATGAAATGGCATAGTCTACCTGCTTGAGTGATCGCAATATAAGATTTGTTCTATTCGTCGCACAATTATATATGAATATATTCTAGCTAGCACTGAAACATGATAAAATACATAAAGAGCAAGTATGCGATAGTGCGATCGTTTCATAACTTTGTGTGTGTCTTGCAACAAGTGTTCCAAGTTACTTATTATCTTGACTCAGTTATTATTATTATGGTATCGTTGATCAGAATGCATGAGTCATATTATTAAGGGTGAAGATTTGGAAGAAGAGACAGCTAATCGAAAGTATGGCCACTCACAAGTTGGTGAATCGGAAAAGAGAAAATGGAAATCTTCAGAACTCTGCTCGCGCGTCGCCTACTCGATCGCATGCACGCATCAACAGATGATCAATATCTGTCACGCCCCAGTACCAGAATACAGAGACGGATATGACTAGCTACCCCGTACAAGGTATAGAACGTCGTGTATTATTTTTCTGTCACGCCTATTTTTCTGTACTTGTTGGACAATAGTGACTCTGATGAGCGCTACTTGCGACCATTTATTATTTAATTAGTTATTCGGAAAGCTCTTGTGTGAATGTTGTCCTTAACTGCATTCACATAAATTAGTTAGGTGTAATTGTTTCATGAGATACTTAGTATTTTCTTGTTGGTATTTAATCGTTTGACATGTATATTATGCATCTTGCTACATCCCTATGAGGACCTGATTTTCTTCCAAGTTATTTGTTGAGTTGCGTTCATGGGAGTGTTAGAACTAGTTCTTTCGATTCAGGTATACTTAGCTGTTACCTTCTTCGCTTGTTCTTCCGCAATATTTTTCTTGTTACTTAGTATTTCATAGATAGTATTGTAGATGTATTTATACGCTTTACATGAATAGTTGTTGTGACATATACAGCTTATACGTACTTAAGCTGGGCTGAAATCCACTTGGTGAGTAGCTGACAATTACCACGTATTTTGAGACTTGGGCATAACACAATCTATACCAATCCTAGTTCGGGTATCTGGTATGATCACCAGGGGTTTCTACAAGTCTAGGGTAGTCCACACACTGACTGGGTTGCATAAAAGCCAGAAAAACTTATTAGTTGTATGTCTTTAATTGATTCAAAAATAGGATATTGCTCGAGTATTCAACTCTAGCGATATCGCAATACGAAAACCGAAAAAACTCTTCTAACTCTAGATTGAAAACCAAATCCATATTAGTGATCAAGAGTATGATAAGAAATCCAAATACTGAAATACGAAAACCGAGATAGAAAAATTACGAAATACAATACAAAATATGAATTGCGAGAGTTTTAAATATCAAAAAGTTGAGAAATACAAAATCTGGAAATTGATGTCACACCTATAGACAGTGATCGTGTTCTAGTAGATGAGCTTGGCAATAGAACTATACTTCTCTTCCACCTCCCATAAACCAGAGATTATTCGACTAGTGTAGATGTCATTCCTCGCCCCAGGAATACGATGGCTCGATTACGTAATAGTTGTTCGCTACGCAACTATGAAAAAATATACACCAGCTAGCACAAGCCAAAGCATATATACACAGATCAGCAGAGACGGATCCAAGAAAAACCTAGGGTGGGCTGGAGCCCAACCCATTTTTTTTCATATTTTTTTTTTATTTTTTTTGTAGGAGACACCTAGTCCACCCCAACCGACTCTAGTCCATCTAGTCCACCCCAGTATACATTTATGGATCCATCCATGTAGGTCAGTATAGGGAACCTAACAAATCCGATGACAACCAAAATTACACGCATATAGTACCATATAAGCATAGAAGAATGCTCGAGAAAAGCACGGGTAAGAGGAGAAGTTCCAAACATGAGAGGTTCAATTGTGGAAGTTATCCTTATTTTCAAGTTAAAAACAAATGAACCTCAAGAAAACACTACATACACATGACCAATACATCCACATACAACAAGATTATAGGTATGCTGCAGTCCAACTTGGAACAAAACCTGAACTACTTCCTAAGCTGCAACAACTCCAGCGCGAATGACAGCCTATTGCTATCGAGGATTATTTGGTTAGCACATTTTCTACCGTCCAACATAATGTACAGGTAATGTGTTACATAGAATAATCTAACCATGTAAATTGTTTCATGCACTTCCTTCAACAGCCTCCTCAGGTACTGAAGTGACCACCAAAACTCCAGCGTGAGTGACAGCCACCTGCATCCATGAGTGTCAGTTTATAATTATGCCACTGATTCCATCAGCTTACCTTTGCTGAACTTTGCTAGATTCCAAGGATGCGACCAAAGAAAAAGAAAAAGGAAGTCAAACAGTGAGAGTACCTTACAAATGTACGAGGAGTCATTTTATGAAAGGTAGACCTGAAGGAACATGACGTGCATATTCCACATAATAGGACCCAAAGAACTGCTTCAAGAAAAACTCTTCGTATCTATTTGTGAGTCAAGAAACTACCTATTACAAAAAATAATGTACCTCAACCATGAATTTTTTTCACAAGGTTCAAGTTCAGTTAGTTCCATAAAAAGTGGAAGTAAACTTCGCACTCTAAGTAAACTTCGCACTCTAAATAAACAAAGCATTATAAACAGAGCAATGGTAAGGTGCATCTCCTAGTTTGCAACTCCAGTCCTCTTGGATCACATTGGACTACATTTTAGGAGAGTTGGTGGCTTGCAAATCACTTGAAACGAATCTCCTAAAACTTAGTCCTGCATGGACCAATAGAAACGAGTTTGCTAGAGGAGTTGCAAAGAAGGAAATGGCTGTGATTTATAAAAGTACACCCAAGAACGTAAAGCAACCACTTAATCAGGCCCTGAGATAAGGATACGGTATGCGCTTATAGAAAAACTGCCAGATGACTGCAGCAAAAGCAACAACGCAGATGCGGTTGCAGATCATAACTTGGGTTCCAATTGCCCAGATGAAAAAGCCACAATAGCTTGGATGCCTCATAAATCTGTTTGATTACATAAAAGAAAAAGAGTATGTTAGATATCTAGTAGCCTTGAGGTGGCTGACACTCAAATTGAAGCTGCTTTTTTTTTTTTTGTTGAGATTAGGCCAGTCATTAATGATTGTCCCTGTCCTGAGCTACTAGCACCAGGACCCCCTCCCACTCCCTAAACTAAAGCAAGCATCTATAAGTATAACATGGTCCAACATTTGAAAAAGTTAAGAACATTTTTTGAGCTAGGAAGCTGCTACAAAAATTTCTAACCCAGAGAACTAAAATAGCAAGCTGACATCCAATTTTGCATATTCTTGTTTCAAGTTCAACCTTAGTATACATTAAAGATCACAATAAGGAACATAAGGTTATAATAGCAATGATTTTCGACTTGGTATGTTATCTGATTTACAATCATATCCTCTGTTTACACTGGTAAAGAGAAACTGTACAGCAAGATTTCCAACTCCTTTTATCTTTTCATCATCGTTCTTCTATAGTATTTCATCAGTTTCAAAACTCAGTATCAGTAGTTTCAACAGTTCCTTTTGAGTTTCAACTCAAGGCAGCCAGTGCCACATGCCTCCTGAAAATGCAGGGTCAAGGGAGCAAGCTTGTTAAGGTGGTGCAATGTGGTGGGGACAAAAAGGCCTAGGTGTGGGCCTCAAGACAAAAGTTAGGGGTGTATAGTTGGTAAGACAATCTTGTGCTTCATGCTGAAACTGTCTAATTGTATGTGGCTCTAGTCCTATGCAAATCTTGGTAAGCATTAGAAGTGTTCAACCAAAACACAAATAAACAATGGTTTTATGGATCTTTCTAACTAAAAATCAATATTTTATACATTATAAGTGAAGTTTAGATATAGAAATATAGAAAGAAAGAAAAAATAAAGGCGAAAAGATGCTGGGAGGAGTCAATGGAACATGGGAAGAAAAGAAAAACCTGCCAAAAATGGAAAAAACAAAGTAATGAGAGAGAGATGGAGAGAGGGAGAAAGACTTATATAGAGACTAACAATAGTCAGAGAATCGAAAGTCAATGACCAGTATCATGATCCTTGGTTCTTGCCAAACGAAAACAAATAGAGAGTCGGCACAAAAGGAAGACCAAGGAAGATAAGAGAGTTTACCTGAAGGCATCTGACAATAAATGTCATAGTCGGAAATGGGGATGAGAATGTGGTTAGAACTTAGTTCGCAGTATCAATACGTATCGGCCATACCGTATCAATTTTGGTATGCCATCCGCTACATAAACCGGTTGATACCGATGTTGTGGGTCTCTTTCCTAGGTATATGGTAGGAAAAAAATTTGAACAAAACAGAGAAGTACGAAAAAATATTGTCAACACAATCGATAATGTTCGATAAGATTCATTATCGACCTACTTTAACCATTACCATTTATCAAAAGTGTATACCTAGAGTTATTTTATTTTGTTATTTATCATATGAGGGTATAATAGTAATTGTGGGTGTATTGCATATTAATATAAATAGACATGAGATGCAACCTAGGGTTTAAGGCCCTTGCAATCTCCTTTCTCATATTCTCTCTTCTCCTACTTTCCCTTCTCCTCTCCATCTCCAAACTTCACTTGGTATCAGAGCATATATTTGTAAGTATTGTACATCCCATCCACGACAGGGCCGATTGAACTCGGTCGTGAGTTCGACAGGGGTTCGGGGGTGGTAGCCCCTGATTGCAGGGTTCGGGACGGCAGCCCCGAAAAAAAAATTCGGTTGTTTTTCGTCTACTTTTCATGATTCGTCGTTCGTTGTTCGTTGGTCGTGGTCATTCGTGGTTCGTTTATGAGATCTAGGGTTTCTATAGATCTTCGTTGATTATTTGTCGTCGGTTGAGGTTCGTTGTGAGATCTAGGGTTTCAAAGATCGTCTTTCTGTTGCATCTGCAAGTATGGTGGGGACCGAATCTTCTAACAAGATTAATAGTGGTGGTGGTAGCGGAGGTGGTTCTCCTTTTACTGTTATTCATAATGATGAATTGGGAAAGTCGATTACAGCGGTGAAACTCAATGGTGCGAACTACCTTGCCTGGTCCAAGTCTATCAAAGTGGTGTTAAGGACGAAAAAGAAGAAGTTTTTGACGGAAGAACCCCTGTCTGAAACTTTCGCTGAGTATGAGGATTGGATGAGTGCAGATGCATACGTTATGTCGTAGTTGTGGCACAGTATGGAACCACATATCGCTGCTAATGTTCAGTGGTGTGAATCAAGCAAACAGATTTGGGCATCTCTGGAAGAATCATATTCGCAGAAGCGAAACGTTGCCCGTATCTATGAGTTGTCAGAGTTATTGTTCAATACAAAGCAAAATGGAAAGCCTGTGAATGAATATCTGGCTTCAAAGAAGGCTTTGTGGGAGGAACTGCTTCAATATCATCCTGTTACTACTGATTTGAAGGAAGCTCGTAGACAGAAGGAAGAGTTTCATGTTTCACGTATCCTAGCCGGTTTGGATCCTGCGCTCGAACCTTATAAAGCTCAAATCCTTGCTGGAGAGCAATTACCTACGGTGGCAGATATTTTCTCCCGTCTCAATCGTTCCTTTCTGGGACAGAGTTCTGTGGTGCCGAGTACTGACTCTTCTGCCCTAGTTTCTAGTGTTGGTCGTGGTGGTGGACGTAGTAGTGGACGTGGCGGTAGAGATGGTGGTCGTAGTTTTGGTCGAGGAGGAGGCCGCGGTGGTAGAGACAATGGTCGTGGTGGTGGCCGCGGTGGTGGTGGCCGTGGTCAACCACGGAAGTGTAACTATTGTGGAATGCGCGGTCATATAGAAGACTATTGTTGGGACAAGTGGGGCAAACCAGAATATGCACATCAAGTGCATAATGAAAATATGTAGTCCCAGGTCACCACTTATGCTCCCAAAGATGATACTTCGGGTTTCAATCAGACTTCAACGTCCGATACCTCATCTCCATTTCAACAGATCCTCCAGAAGTTGAACGCGCTTGCTAGTACCACCTCCCAACCTACTGCAACCATGGCACATATAGGTAATCCTACTTTTGTGGCAACCCAGTCACCATCCACCTCTTGGGTCATCGACTCAGGAGCAAGCTCTCACATGTCTGGTATAACATCTTTCATAATCGTAGTTCCATGAAACATAATATTATCTTGGCTGATGGGTCTACTCGTCATGTGCTTGGGAAATGTGTCATTCACCCTACTCAATCACTATCATTATTTGATTCATTATATATGCCTAATTTTCCATTTAAATTTGTTATCTGTGAGCCAGATAACCAAATCTCTTCAATGTTCTGTGACATTTTCTCCCAATTCGTGTGTTTTTCAGGACCTCAGGACGAAGAAGATGATTGGTTCAGGACATGAAAAAGATGGACTGTACTACTTGGATCTACCTGGAAAAGCCTTCACTTCTGTTTCTACTTCTCCGTTGCAGTGGCATTATCGTTTGGGACATCCGTCTTTGGATAAGTTGCATCAAGTTGTTCCTAGTTTGAGTCATGTTTCTAGTCTTGAATGTGAGGCTTGTCAGTTAGACAAGCATCACCGTAGTTCCTTTCCTCGTCGTAGTGAGTCGTCAATTATAGTCTTTTGATCTTGTTCATTCTGATATTTGGGGTCCGTCTAGAGTCAAAAGTCCGAAAGAATTTCAGTATTTTGTTATTTTTATTGATGATTATTCCAGAATAACTTTGTGTTATTTAATGAAAGAAAGATCTGAGTTTCCAAATGTGTTATCTGTCTTTTATAATGAAGTCTATGTTCAGTTTAATAAACGTATTGCGTTCTGATAATGCTTTGGAGTATACTCAATCTTCTGTGAACAGTTTCTGTGTTGATCGTGGTATGATTCATCCAACCAGTTGTGTCCACACCTCTCAACAAAATGGTATAGCCGAACGCAAACATCGACACATTTTAGATGTGGCTCGAACTCTCATGTTCAATATGCATGTCCCTAAACAGTATTGGACAGATGTCGTTCTTACTGCATGTTATCTTATTAATCGCATGCCATCATCTGTATTAAATAACAAAGTTCCATTTACCATATTACATACAGATGTCGTACCCTTTTCCTTATCTCCTCGAGTGTTTGGGTGTGTCGCTTTTATTCATAACTTGGAACCTAATCGAGATAAGTTGGCTCCTAGATCTCTGAAGTGTGTCTTTCTTGGTTATCCCCATACTCAAAAAGGTTATCGTTGTTACAGTCCACAGTCACGCAAATATTATGTCAGTGCGGATGTTACATTCTTTGAGTCTACCCCTTTCTTTCCTTCAGGAGACCGTTATATTCCTTTTACAACAGATTTGATATCTTCCATACCACTTCGTCATTCCTGAATCAATTTTTGTCTCCATTCCCCATTTACAGGTTTATCAGAGATCCAAGGACAGACCAGTGGTTCTGCAAAATTCAGCCTTCAACCAATCATCTTCCGTGCCTGAGGTTTCTGCTCCCATCACCACAGATCCAGATGATCTTTCTATTACTCTCAGAAAAAGACAACGCATTTGTACTACAAAGAATAAGCATCACATTTCTAACTATGTTTTATTACACCGTGCTTCATCATCTTTTCATGCATTTGTTGTTTCATTGTCTTCTACTTTTATTCTCAAAACTTACAAGCAGGCTATGTCATCTTCTGGTTGAAAAAGTGCAATGGATGAGGAGATGTATGCTTTACATCAAAATCAAACTTGGGAGCTTACATCACTTCCTGTTGGAAAACAAACAGTGGGTTGTAGATGGGTGTACACTGTTAAGTATCACCCTGATGGTTCTGTTGAGCGCCTCAAGGCACGGTTGGTTGCCAAAGGGTATACTCAGACATATGGCGTGGATTATATGGAGACTTTCTCTCCAGTGGCTCGGCTGAATTCAATTCGGATTCTTATTTCTGTGGCGGTTAATCACCAATGGCCTATATATCAGCTGGACATAAAGAATGCTTTCTTGCATGGTGACTTACAGGAGGAGGTTTATATGGATCAACCACCGGGATATGTTGTAGCAGGAAATAAAAGACTCGTATGTCGATTGAAGAAAGCATTATATGGACTGAAACAGTCACCTCGTGCTTGGTTTGACAAGTTCAGTTCAGTTCTCATTCAGTATGGCTTTCGGCGTACCACATCAGATCATTCAGTATTTTGTCATTCTTCCTCAGCAGGTATTATCGTGTTGATTGTTTATGTTGATGATATCATTATATCTGGGAGTGATCATGCTAGAATTGTGGACTTGAAGGCCTACCTTAGTCGTCAGTTTCATACTAAGGATTTAGGTCTTCTTCGATATTTTCTTGGAATCGAGGTTGCTCGATCTAAGAAATGTGTGTATCTGTCACAACGCAAGTATGTTCTAGACTTGCTCCGAGACTGGGATGTTGGAGTGTCGGCCAGTTGAGACTCCTATGGATTATCATGACAAGCTTGATGCTGACAGGGGAGAGTTATTTGAGGATGTTGGATATTATAGACGTTTGGTTGGCAAACTTATATATCTTATTGTTACTCGACCAGACATCACATATGCAGTTGGAGTAGTTAGTCAGTTTATACATGCCCCTCGGCAACCACATTGGGAGGCTATCTCTCGCATTCTTCGATACTTGAAGGGTGCACCTGGAAAGGGTTTGTTGTACAAACCTTCCCAGTTGCTTACGGTGACTGGGTTCAGTGATGCTGATTGGGCAGGCAGTCGCAGTGATAGGAGGTCTACTTCTGGCTATTGTACGTTTGTGGGTGGCAATCTTGTCACGTGGCGTAGTAAGAAGCAGAATGTTGTGGCTCACACTAGTGCAGAGGCCGAGTACCGTGCGATGGCTCATACAGCTTCTGAGATGATGTGGGTGCAGTCTCTTCTTCATGAAATAGGAATTATGATTCCTATTCCGATGGAGATGTATTGTGATAATCAGTCGGCAATGTTTATCGCAAGTAATCCGGTGTTTCATGAGCGCACGAAGCATATCGAGGTGGATTGTCATTTTGTTCGTGATTTGTTGCTGAAGAAACAGATTGTCACTCCTTATGTTCGGTCAGAGGATCAATTATGTGGTATCCTCACCAAACCACTTGCTCGTAGTCCATTTTCTAATTTATGTAGCAAGCTGGGCATGTCTGATCTATATGCTCCTGCTTGAGGGAGGATGTTATTTTATTTTGTTATTTATCATATGAGGGTATAATAGTAACTGTGGGTGTATTGTGGGTGTATTGTATATCAATATAAATAGACATGAGATGCAACCTAGGGTTTAAGGTCCTTGCAATCTCCTTTCTCATATTCTCTCCTCCTACTTTCCCTTCTCTCCATCTCCAAACTTCACTCCTATAAATTCACAACTTTCATCTATATTAGTATTATTCCTTTCAAAACTATTTATTGTTGTTGTATTATGTCTAGAGACGAGGAAATAAACAATAATATCTATTGCGGGTGAACGATTTAACAATGTTGAATATTATTGCTTTTAAAGTTAAAACAATATATAAGAAATAAATATATCAAATATTTTTCTAGCTTTTGAAATACTTACCATTTTTGGCTCCCGATCCGAAACTGCCGATATCCATATCAATACTCATAGGAAGGGTTGGGAACCGGTTTCGATACTACGAACCTTAGTTAGGACAGACAAAAGGAAAGGGAATATGGAGAAAGGCTATTCTTCCATCATATTATCTAATATCCGTATTAAATAATTAACAATATCAAATAATTGTAAGTTATTTAGGCTATGCCAGATTTTCAAATAAATATATAATTATCCTGATGGGTCGCATTAAGGTTTAGGCGGGTTGAAGTGCTTGAGGCGACCTTAGGCGGCTGGAGGAGGCTGTCTCAAGTGTCAAGGTGGTCACCTCAAGACCTCGCATCCTAAATACTACTTGCCTAGATGCCAGAGGGTTCCATATGCCAAGGTGACCGCCTAAGACAACGAGACAGCCGACTTTTTGAAACACTTCAGGGGAGAGTATGGAGAGGTTTCCTCGACTCGAACATGCATCCTCCAATGACAAGCCTTACGCCATAACAAGCGAAGACCACATTCCTGTCTGAAGACCCGCACCTGCACCGCATTCGCATCACACCTGCACCTGCACTGCAACTACATTGCACCTCACATTAATTCTCTATAATGGAATTAATATGCTTCCCTCGTTGCTCGAAATAGCAACCTCTTGGGGGAATATGCCTCTCACTCTAACCACTTGATCTTAGAGGTCCTTGGATATATATATATATATATATATATATATATATATATATTGGTACGATGATATACACTTTCACTTTTCTCCCTTGATCTGACCTTCCCTATAGTCTACATCATCTGCCATGCCATAAGCTAGTGTATTATGGATCTGCAAGAGTGCAACAATGCAATAGCTTATACATGCTTAAGATCATCTTGGTTGTCATATTGCAAACCTATTGACAAAATCCAAGTCCTATAAACCACTCACAAACGTGAATCAGGTCTTTTATATATATATATATATATATATATATATATATATTACAACAATCTCCTCAAGACTGTCAGTCTGTGTCTATGCATGCAGTGCAAACTTTCTCAATCCACCACTTAAGCAGATCTCCATCACACGCTAATTGTCGGTAACAATCCTCTTCCTGGGTAGACCACTCCTCCAGGTCCGACTCTCACTCAATCGCTACTTGAATGTCCAATTAATTCTCCTTTAATATTTAAGCACATAGTGTTCAGGAAAATTCGAACCTCCAATCCAATTTCTTGAGTCTTTATGTCTTCAAGTCATGACCGCTTTGGCCCATGCTTATATATATATATATATATATATATATATATAAAGGAAGCAGTTAAGGTCTCAAAATGCAGCACTAATCAATATTGTCAGCAAAGCTAGTCTGGAGATTTTGTCTCAGAAAAGAATCAAGAGGAAAAGAGCTAATTCAAGGCCACCTATGAGCCGATCAGACTTTTCACGCACTCGCGGTGCATTCATCCAGACCTTCTTATCTCATTTCATTGAACGAACCAAGTTCACCTATACGAGAGTGAGGAAGACATTTTCAAAATTTTGATGCACTGGGGGACCTAATACTATACTTATGACCTGGTTCAGTCCCTCACTCTTTTAGTCGCCCAAATCTTGTGAATATGAAAAAAAAAAACATTGAAATGGACGGAGCATCTAGGTCGTGAGGCTCATCGACACAAGACAGTTGTTTCAAATTGCAGATGAATTGAACGTGTTGTTTGCTCGAATGGCGTGTTTGACATTCTCTTTAGCAAAGAAGAAAGCACTACTTTATATATATATATGCATGGGCCTAAGTGGTCATGACTTGAACACATAAAGACTCAAGAAATTGGATTGGAAGTTCGAATTTTCTTGGATGTTGTGTGCTTAAATATTAAAGGAGGATTAATTGGACATTCAAGTAGCGATTGAGTGGGAGTTGGACCTCGAGGAGTGGTTGCAAAACATGCATACATAGCTTATTCTAATTCAAAATGAGACATTAGACCATAAAAATATGCATCATAAAATTGTTGAAATTAATAATGATGGGTGTTGCTTAGCATGACAGTAGGCTTGTTGCTTGCATCATGGGCGATAACGAGACTCGTAATATCCATGATGCAAGCAACAAGCCTACTATCATGCTAAGCAACACCATTCATTATTAACTTCAACAATTTTATGATGCATATTTGTTATGATCTAATGTTTTATTTTGAATTAGAATAGCTATGTATGCACTGTTGGCCCAATGTTTATATTGAGTTTTTGAATATGGCTAATCGATTAAGTTTAGCATTATGATAATCGATCAATCACTATAGTATCTTCTACTTAAACTCAGCATTGTCCAGATATGCAATATTTGCTTCTGTATATTTTTCTATTCGTCTAACATGTACTTGCAGAAATCAATAAGCAAGAACAATGGACATATGCTATATGCTATGATTGCGCAGGTTATGTCATCTGGCGTGGTTGCTGACTGGTGAATGGACACTAGTGCATCTAGCCCACTGGAGCTCTAGGAAAGCAGTTCACTGAGGTCAAGCCTATCACTGAAGAAGACCGAAGATCTCGATAGCGAACAAGGATCAAGCAGAGGATCTGGGGATTTGGACAATGGTTCTGGACTTCGAGAAGTTACAGTCAAAGAAGTACGTGTAGCAAAGTACCAATGATTACCAAGGAACTAATCTCAGGAAGTCTGTTGCAGACTTGAGAGTCAACATCCATGGTTGCCAGATGGTGATATCTTGGCAGGAGACATACTTTGAAACAAGGCTTCAGTATCATATGGATGTTCGAGCTTCTAATTGTGAGTAGTCTCATTACAAGAGTTGTGGGGACACCAAGACTAGGACATGTACTCTGTATCGCAAGACGTCTAGTCTATGGTTTATCTCCAAATGTGGGGGTAAGGAGGTGGAGAAGTGTGAGGTTTGTGCGCAGACAAAGATTACAAAAAAATCTTTCAAACGGGTAAATCGAAGTACAGATTTTCTGGAGTTGGTACACTCAGATATATGTGACTTCAAAGAATTCTCCACAAAGGCCATGATGAAGTATTTCATTACCTTCATCGACGAATACTCGAAGTACACATTCGTCTATCTGCTCAAGACAAAAGACGAAGCATTCGAGAAGTTCAATGAGTTCAGGGCTGAGGCTGAACGTCGAAAATAGCAACTCCTCAAGAGACTCATAGGTGATCGAGGCGGAGAGTATAGGTCCATTGAATTCGTATCGTTCTGCAAAGAACATGGAATTGTCAATGAGACAACTGCTCCGAATTCTCCTCAATCAAATGGAGTAGCTGAACAGAAGAACAGAACGTTGACAGAGATGATAAAGTCAATACTGTAAACTGTGGGTCTTCCAAACTGCTTCCGGGGACAAGTTGCGCTAACGGTTACGTTCATTCTGAACAGAGTGCTGTACGCAACTTCCGATGTCACTCCTCATGAACTCTGGTTCAAAGTCAGACCTAACTTGAATGTCATTCGAGTGTGGGGGTGTCTGGCATATGTGAAGCTTCCAGACTTGAAGATTCAGAAGCTAGGAACGAGGACTACGAAAATCTTTCTGCGATATGCTGAGAAGAGTAATGCTTGAAAGTTCCTTGATATTGAGTCAAATTATATCAACGAAATCTCGCAACGCAAAATTCTTTGAAAGATAAATTTGCAAGGCACAAGAGAACATTATTTTTGCGGACATTCCGGAGAATAGTGTGAGTGCACAAGAGGCTAACGCTTCCAATGAAGATGTAGTACAAGAAGAAGTCATTCTAGAGACAATGTTCGAACCAGAGCTCGCAACCAGTGTCTAAGCGGGTGAGAAGGCAGAAGAACTTCGGAGATTATTTTGTCACCTATCATGCAGAAGCAGATCCGCTTACCTATGATGAGGCGATGAAGACCAGAGACGTTGTCTTCTGGAGGGAGGCTATAAATGATGAGTATGACTCAATAACCTCCAACAACACTTGGGTGTTGGTCGATCTGCCTGAAGGAGCTAAACCAATCGGATGTAAATGGATCTTCAAGAAGAAGATGAAGGCCAATGGAACGGTTGACAAGTTCATGGCAAGACTAGTAGCCAAGGGGTTTTCTCAGAAGCAGGGATTGATTACTTCGATACATATGCTCCAGTAGCGCGGATGACAACCATCAGGATGTTGATTGCTATAAGTTCAATCCATAAGCTGGTTATACATCAGATGGAGGTGAAAACAACATTCCTGAATGGTGAATTGACCAAAGAGATTTACATTCAACAACCAGAAAGATTTATCGTCAAGGACCTTGAAGACAAAGTCTGCAAGTTGGTGAAAACGTTATACGGTCTGAAGCAAGCTCCCAAGATGTGGCATGAGAAGTTTGATAAAGTTATAAGATCAAACGGCTACAGGGTCAGTGAGACGGACAAGTGTGTTTACAAAAAGTTCGCTGACAGGAGATAAGTCATCATTTTTCTATACGTGAACGACATGCTGATCCTATCACGTCCCGATTTTCGCTAAATCAATAATCGTCCCCCGGACGTGATGCCGTTCGAGCGTAAGGTGCGCCCGCACAAGGCCTAGGCATAATCATATACTTTAGAAACATATGCAACAGAGTACGCAAATGAGATATCACACATTGGAATGTAGAAAAGTTCTCTTTATTGATAATGAACATCTTGTTACAGACTCTTGACTCAAAAGTAAAAAAGATGCCACACGGTCTTACAACATGGACGTAAAATGAGATAGTCGATCCATACATTACATCCCTTACTAATATTTCAAAAGAACAAACCACCTTGGGTGCGTGTTAGCACCATCGCCTAGGAGCTTCAAAAGGGTATGTGCGAGCTCCTTGAGATTATGTACTTGCGCTCCAAAAAGTCACGAACACGAACGCGCCAGATCAGTGAAAGGTTGGGCAGGGGAACTTCAGCTCCTCGCCGTGTCGCCTTGGCTCGGGGAACCTGCTGCAACGAGGGTCAGTACTTCGAAAAGTACCGGTGAGGGCGAGCTAACCCAACATACCAAATCGACATCGTATTCATGTGAACATGCAACATTATTATTATGTGATCTTTCTATCTTGCCTTAGTTCAATTTTATACATGCGATAGAATGAAATGACAAGAAAATATACCGCCGCTCGGTGACTTTTACCTGTACCATCTGAACCACCTGTATACAACTTACCATGACCTTCCCTGCCACGAAGACATAGTTTGTCCAGTTTAAATATACATAAGGATCACTGTCTTGACTAGCCATCATGGACTATAGTCTGGGTAGACGGCGATGCTTGCAGCACAGGTAGCGAGGTCCGCTACAAACTTCTGCCTCACCCATGCTAAGTTGCTAGTACGACCAACTGTTGTTCCGCCCGGGACGAATTGGCCCTGGTGCCCCGGCAACTGTTCGCAGGAACCATATACCTTGTGCACAAGTTGTCCATGACCATTGACGATCTAAACACTAAGTTAACATGTGAAACATTTCAAGATATCAAAATGAACATAACCACTTTAGCACAGTGTGATGCAAAGTCTACCTGCTGATGTGATCATATTTCAAGTTATGTACTACCACATTAAACAGTTATAGAATAAGTTCTAGCTACAACTGAAACATAAAATAGATACATGCATAGCGGACAAGCATTCAACAATATGGTCGTATAGTGATTTTAGGTAACCAGCATTAAGTGTTTCAAGTCTACTTTTTATGTAAACTCAATTTTATTATTATGGTATCGTCGATCGGAACGCATAAACAAGTCAGGTTATGAAGAATGAAGACTGGAAGAAGGGCGCTAATAGGAGGTAAATCCTCTCACAAGTTGGTGAATCGAGGGAGAGAAATAAGCGATCTCCAAGACTCCGCTTGCGCGTCGCGTCGCCTACAAGATCACCTGCATGCACCAACAAATGATCAATATCTCCTGTCTCGGTCTCCAAGGGTTCGATACGAAATGCGAAATTCAAATAACGAAGACAATGAAATCCATCGAAATCGTTCAAAAAAATGCAAGTCACAAAACCAACAAGAAAGCAACCAAACGGCATCAAAAACGGGCAAAGAAACTAGCGCAACGGAAAGGCCCCTCTCGACTCTGCCGTCGAGTCCTTCCTTAAGGCACGATCAGCTGAATGTGGGACCTGATTACGACGAAACCAATCCATAACGAGAAAAGGATCTTGATTCAATCTGTCCCGATCAAACGATACCAAGTATTTCTTAGCTGTGCTCCCCGAATAGGGGGAACGGGGCACTACAGATTCTAGGCACGGATCGAGCACGTTTCATTGAGACAAAAAAGTTTCTCTCATCCAAGTTCAGTATGAAGGACTTGGGGAGCTGATGTGATCCTGGGGATCAAGGTCACGGGCACTGGAGTGGCGCTGTTACAGTCTCATTATATTGAGAAGATGCTCACACGCTATGGATATCAGAATCTTCCAGGGATTGATACTCCGTACAGGTGTGACAAGAAGCTGAAGCCAAATCCGATTAAGTGTCAGGCAACTATAGTATTCAAGCGTCATCAGAAGTTTGATGTATGCAACAACTGCCACAAGGCCTGACATAACTTTCATCGTGGGGATGCTGAGTCGGTTCACGAGCAATCCAGGTGTTGAGCACTGGAAGCTGTGAAGAGAGTAATGAGATATCTCAAAATGACTCAGAATTATGCACTGCACTACAGCGGGTATCCGACGGTAGTAGAAGGCTTCAGTGATGCAAGCTGATTTTCAGAAGTAGAGAGCAAAAGGTTCACAGGGGGATGTCTTCTCAAAGGGTGGAGCTGCTATATCTCATTCCTCAAGGGAATCTGAGTTCTATGCACGGACGGCTGCAGCGGATGAAGCAGAGTGGTTTCGGGAGCTCGTGTATGATCTTCCAGTAGTTTGTGCGCATATTCGGCGGTACTGATTCAATGCAACAAGCAGGCGACAGCAGTTGTGGCATCAATTTTTTCTCTTCAATGGTTAGAAGAGATCTGTGCGGCTAAGGCACATGATGTATGAGCGCATCAAGGATGGCGTCATGGTAGCGGTTAATGTTCGGAGCTAGGTGATTCTAGCGGATCCGTTCAAGACACTATATAAGCGCATCAACGATGGCATCATTACAGTGGTTGATGATCGGAGTCAGAAGGGTCTGGCGGATCCGTTCATATAAGACCTCAAGCGCCAGCTGATCATAAGAACTATAAAGGAGCGTAGTACTCCATGTTACAGTGGCAACACCACATGAGGTACCTTGACAAGATAAAGCCTCGGCTTCAGGCCATGTCATAGCGACGTAACACACATATAGTCAAGGACAGCATACATGGGCTTAAAGGACTTTTGATATTCTGTCTTTTTAATTCTACCATAAAGTTTTATGCTATTACTTCAAAGAGAAATCTACTAGGCATCTAGCTTTTGGTTCAAAGCCAACATGTCACGCCCCGATTTCGTGGAATCGATAATCGCCCCCCGGACGTGACGTCGTGCTGGCCTAGGTTGCGCACCGCACAAGGCTAAGGTTTTTTCGCATAGCGAGCACATATTCAGAGTACGCAGATAAATTGAAACACAGTTAAAACATGAAAAAGTTCTCTTTATTGATAATGAACATCTATTACAAACTCTTGAACGAGTCATAAGGGTTGCCGCACGGGCTTACAATTGTTGACACAAAATGAGATAGTTGTCCTTTACATTACATCCCTTACTAAAACTTCAAAATAAGAGACCTCCCGGCGGGACAATGGCTTTCCCTCGGAGCTGCATTGAGTTGGGTTGCTAGCTCCTTAGCTTCAAATGCTTCAAAAGATGGCACGATCAGGACACGGCTGGACTGGATTGGGGAATGACTTCGGCTCCTCGCTCGGATCTCCTTAGTACGGGGAACCTATTTCAACGAGGGTCAGTACATCGAAACGTACTGGTGAAGGCAAGCTAACCCAACTATACCAATCAACACGTTGTTCAGATGAAGCATGCATATTTATTTGTGGTCTTTCTATCTTGCCTTAGTTTATTTTACAAGCAAGCAGTATATATATAAACTACTGAAATGAACTCGTCACCGTTCAGTGACTTTTACCTGCCCGTCTGAACTACCTGCACAAGACTTACCATGTCCTTCCCTGCCACGAAGACACAAGTTAGCTTTGCACAGGTTTAAATAAACGAGGAGATCACTAGCGTATGCCATAAAGGACCAATTTTTAGTCGCTGACGAGGATGGTATGCAACGAGAGCACAGGATGCGCTGCACGCCATTCCGCCCTTGCACAGGATAACTAAACAGGAGAGTTCCGTCCGGATCGGATCGGTGCCAGTGCCCCAACGATCGTCCGCAGGAACTAAGACCTTGTGCACAAGTTGTCCGTGATCGAACGTAGTACACTAAGTTAGCAGTTGAGACAATTCAGGGCAATATTAGGCACAGGACAGTAACAGGACAAGATCTACCTTTTGCATAGTCTTCCTGTTCAGTTTATTGCATTCAGGATGAGTTCTATACATAGCACAATTTAAAGAAGAACATGCAAATAAGTAACCATTCACAAGTTTGATTGATAAGCATAATAATCCAAGTATATTCCCTTGTTATCTTAACATCTTTTAGTTATTACTTGGTATCGTCTGATCGGGGCAAGCAAGAATACAAGATTTTTAGATGTGAAGACTGGAAGAAGGGCCAACTGAATCGAATATAAGCCACTCACAATTTGGTTGGAGAAAGGAAGGAAAGAGGTGCTTCAGGACTCCGCTCGAGCGTTGCCTGCTGCTTGTTCACCTGCATTGCCACGAACAGCTGATCAATACCTCTTCCACTCTTTCCAATATCGGAATTGAAGTGCAGTTCAACGAACGAAAACAATGAAATCCATCGAAACCGTTCAAGAAAACGCAAGCAAATCCGAAAATCAAACTCAATGCACGAAAGCAACAAGCGACAGCGAAAACTAGGCAACAAAAGATGCAACGGAGAAGTCCCTCCTGACTCTACCGCTAAGTCGATCCTGGGGGCACGGTCCACTGAATATGAGAATCGATTCCGAAGAAGCAAATCCATAACGAGGATGAGTTCTTGTTTCAATCTATCCCGATCGAACGATACCGTCTTGTAATTCTTAGCCGTGCTCCCCGAATAGGGGGAACGGGGCACCACATCCTACCCAACTAATTGGAAGTTTCGTCCCGAAACTTAGGAATAGAACCTACTACTAGGAAACAATGAAGGGAACCTATCCCTCATCTCAGATTCAAGCTCCCAAGTGGATTCTTCAACCGAGTGATTTCGCCAAAGCACGCGCACGAGAGGAACCGACACGAACAGCGCCACATCTCGTTTCAAGCCGTGCCACCAAAACGTCGTACGGAGATCTCGATACATCTTTGTGCTACCCGGATGAGAAGTATAACTAGCATAATGAGCTTCCGTGAGTATCTCCTTTCTGAGGGCCGCATCGTCTGGAACGCACAGTCTTCCCTTCACTCGGATCATCCCGTCCGTGCCTACCGCAAAGTCGGTTGCCTTTCTTGCTGAGATAAGACCTTGCATCTTTTGCAGGAACAGGTCATCCTTCTGAGCGGTCTTGACTTTTTGTAACAAGTCGGGCTCGAGGCGCAGTTGAGCCACTTGCGTCCCCTTTTTGTATCTGATTAGGAGTGTAATGCCCAAAGATTCAAGATCATGTGTTGGGTAATTCTTCTCGTGAGGCTTTAGCTGCCTCGACGTGAAGGCTATCACTTTGTCCCGTTGCATAAGGACACATCCCAATCCTTTACCTGAGACATCACTGTATATTTTGAAGTCATCAGGTCCGTCCGGAAGGGTAAGAATTGGGGCTGAGACGAGGCGCTGCTTTAACTCCATAAACGAAGCTTCACAGTCGTCCGTCCACAAGAATGTTACTCCCTTCCGAGTGAGCTGAGTCAGAGGCGAGGCAATCTTTGCAAAATCTTGTATAAATCTCTGGTAGTAGCCCGCCAGACCAAGGAAACTCTGTATATCGCTAGCTGACTCAGGTCGTTTCCACTGCACAATGGCTTCTATTTTCTTTGGGTCTACCGAGACGCACGTTGCAGAAATAATATGCCCTAGAAAGGATATGTTGTTCAACCAGAACTCGCATTTACTAAGCTTGGCATACAACTTGTTGTCTCGAAGGGTCTGAAGCACCATCCGCAGGTGTCCTGCGTGTTCATCCCTAGTCTTCGAGTACACCAAGATGTCTATAAAAACGACTACAAATTTATCAAGGGTCGGAACACTCGATTCATTAAATCCATAAAGACATCAGACCAAATGGCATAACGGAAAACTCGTAGTGCCCATAACGGATTCGGAAAGCAGTCTTTGGCATGTCTTCCGGCTTAATCTTCAGCTGGTGGTAGCCCGAGCGAAGATCAATTTTCGAGAACACCGTTGCCCCTTGCAGCTGATCAAACAGGTCATTTATCCTTGGCAGAGGATACTTGTTTCTGACGGTGACCTTATTCAGCTCCAGATAATCGATACAGAGGCGTAGCGTTCCGTCTTTCTTCTTCACGAAGAGCACAGGCGCGCCCCAAGGAGACACGCTCGGACGGATGAACCCACGATCCAGTAACTCTTGCAGTTGGCACTTTAACTCTTTCAATTCAGCAGAGCCATTCTGTACGGAGGCTTAGAAATCGGCTGTGTATTCGGGAAGGTGTCTATAGTGAATTCGATCTCTCGGTCTGGTGGCATGCCGGATAGTTCGCTCGGAAACACATCAGGGAATTCCGCCTCAACGGAAGAAGACTTGACGTTTGCGTAGTCCTGCTGTGTGTCCCGAACCGAGGCTAGGTATCCCTCGCAGCCAGAGTGAAGCATTCGCGGAGCAGATGTCGCAGAAATCACCATGCAGGCCCTAGTCGCATCAGTTGCTGGACTACTCATGTAGCAGAATTCGGCTTCTCCAGGCAGGCGTAAGACGACTAGTTTCTCTGCACACTCAATAGTTGTCGAGCAGGCGCCGAGCCAATCCATTCCCAAAATGATATCGTAGTCCTGAACATCTAGAACTAAAACATCTAGCGATAGCTTCCTTCCTCCAATACAGACGTAACCATCTTGACATACTGAACGGACAGGTATTTTCGTGCCTGACGGTGTGCTAACACTAAGGTCTAGATACAACGGAGTCATTTCTATATTGTTCTCCACGGCAAAATTTGTGGATATAAAACTATGCGTTGCACCAGAATCAAATAGCACATGTGCAGGTATGTTATTAAAAAGCAAAGTACCTGACACAACAGTGTCTGAGGCCAGAGCTTCCTCTCGTGTCATTGTGTAGACCCGACCTTGAGCTTGGCGACGCTCTTGCTGAGGCGCAGCTCGATTAGTCATTGACTGGAAGAATATCAGGAACAGTGGGTAGTCCTTTGAGACACTGAGGGGTTACGGACCCAGAACCACTATTGTCTACTATCTGTTCTTTGAGTAGAATAAGATCATGTGGGAGGATGGCTTAGACGCCTTAATGAGTTCTAGAACATTTGGAATGTTCGACGTGCTTTACAGGAAGCACAATAGCACAGCACTACAAAGGAGCAGAGAACTCTATGCTACAGTGGGTGACACCACCATGAGGTTCCTCGATAGGGTAATGCCTCGGCTTCGCGAGCCATGTCACAGCAGCGTAGCACCGCATATAGGCAGGTGGCCTAATGTTGTAAAATGAAGAGTGGTAGACAGCACTACAAAGAGACTGGTGTCCTCATGTTACAGTGGTGTGACACCACCAAGAGGTACCTAGAGAGGGTAAAGCCTCGGCTACACGATCCATGTCACATCGGCATAACACAGCAAGGAAGTACAAGGCTTCATTCTGGGTAGTTTGGCACTACAAAGAGCTGGGACCTCATGCTACAGTGGATGACACCACAATGAGGTAGGACCTCGGCTTTGGGCCATGTCATAGCGGAGTAGCACCGCAAGGAAGCGCAAGGCTTCATGCTAAGGACTCTTTAAAAGAACTCACCTAGAGTGTATGAAAAGAGATATAGGTCGTCTCTTGAGGGTAAACTTGTAGACGCCCAAGATACATACACCAAAATCAGGCATGCACAAGGCCTTTAATGTGCAACCGGAAGCACAGCTGATGTCATTGTGTGAGTGAAAAGAATTGCAGGTATGATGCAGAATTCAAAGCTCGGTCCATTCTTATATCATACTGTTATTCGACTAATGCGGAAAGATTCAAGTCGAAGCGACATCTATCCTTATGCATGATGGACAGTCATTGTGGGGAACGATCAACCCATATATTGAGATATGTGAAGGATTGTTGGTGTTTTTGCCTTTGGACTAGTAAAGATAGTCCCACATTGGTTACACCACTAAGTGGGTATCTCAATATAATACTTTGTATGCGTTGAGGTGTGCACATAGGGTGTGGTGGGACACATGGATGCCATGTGGGGGTATTTTATTAGGAGAAAAAACGATTAACTCCTTAATGAAAGCTTTTAATCTTTTTGTCATGCTCTTGGATATTATTCAATAGGAGCTAAGCCCCAAAGGGGCTTAGCGACTCGAACTCGGGCTCGGACTCGGGCTCAAGGACGCAAAGTGGCACTTTATTGGAGCACTTTGCAATTAGCACATCAGCATCGTTGCAAGGCGCTTGTGCGCTTTTGTTGCGGGCGCTGGACGGGCACTGAGCGGGTGTTCAACGGGCGCTGAGCGGGCTATGCATTGGGCTGCGATTGTGGGATATCAATTTTGTATATTGACTTTTTAGTCCAACATCGAAAAGAAGAGGATGGGCTTCCATCCTTCCCTATATAAAGAGCCCTCTAGCCTCCTTTTGAGAGACCAAAAAATGGAGAAAGATGAGTCCAAAGGAGTCCGTTCGAGTCACACAAAGAGATGACTACGAGCGAATCTTGCTTTGAGCAACGGTGGTCTTCACCACCCAGTAAGAATAATTTTATTCTATATTTCTCTCTTCTTCTTCTAGTTGTAAACGTTATGTCCCAATTGCAACTGTGTTTGCAAGGAAGAACGTGTTTTTGGTTCTTGAATTCTGTGATGGAGAAGGAATTGTAATGAGCAACTATATTCTATATTATATAGTTCTTCGTTGGATCGAGGTATATCATAAAGGTAACTTTTGTGTGAACTCCTGATCTCGACTTCAACTTCTTGTTCTACCATCTTTGATTAAGCCTCGGGACTAACAATAACAATGTTATCTTTTAGGGGGGGAGGATGGGGGTGGGCGGGTGGGTGGTGGTTGGGCGGGCGGGGTGTGAGAGGGGAGGAAGGGGAAGAGGAGGTTATGGTCTTACATTTATTTTGAATTGGAATAAGCCATGTATGCATGTTCTGCAGCATGGCTAGTGCGTAATTAGATGAGTCCTAGTGGTGGCTAGTTGTGGTTACTAACTGCTATTTTGGTGGGAGTGTCGCAACTTAGTAGGAATTGAGAATTGAGTCTTTGTTATTTAAATAGTGAGGTGGTTGGACTCTAAACCATGACTAGAAATATTAATTACCTTCTCCTTCCAGGAAGTTTAGTTTCTTCTTGACTGAACTCTACTATTCCCACAACAAACAACCAAAAAGCCTATCCCAATTTATTGGGTTCCGCTTTTTGAATTCTCTTCTTCCATTCGGCTAGGTTAAGGGTCTATGTCCTTTATGATGCTAACAAAATCCGTATCTTTCTTTACAATTTCAAACCATGTTCGTCTAGGCCTACATCTAGTCTTAGTGGCTCCATTAACTACTATATTATCGCTCCTTCTTACGGAAGCATCTACTGGTGTGCGTTGCACATGTCCAAACCACCTTAGTCGAATTTTTCTCATTTTTTTCTTAATTAGCGCCACCTCTACCTTCATCATTTAATGTATTGTCACTAATCCATCTTAGCATTCTGTACTAACATTCTGGACATGTTCCTTAATTACCCAACACTTTGATCTATAAAGCTTGTTTGGTCTTATAACAGTTTTATAGGATTTTTCTTTCAACTTAAAAGATATCTTGCAATCACAAAATATTCCAGAAGCACTCCATTTCAACTATCTTATTTTAAATATATATGACAACATTCTCAATCTCGTCATCATTATGAATGATTGATCATAAATACCGAAAGCTATCACTCTTAGGTATCTCTTGTCCATTTATATGGACTCTCCTTATTTCTCTTTGATTCGGATTGAAATTATATTTCGTGTACTTTTTTTTCATTTTACTAATCCAAAATTCCTTAGATTGCAAAGTATCTCTCCATAGTTTTATTTTAGCATATAACCCCTTCGCTACAATATCAACCAACACCAAGGTAGTCAAAGGCCAAGGCGCACTCGTGGCGCAAAAGGTCCATATCATCTGAGACGCAAGACGCACTTAAGACGCGCGTCCGAGCGAAACGAGTCACAAATATAAAAATAATAAAAATATACATAGATAAATAAATAAATTAGTAACACAAGAAATAAAACTAAATAACATATTAAAACCAAAAAAAATGTTAAAACATAACCAAGTGAACTAACAGAGCAGCAGTAGTAGTCAACAGAACTAACAAGGATTTGTATTATCCTTACCACATTTTTAGTAAATTTTAGTTTTTTCAGTTCAATTGTAACCAACTACTTGTATGAGTTAATGGTTATCTCCCTACCTCAAAGTATTTTGTATACAAAAAAAAATATAAGGCGCGTCTTTTCTTGATTGTGCCTAGCATAAAGGCGAGTCTTCGGTACGCCTAGAGAAAGGCGTCTTGCCTAGTGAGATGCGAAGTGCAGCTGCTACACCTTTCTACGAGGCGCGCCTTTGACTACCATGACTAACACAATATCATCAGCAAACATCATACACCACAGAACCTCCTCCTGGATATGCCTAGTAATTTTATCCATAACTCAATGTAGTGAAAGGCGTGTCTTACATATACGCGCATCAGCATTACATCTTATATCTCTAAGCGGGACGCAATTCTTCAGGCACGCCTTTCTCGATGCGTTGTTGAACAGTAAAGACACGCCTCGTGTATTATGTTGGAAAAATATTTACTGGGCCAATTTATACAGGGCCGCATGTATTCTATAGAAAAATAGTTATTGGTCAATTTATACGCGGTCAATCTTTAAACCACATGCAGCAGCAGCAGGTTTAAAAGAAAAACGAGCAGTAATAGCAAACAACATTGAGAAAGAAGAAGAAAATGAGTACTTACCTGGCGACGGCAGCACATCCTGCCCTAAGCATGCAGCAGCCAACGACGACTCCTTCCGGTAAGTCTCTCTCTTTCTCTCGTGTGATGTAGTTTGATTTTTTGTATGACTGGTTTTTTGAACAGATGATTTTAAATTTTTTTTTTTATTTTGACTAATTTATTTTTGTATAATACTGATTTTCTTTGAATTTTTTGGGTTGGAGTTTTCTTTTAGGCTGAATGTTGATGTCTCTCATGTGATTGGAGTTTGAGTTCCATTTTTTTTAGAATGAAGATGTTTTTTTTCTTCTGGGACAGAATAATGATCTCTACTGATTTTTTTTACTAATCATTACCATTTTTTGAGACTGAAAAGTGATTTTTGTTTTTACTAACAATTAGCATTTTTTTGATAATTTAAACTTTTAACATGTTTGTTTTATTTCTTACATTAGTAATTTAGTTATTTACTTCTTTTTTTTCTTTTTTTTTGTATCTCGTTTCGCTCGGGCATGTCTTAAGGTGTGCCTTGCGCCTCGGACGATATGGACATTTTATGCGTTGAGTGCCGCTTGCACCTTTGACTACCTTGTCATAACTATCACAAAGATAAGAACTCAACATTGTTCCTTGATGTAAGCCAATAGTAATAAAGGAACATATTACTATCACCTTCAAAAGTTCCCAGAGTCGTCGTAACTCTATCATACACATCCTTAGTAGTCTCTATAATTACTAGGACCTTGTTTCTTCTTAAAAAAACCCACCACTATCTCCTTAGGAACTCGATTCGTAAGCTTTCTCTAAGTCAATAAAAACTAGACGAAAATTTCTCTCTAAATCTTTCCATTAATCTTCTTAATAAGTCAATTACGTCCATAGTAGATCTCTTCGGCATAAAACCAAACTAACTAAACTTTATTATTCCCCTACTTCTATAATTCTTATTCTACTCTTCTATAATCTTACTACAATAAAAACTAGATGCAAATTTCTCTCTAAATCTTACATTAATTTTCTTAATAAGTAAATTGCTTCCATAGTAGATCTCGATCTCTTCAGCATAAAACCCAACTAACTAAACTCTAGTATTCCCCTACTTCTATAATTCTTATTCTACTCTTCTATAATCTTACTACAAAATTGGTACAAGGACAAAGCCCAGTCTAGAGAGCTAGCTTCCCTGGTCCAGGAAAGCATCTTAAGGAGTTAACGAGAGCCATCAATGATTAACTCGTTCCTCCCATAACAGACCAAAATTTTGAAACCAACTATCTTATGATAAAATTTAAACAGTGACACACATGATCTTCTCCAAATCCACTGACCCACTAAAAACAACATTAACTGGAATGCACTCATGAAACTCCAATTGTAGTGTTGTTGTAATGAAAAAAGGAAAAAGGAGAATGATGGAAGGGAACACATAGCAAAAAAAATGTTAGGGCAGAGAAAAACCTAAAAGACTACATCCTCACCGTGTACCTTCCAGCAAACATCCTCCTGACCCACACAACACCTCAACCCTCACCCCCCCCCCCCCCCCCAACACACCCTTTCCCTCCCTCCTACATCATTCCTTTCTGCTCAAGCTTTAGTATTAGGATGTATCATCTGTCCAGGCCACCATTAGCAGGTATCTTGGGCATCATTTTGAGACATTTTAGGCTTTGGTCTAGATAGACAAAAACAAATATGTAGGTAAGGTTTAAACTGGTCAAAACCAAAATAGAACAATGGATATGTATCAATTAATCTAATGTGCAGTCTTGGTGTAAAGTGTACGATGAAGTAACCAGACAAGAACAGTTGATGAAAGGGATGAACATAGAGGGTTCTAGATATTAATCGTTATGAAAACTCTTCCTAAAATTAAGCTACATTTACTGACAAGAAATTGACACATTAAATCTGGAAAACATCAACACATAACTAGAAAATTGTTCATAATCATATTTTGACATATTATAATGAGCAAACGAGCATGGATGTCTTGATTGTGTCAACTAGTGAAACTTCGTATAGCATCTAAAAAGCCCTCTGGAACTATCATAAATTATAAACATGTTGGTCTTTATCAAACATTACCTATAGATTCCGTGAGTAATCAACACATGCTGGTCTTCGTAGTGTATTCTGATGTTGTGTGTGAAAGATTGGCGAGCTGTTAGGATAGCAGTTTTACGTATGACCTCGCCCAATAGCACCAAGAAAAGCCCAATGTTGCTGACCAACAGATTGTTTTTCAATTCTGGGAAGAAGGCATATTCCATCATGTATTCCATCAACGCACATGCCATTGCAACAACATACTGCTTGCTAATCAACAGAGCTGCAAGATGGCCAAAGTAGATACTCGAATCACTAAATCAAACTTTTAAACGTGGAAGGACATGACACAACAAGTAATTGGCATAAGCACGCTATCCAGCCTTATTCCTAATCTTCTAGTCAGTGTGAAGCATATCTTGCCTTTCAAGGACCCAAATCTAATGGCAAGTTAATCAACAAACATAATACAAACTTACAATAACAAGTAGTTTAAATGTGCTATATGGGAAGTTTAGAGGTGGTCTAACATTGCAATCTATGAATTACCATTTTGGCATTCATAACTTTTCACGTGCCACATGAACAAAAACAAGGGCTACTGAAGATGTCAAGCTTGTCAACTGTTAATATTTCATGTGGAACTATATGCATTGTATTTAATCTTTTTATAATTCGTTACCTGATGAATTTCTAATGCATTACTGCTTGCTAATCAACAGAGCTGCAAGATGGCCAAAGTAGATACTCGAATCACTAAATCAAAATTTTGAACGTGAAGGACATGACACAACAAGTACTTGGCATAAGCACGCTATCCAGCCTTATTCCATTATTCCTAATCTTCTAGTCAATTTGAAGCATAGCTTGCCTTTCAAGGATCCAAACTCTAATGGCAAGTTAATCAACAAACTTACATTAACAAGTAGTTTAAATGTGCCATATGGAACTTTAAAGAAGGTCAAACATTGCAGTCTATGAATTACCATTTTGGCATTCATATCTTTTCACGAACAACATTAACATTAACAAAAACAAGGGATACTGAAGCTGTCAAGCTTGTCAACTGTTAACATTTCGTGTGGAACTATATGCATTGTGTTTAATCTTTTTATAATTTGTTACCTGATGAACTTCTAATGCATTATCCATATTTTACTGTATTCGTAGACGAAGCCATTCTCACAGTTTGGGTGGAAGTGAGTAGTTCCTTCATTCTGACGAAGTCTAGTCAGTTTTAAAGGCATTAGAAGTTCATTCACCTAAGAGGCTGTTTGGTTGGCTGTAAATGCAGTTGTTGCAATGTTGCAGCATTTACATCAATTCAAGCATTCGTTTTGCTGTAAATGAAGCAACTTGGTGCATTAAATGTTGAAATACTTACCTCAATTAGGGCATGTTTGGATTGTTAAAGTGGGAGGAAAGTGGAAAAGTGCATATGCATGTAGTGGAAGTGCTTTGCATATGCATTCAACTTTCATCATAGTTGTCTCTTCCTACTTTAAATGTGTGAATACATGATATTTTCTAACTCAGAAGTGGCCAAATGCACACTTCCGTGTTTGGATGTCTAATATGAAGTATGTGGGAAAGTGAAAAGTGCATTATAATAATAACAAAAATTATTTAATTATCTAACTAAATTGGTAATCATTTATTAACACTAATTATTTACTTCTTTAATTTAAGTATTAACAATTAATACCACCAAAACAATTTGAACTAACTATAATATATTAAATAATATTAGTATTGTGCATTATTGGTTACTTATTTTAATTATTAATTAACTTAATTGTTTAACATTAACTAACATTATAAAGTTTTTACACCTATGTTGCACGAACACGGATATGACACGAGAGAGTTGACATGACGACACAAACACGATACATATTTTGATGTGTTCTAGTTTATTTTGGCATATGCTCCGATACTTTTTCAATTTTTAAGTGTTTATGCTTCCTAGTTAATTAATTAACTTATTAGAAATTAATATTTAGCTAAATTGATAATTAAGTACTATTAGTAAATTATTTAACTTATTAAAAATTAATAATTAATATTAGCAAAATTGATAACCTTAATTAAACAAGAAATTGAAGGGGAAAAATTGGCCACTTCTGCCCACATCCTAAGAAAAAAAAATAGGAAGTGGGGAAGCCTCCTTTTGTAGGCCGACATACAGCGGTCAAGAAGTGTAAAGCAATTATGACACTTCTTGTTTCCAAATCTAACTTCATCCAAACAGCTAAAACACACACACTAAAAATTCGATCACTTTCATACTTCCACCTACACTTTCAAGCAACCAAACCACCCCTTAGTGCAATATTTGTTGCAATCAAAATGGTTGTAACACCAATTACTGCAGCTTTATTGCAAGGGATTTCCCTTAAGAGGAAAGTGAACTCCTCTAGAACATTGACTTCAGCCACCACCCAAACAGATATGGATCATATTTTGCTTATTTGGAATAATAATCCTTAATTTTGTGGCAAGTATGAAAAAATGTCCTTGTTTTGTTGTACAACACATTATTATGAGACTATGAATAATGAGAAATGACTTTGCAGAGGACGGACCTTGGTGACGACCAAACGCTAGGAATAGAATTATTGAGCTATCGCAGGAAGCATTGGAGGTAGAGAAGTTTCTCTTGGCCGGAAAGTAAAGCACCAAGAGAGATGCATTTCTGGACAAGATACATTCCTCGGTATTGGTCAATATCAGAACAGGACAGGAAGAAAAAAGAACCAAGGATTATTGACCAAGCTGTGGTCTCCAAGGACACAAGTGTGAGTCAACCAACAGTCAAACTATATCAATGTCCTCAAAATGGAATCTAATTTGCCCCTCTCGCAGTTTATCAATCCAATCGATAGAATCTTCACGGTGAGTGCAGTCATGCCTTACTCAAACAGAAATCTCTCTCGTGATGAACATGGAAGCAAGAGCCGACTGAAGCCTCCAGTATTACTCCTATCAGGGCCTAGTTTGGCCCAAGTCCACAAGCGCTATGAATGCCCAAATCAATAGCAACTCAGGATGAGAACACAAGTGCCTTAGAAGTTATATTGCATTCAAGCTCTTTGGTCCTCTTAAGCTATTTTATCAAAGGTTAAGTGCTACAGTTACATCTCAGGGTGGGACGTAGTACGTCCAAAGTTATTGATGGGGTTCTTAGGAGTGAATCCTATCGAACGATATAGGCTAGACATAGTACGTTCTCTCTCCAAAAGTGGGAGCGGGACGTAACACTATAATAGCTAGACTATTTACTTATTTTGCCTCAAAAATCCTTATCGAGGAAACTCTTTTCACATCTTAGGAAACTATTGAAATATAGTATATAACCCTCAACTTCATCATAACTCTAGAGTTTTTGTGCAATTACGGAGACTTCAACATCGTATTAGGGCAACCCATGTTCAATCTAGTCACACACGTCCTTTTAACCAGATATTTAAAAATATACTGCAGCATGAATCCAACTCTTAACCCACAAAAGCATTCAACCTACAAGAGCATACTGGAATAATATAATTTTATAAATATATCAACCTCACCCTCATCACGACTTTAGAATTTTGGTAAAGTGACGTGGACTTTGACAGAACTAATTTACTTACTATGAGAGAAGTGTATAAAACTGGAAAGTCCAACTTCATTGTTGAGAATGATGCAACATCAATGAAATATAAATGTATCATTCACAATGCAAGGTCAGGACTTTATTCCCCTGTAATCCACATCGATTTATCAGGTGGCCCCTTATGGAAGCATGTTTATAGTTTCGTCCCTTAAGGATCCAGATCAAGTGATTGGTTTTGGTTTACTTATTCTGGAGTCTATATGGTGCATAGTTGTCAAGACCCAAAGACGAATGCCCATCTTGGCGCAAAGGTAATTTGGAGCCTAGAAGCAAAATGCAAAGGAATTGATGTTGACTACTATAAAGTAGTCAAGGAAATGGCTACTTATGGCATATCATATTAGTTCTTTTTTATATTCCTTTTCGACAACTGCGAGGAGTTGATGTCGACTACTGTAAAGAAAGTAGTCAAGGAGATGGCGTTATGGAGGAGCCATCGACCGCCCGATTGTGTTGAGTTTCGCATTGAAGAGATGACAACGAAGGGACATAGATTGTACTGCATCGAGGAGGACTATGTCCAGGAGATGTTGTCGAGGAGGACTACGTCCAGGAGATGTTGTCAAAAACAAAATCGGATCGAATCGTAATGTAAAATGTAAAAGGGTCCGGATCTGATCGGAACACGGATCGTGAATCGTAATATCCTTGAGAAATCTATAAAAAAAACATATATGAAAAAAATATGGAGAATCAAATAAGAGCTATCACGCATATTTGATAAATACATCCACAAAACAAGTAAATTTTTTAGCCTAAATTATGCACAAAATAAGTCAACCAACTCAAAAACTATAGTTAGTAGGATCCAATATGTTAAAAACAAAAACAAAAAAAACTCTCATTAGACATTTTCATCTCTCATTGGCCACAATATTTACATTGTAGATGTTTCCGATCCTTATCCACAACCGTGCAATGCTTCCATGTCCCATCCTTTTTCTATCTTGAGAAAATGAGCAAGAAAGAGAGTACAATTTAAAAATCACCTCCAACGGAATTCCGTAAGTCGCAACAACCACATGTTTTCCCTAAGTCGCAAAAGTCCATCACAACAGACAAAAAAGAATTCGGACAAACAAGAAGGAAGAATTTGATTTTTCTCAAAATCCTAATCTTGAAAGAAGAGATAGAGTAAAATAAAGAGAGATTTGATCTAATAGAATATAAATAGTAGTATAGAAAAGTATACAACTTAAAATTGCAAAAAAATCCTCAATTAAAAAAAGTCAAAATATGATCCAAACCACAAATTGAGTCCGGCTGTGTCAAGATCGTTTAATCTAGGTCAAATTTTGATTCCACGACCCGGATCATACGATCTATGCAATTCGAGTATGATTCTTGTCCAGTCAAGTCCATACATGTGATCCATGTCGCGAAGAGTCAAAATCAAACGGAGATCGTATGATCTTAACAACAAGACAATGTAACTGTATTGAGATGATGAGTCAGTCACTGGAGTCACAGAGAAGTTGTTAGGGGGAGGAAAAGGAAGAAACTCGATGACATGGTTGATAGGGTGGGAAATGGAAGGAAGCCGGCTAGAGTCGAGGTTAGAGTCAAGGTCGTTGACAACAAAGTTGGTGGGTGAAGTTGACGATTGGATGGAGTCAAATTTTGAGAGAGAGAGAATTAAGGCCGAAGGCGAATTAAGGTTAGTTTAGTAACTTTTAAATTATGAAACGGGTGGGGTTTTGGGCTTCGGGACCTTTAGGCTTTTTGAAAGAAAAAAAAACTCAAAATCAACATATAAGGCCCGAGTGTCTTACCCTAGGTCGCGTTCTGGTGACTAAGTGTGCTTCGGACGAATCAAGGCACAAGTTTACACTTTGTTCCTTTAATAACACTGAGGCCAATTGCAATTTTATGTTATGTAGGGTTGTCACAATGCTTCTTCCACGTGTTCAAGTAATTGGTAGAAGTCAATTAAGAATTTATAGAATAGGTATGTATTACAAAGTGAAAAGAAATCGAAGTTCATTACGAGTCATCAAATGGCACCTTAGCGTTCTCGTAATTTGGTGCACTAACTTATCCAAACGGAGTAAGTGGTTTAAGTTACTTATTTGGAGGCTATAGAGTGAGGAGCAATTTTATGTTCTGTAGGGTTCTTACATTATTTTTATCACAAGTTCAAGTAATTAGATATTGGATAAGAAGTCAATTATGAATCAATGGAGTGGGTAGGAAACTGATGAATGAACAAATGGAGTGGGTAGGAAACTGATGAGTGAAAAGAAATCGAAGTTCATTCCGAGTCATCAATTGGCACCTTAGCATTCTCATAATTTGGCACCTTAAGGATCCATATCATGCAATGGGTTCTGAGTTGCTTAGTTTGGAGTCTACAGGGTCAGTTCCAATTTAAATCAGGGATAACATGTTGGGTTTTGGGTCGGATTTAATAATATCCAAACCGAATCATATAAGCCTTTTGCGTCGAGTTAGGACAGCTTCATTTCCTTCTAGTCAGATTCGGGTTAGGTTTGGATCTTCTCTAGTCGTCTCTTGAGCTATTATACTTATAAATTGAAGGCGTTTAAACTATCATTTAATATCATATTGTTGATAATTTCTTCTTCCTCAACAACAACCAAGATGATTTTCATGTGTGCTACTTACTTGTCAAACATTATAGAGTCCTGCCTATCTAAGATTTTATAAGGCATTTAAACTTTACTAAAATTTGATAATTTGATGTGTGTAAATTTTTGTTTCGTGTTTTTTATTGGGTTTCGGTTTGGGATAACCAAGCCCGAACCATTAATGATTTTGGGTGTAGCTTGGGAATCCAAAATCACATAATTATAAATTGATCGTATTAAGTTATCGGTTACAAAGTGTATACCATGTGTTCAGGCCATTGAAAAAGATAATAATTGGTTGAGTCCGAGCCCATTCATCAAATTCTTTAGCTCCTCTCTCTTACTACCTACTACTATACGTTTAGTTTGTTTATAAATATTTCTACTTCGAATTATTTAGCTACAAGTGTTTTATGTTCACAAGATCATCAATAAAGAGAAAGAACATGAAAATGACAAAATCAAGATCTACCAAAAGTAAACAAAATTCCAAAATAAGCAAAACCCTAGAGAGAGAGAGAGAGAGAGAGAGAGAGAGTTTACAGCTGAGGGTGACGTTATATCGGCCGTGGAAAGCAGCAGCAAGTACGTACTCGGAGCCGTGGAAGAAGAAGAGAGCAGTCAGGAACTGGAACAGCTGCAGCTGAGCGACGGCTGTGCCGGAGGAGTAGGTCACCCCCATTTCTCCCCTACTCTCACCCTTCCTTTCTCTGCCTTTCCTCCCTCTTTTTTAGTATGGTAATTATAACTCATGGGCTTGGGCTTTCTTGTGATTATTGAGCCTTAAGTGTCATTGTACATCTTTTTTCTCTCCTTTTTTTTGTATTTTGTTTCAATGCCTATGTATATGCTTGGAACCAGACCGACCAGTTCAACCAGTTGATCAGTGAACCGGTAGCTTTTCGAGTTAGGTTAGTGTTGATCGACTATTTTTTTTTAAACTATTTGTAAATAAATATTTTTGTAAAATCAGTGTTTAAAAGATATTAAACTCTTGCCACTTATGTTGGTCCATCTGGTCATGGTTAACTTGATTTCGATAATTAACTAAACTTCTATTCGGTACATGCAATGTGGTACAAGTGAAGACTGCTACTACGTCACTGCTACAAACTCAAGCTACTACTTCACAAAAAGATTGCTACCATTTGCGTCTGGTTATTTATAATTTATTATGTATTTTACACTTTATTTTGAGTCTGGGACTTATGTAAATCGGATCTCATTTTGGCAAGCTAGATGCACCATAATCTAAAGTCCACTCAAAATGAGCCTACCTAAACCCAGACCAAACCCAACATTCGAATCCAACCAAAAAACCTAGTCAAAAGAGACTAAAACCAAATCAGGAACATTCTGGAAATACCCTGACCGAACTCGGACCTAGTTATGCCCGAACTCTGTCCAAACTTTGTTAGGTCAAAACTAAAAACCTAGTCATCCTCCCCCTCTATCATGGCCTACACCCGGATGTGGAGGCACGAGTACCCGAGCAACGTCCAACCTACGGTGCCGCAGCATCAACGGTTGAAGGCTGTCTAGGTCAACAATATTATCTATCAATCTCACACAATAATATATGTAACATGTCAATGATATCTCAACTCCATACGGAGGACAAGATAACAATATATAATGATAACTCAATACTCAATACTCAATCATAATAATCTATAAGAAAGAAGTAGCACGATATGAAATAAAGCAATGAAGTCACGAAGTCACAATACTAGCTAGTCCTCAACATCAATATCAATATCTCAATAAGTCTAGCAATAACAACACCAATCTAGGAGTCAAAATAATAAATAACATCTAATAGTCTAAATAGCTGGAGACAGATCCAGTATAATAAAGAATTACTAGCTAAGTCTCCGCTATAACTAGTTTAGTCTCATCACAGCTGGTACTGGCTCCTCTTATACTACTGGTGCAACCTCAGCTAACTCTCCATCATGTGGCCTATAATACATAGGACACCAATCCTCTAAGTAATTATCTGAAAATATATCCAGTCAGGATAGAACGAGTACAACCAATAGCAGTTCCAATTAATTGACAAAAACTATAAAATGATAAATAGAGGAGGAAATATATGTCATTTGATGAGAAAATAATAAACTGATACAATGGTAAATAGTAAATTCAGACATATAATATAAACAATATGGTATGACTAGTGCATATATGAAGTGGAGGAGAAAAGGAACTACAAATATCAGGTGCAAGGCAATGTAATCTATGAACTGAACAAGAAAAACTGCAACTATATTAAGTATTTTGAAATACTATTTAGATATGTGATCGACTTGGAAGATTCAATAATTTACACTAAGGGAAAAACTAGCTCAATCATATGTGAAGTGCATGATTAGCTAGTAGCCGATGATTTACACTACTTGCCAATAGTTCTTGATCACATATCTAACCAGGATACGTCACTATCCAATGTCCAATGTCAATACGATGTATATTATCCAAAATCAATGCGATGAGTCAAGGTAACATCTCATGACTGAAGATCCATTGTATGTACCAATCTGTGTACCATCGTATCAGGAATCAGGTATAACATTTTTAAATACTTGAATCATAGTAATTATCAAATAATGAAAACTATCAGAGAATGTACTCGCCTGTGGTCCAGAGCAATGAATGTCAAACTATGTCCATATCGATTCCTCAAGGACCTAAATATGAATTATCAAGTCAAAACAGTATTTTAGAATCAAGGACATGTTGTACTAGCTTGAAACTAGGTCTCTAATGCCAAACTAGTTCAAACTAAGTCAAATTAAATATTCTAAATCAATACCTTATTAAACTAGGTCTTCTAGATCAAAACTAGTCATTACCTATTTTTGGGTTTCAATTGGTTTACCAGAATGGCTTATGGAGTGATACTAGCTAATAATAAGTAAATACTAGGTTTTTAGGCCGTATCATATTGCTATGATATGCTAATATCAATACTAGGTATATATGTAGTTATCTAGCTCATATTATATAATATCCTAGCTATATGCTAGAATCCTAACTTACCTTAGTACCAAACCTTGGTATCTTAGCCTCACTCCAATACCTTAGTCTATATTCATAGGTTCTATATATCTAATACCTAGATACCAATCTAGTACCTTGGTATCATAATTTCTAACCCATTATCTAGCCCACACTCTAATACCTTAACTCGAACCCATTATCTTAGTATTACCTTGGTACTAATACCTTGATATCCTAATACCTTATCTCAACTATCTCTAGTACCTTAGTCCTTGACTTGGTATCCTAGTATCACTTACCCCAATATCACACTATGACACCACCCTCATACTTCACTAATACACTCTCACTCACAAATCTGAATACTTATATATACTAATACTAATACCAAACTATGTTCACATGTGCACCACCATGTGCACATGTTATACTCTACTGGATAACCCCCTACACCAACTGATACTCATGTATCAGTCCACACACCCCAACCTTACTCACTGCACTTGCCCGAGCCTTACCTCACTATCTCCACCTAACCACTCTCAATTAATCTAGATCCTGACACTATTACCATGCTCGCTTTCAACCACTCACACTTCTCTCTCATTCATCACACCTACTGACACCAACTATGATACATTATCACATCACTCTTGCTTTCATGCCTCACTAATCCTCACTCTCAAGGGTACTTGATATCTACCCTTGAACCCAATCCTCGTGCTTACCTTGCCAATTACCGTATGTCACGCCCCAGTCCCAAAATACGTAGGACTAGGACACATAAGCATGCCAGCCGTATGGATATGGCAACTCCAATATATAGAAACCAAAATCCACACGTTCGCTGTAATATGAATATCAAATCCACAAGTGGTATAAATCTATCACAAGTCACAGGGTACAATCTAAATCTCATCCACGAAAATCAAATATAAATAAATAACCAGTATCTATGAAACTAGATCTCAATAAGAAGTATATAAGGATGGTAGTTGGGTGGAAACAAATCCACTACCAACTCGAATATAAAAGTAAATATAATATAAGTACAACACAACAAACACAATATAAGAATACCAGCTAACGACCACGGGCTCGAAGAGAAGGCATCTTCGAAACATATGTAACCATCCGAATCTACGCTCCTGCGAATACTCAAGAACAGATACACCTGGAAGGGCAGGTCCTCAGAGGGACATAACAAGATACATAAAAGCATGTCAATAAAGTACTGAAATAAATATCCAAAGGGTCGCCTAACCGTCTAAGTGAATGCAATTAAGAACAATTTTTCCCACAAATGAGCTATCTGGCTAAAAACTAGGATTTGGCATGGTTCTCTATTGGAGATCCAGGGGCCTAAAAGGTACGTCGTCTTTTGAACGACGGAGGCCCGCCTGATAATACATAATATATAGTGGTCATCACCACCCGTATCTCCAACGGAGAATCCGGACGCACAATAGAAAAAGTGCAAAGGAGCTCAAATGCGGTACTTGTTGTTCTCCCCACCCCATGCTCTAAGCATGTCACATCCATGACACAATTTGGTTCATAGCCTATTCTTAGTACCCTAGCCCAATCCTGCAACCAAACAAGGACAAGGATGGGACCATCGTACTATAATAGACTATGTTCATAGACCTCTAATAACTGCTAAGTCTTCTAGCATACAAAGTTTCTATTAGCAGTTATCCCTAACGCACGACCCATACGTACATGATGCCAGACCTGTCACGCAGTCCGTGATCTATATGAGACTCACACTCGTGTAACAACTGTGTCATGGCCAATGAACCTAATAATGCTACATGATAATGGGGTAGTCTCTTAAACAAGGTCAATACAAATACATAAATAAAAACATACTGCGACGACACCGTCACTGCATTTTATATAACAGTTAAAATATATGAACTAAAGACAGAAAATAAAGATACATGCAACATATAGAATATGAATAACAGTACAATGGCAAGGTATACTTGCCTGGCAAGAAGCTGTAAAATGTAACGTCTAGATGTCCAACACATAGGACCAAAAGCTAAGGCCTCAGAACAAATATCTCCGGATGCTTAAATAGAATCACCAACATTTCCAGAATAAGAAAAATAGCTAGAAAGCACTTCCCTTTCATCCAATTTGGACACAGGAGCAAAACGGTAATTTCGGGTCAACGTGGGGTCCACATGTGGCCCACTTTGCACCGAAAAATATGCCAAGGGTAACAGTCTCTAAATGGGAGAAGTTATAGGTCAAAGAAACTCTAAATATCAATACGAACCCAACGGTATGTCTAAATATGGATTCCGATGGGCCGAATAAAATTTCGCCCAAAAAGTCAACCGTAGGGCCCGCCAATTGGCGATTTGGTCAACCGTCTAAGAATTGCGTAAAAATTGGGTCACAGGACCAGCGCGTTACCACGAGTCCAATGGCGCAAGTTTTGTCGCAATCTGACGAGCGTGCACCAAATGCGCGCGACTTTCGCAAATATTACGATACGGGATTTGTCCGCGGATACGGGCTGATTCCGACGCGCACACGCGTCCGAATCAGTTTCCGTAAACTTTTACGTGTCCGGTTATGCTGCGCGCACCGTTTGGTATACTTGGTATACGGTGGGGCGGTCACGTTTGGTGGGGCGCACTCCGTTTCACAACTTTTGGAAATTTGAAAAAGTGTGTTCGCGGGATTTTCCAACGAATTTAATTCTGTCTACAACAGTTAATAATCTAGGGTTATTTAACAGAAATTAAACTAGGTCAAGTGGTCTATACATACAAAAAAGAATCATCGAATTCGGATCTCTGTGGTGGGAGATACGAACTCGGAAACATGGGTGATCACTGCAGTTTTCTACGATCCTAGAATTTGGTCTATTTTCGCCAACTTTGGTGCTATTTTTGCCTATGGTTACGCGTTGTTCGATGTCTACTATCATACAGATATGGAAGAGGGTTAAGGGGTGAGCATACCGTAGAATACGGGGTGGCGTTTGGTTGAGCGAGGCGACAAAAAATAACTCCGGAACACATGTACCTCGCTGCAAAATTCTGCAGTGCGAGGGGTCGCGGTCGTCGGGATTAGTTTGGACGGCCTAGCGGGGTTCTCCGGCTGCGGTGGCGGCGCTCTCTAGGTCTAGATGGGAAGAGAAAGGGTTTGGATGATCTAGGTTTAGGGTTTTATTGAAATAGAATAATATATATATATATATATATATATATATATATATATATATATATATATATATATATATATATATATATATATATATATATATATATATGAAAGGGAGAGAGGAGGGGGAATCCGTTCACCTACGCGGCCAAGGGGGGTCTGTTCAATTTGCTAAGGGGCATTGGGTTATGGCTCACAAAAGGGGGCTGCTTCTTGCTGCATTCTTACAAAAAGGGCGGGTGGTTTGCATGGGAATTTAGTAGGAAGTTAATAGTAATGGGTTAGATAGTTTAGTTGTTAAGTTATTAATAGTTTTTTTTTCTTTTCCTTTTATATTTTTCTTTATATATATATATATATATATATATATATATATATATATACTCATAGAAAAAATCTAGAATTACACTAATACATAATATTAAGCTAGCAACTGCTCAAGGGGTCCCCTACATGAAATAAATTCGGAAAAATTCCTAATGGTTCCATAAATCCCCTAAGTGCACCAACACCTAAAGTAAAAATTAATAAAAATCTATTCCTCCTAATTAGCCAATAATTACTACAATTAAATTAATAATTAAAAAGGGTATATATGATTTCTAGGAATAGGGGTTTTACATTCTACCCAAATTATAAAAATTTCGTCCTCGAAATTAAAATTAAGCCACGGTAGAAGTCAAGGATTGTATAAGATTTGCATTGTTAAAATGCAAGGCTAGGTTTAAAGGAGTGGGCGATGTTGCGCGTTGCACATTTCGAAAATTATGGAAAAAATCCACATGAGCGAAAAATAGGTTTCTTCATGTGTCATGACAATGGTGTGGACACCTAAATGCTCTTTTGTATAAAAGCGCCCAACCATTGAAACGTTGCACAAAGATGAAAATTGGATTAATTCAATTAAAATTGATGCGCAATATGCTCTTGAATTAATTAGAAATACATGGGATAACATTAGGTGGACGTAAGTGTCATGGGCATAGAGGGCCCAGGTTAGGATATTGTCATAGATTGGGTTGTACGAAACGGGTCAAAATTGTGTCTCCAATTTTGATTAGAACGCACAAGGATACAAAGTTGGAATTATCTTAGAATTATAATAATAACGTCCGCGATGTTTATTGTACGACTAAAATGTAGCACAAAAAAGCAATATTATAAGTTACACAAGGGTCAAAATAGTAGGCGGGCATGTCTAGGATGAGATTGTGAAATTTGTAGATAGGCAATGGCTAGTGGGGTGCTCCAATTATCGAAGCAACGATAAGGTGCGCTACATGATATAAATTATTGCATAATTAAATAAATAGAATGTTCTATTTCTATTTGGGTTCAAACCAGCCCTAATTTCACTATATAAGCAGAGTAGGCCTAATTTTGGGTGAAGAGATTTACAATCTACCCAACTTAAAATAATTTTGTCCTCGAAATTAAAATAGGGTAGGGTTCTCTCTATCAAATCTTACCTGGTTACAGTTTAAAGAATTCCCCTCAAGTTAACATTGCAGTCTCTACCCAACTTAGAATTTATCCATCTATCATCTAAGGCTATGCATCTAAGAAAGCTATGCCCCAAATTATTTAATCATGTTATTGAATCCTCAAAGTTTTTAACACCAAATATATCATCTATGATATGCCCTTAATCATTTATAAGGAGAGTCACCAAGTCATATGATTAGCCTATGGGGTATATCTAGCACTATCAGTATATCACTTATTCCAAGCATGAGGTTTCGTCTTTCCGAAACAAGGAAAGACGAAAAACAATGGTAAAGAGTTCAAGGAGGGTGTAATAGAATGGAAGTATGGGAATCAAAGCGTTTAAAGGATTCAAATGGAAATTTTCAAGGCAGTTGTGGATTGAAACACTATTTGGTAATTTCTTATTCGCATGCTCATATTAGTACAGTTATGTAACCGATACGATCCACTCAAACATATCTAGAGGGCAAGTACAAGTGTCTACTAGTCAACTTTATATCTCAATCCACGTAAAGTATTATTGCGAAGGGCGAATCAAGCGCACTATGGTTGATCAGACCGTAATATACAGATTCTGAAATATATTAGTGTGGTTGATCAGGCCCCAATAACACATATGTCATGAACAAGCTCGATAAAGAATAGGCTTGCAAAAATTAGGCTATAATAGCGGCATAAGTCAAGGTAGTACAGCAAATATAAGTACGCTAGATGATGATGAAAGGAGGTACAAATTAATTCAAGTTCACAAAACAAAAACAAAATAAGCAATAATAATAAAAGACTATAATCTCTACAGTTATCATACAACCTCCTTGTCTAAGTCGCTAGTCGACCAAATAGGGGCATGGACCTCTAAATTCTATCGTCTGAATAAATATTGTCGTCTTTTGCTAGCATACGATTAATGTCATTTAGTTACACTTCAGTAATGGGTCAAAAGGCTATGTGATTTTAGCTTGTGGGGTATACTACCTAACTTATAACAATTGAACTACTATTGTAATTGCCTTAAGGATACCGTAGAAGCTCTTGTTAAGGTCTACGAGAAGGGGTCGTGGTACTTATTAGGGTATCCGCTTACACTACATAGATCATGGTCGTCTTAAGTCTTAGTCATAACGCTTATAGAACAAGTGTTAATAGCAAGAATAGAAAGGTTACTAGCCTCAAGGTAAGAGAATATAACTCGTATCGAGGTGAGGGTACAAATTATGCGATTTAACACTAAGGGATAATCATCGGGTTATAATCTACAAGAACAACTCAAGCTTATCAAACTCTAACTATCAAGCACAAAATTTTAAATTCAAGACTACAACTATAATCCTAGCAAACTATGTGTCCTTAACAAAGAATAAAATTTACTTGGCCTACTATCAGAAGTGTCAGGTGGCGCGAATTGAAAGATGGAGAAAAGAAGAACATAATTTAGTCGTCGCGTATTTAACGATCGTTAGGGTCGTAAAGGAACAATATATGAAATTAAAATAGGGGGCTCTAGATAGCATCATAATTTTCTAAGAAAAAGGGGTATGCTAGTTGCTATGTTTAAGGTATGATTAGGAAAATATTCTATGCATTGCTCTTGGCTTTGACAAGAATTTAAATTTATAGTTCTCCAATACTTATCTAACTGCGAAGGTTAGGTTCAGTCTTAATATTCAAATTTGGTTTTCTATTGGTTCCTCAATACTAGGGTCAAACATTATGGTAAACTTCTAACTAACTCTAGTAGTGTCTATACTACTCTCAAGTCTTCATAATACATCAGGGGGTAATGGTAAACCAATTCTAGAGATAATGAATTTTAGGGTTCACTAGATATTCTAAACTTAGTGGTGTGTCTATATTCTCGTTGTATTCTTAATAGGTGTGCTACCATAATTATCATCCTAATAACAGGGGTTCCTATATTCTAGCAGAAGGCTATACTCAAAGAACTATTAGGGAAGTACAGGAATCAAGAAGGATACAATTGTTCAAATAGAGCAGATAGGAGAAAGATGAATCATAGTCAATTATGGATGAGATCCTATACTCTAGTTCTAGGTGCAGGCTTGTTCGGTAACGTAACCGAGACAATATGCTTTCGACCTGCATGGGCCACCACAAAAATATGTCACGTTCCAGTCCCAAAATACATAGGACTAGGACACGTAAGCATGTCAGCCGTATGGATATGGCAACTCCAATATATGGAAACCAAAATCCACACGTACGCTGTAATATGAATATCAAATCCACAATTGGTATAAGTCTATCACAAGTCACAGGGTACAATCTAAATCTCATCCACGAAAATCAAATCTAAATAAATAATCAGTATCTATGAAACTAGATCTCAATAAGAAGTATCTAAGGATGGTAGTTGGGTAGAAAAAAATCCACTACCAACTCGAATATAAAAGTAAATACAATATAAGTACAACACAACAAACACAATATAAGAATACCAGCTAACGACCACGGGCTCGAAGAGAAGGCATCCTCAAAACATATGTAACCATCCGAATCTGCGCTCCTGCGAATACTCAAGAACAGATACACTTGGAAGGGCCAGGTCCTCAGAGGGACATAACAAGATACATAAAAGTATGCCAATAAAGTACTGAAATAAATATCCAATGGGTCGCCTAACCGTCTAAGTGAATGCAATTAAGAACAACTTTCCCCATAAGTGAGCTATCTGGCTAAAAACTGGGATTTAGCATGGTTCTCTATTGGAGATTCAGGGGCCTAAAAGGCACGTCGTCTTTTGAACGGCGGAGGCCCGCCTGATAATACATAATATATAGTGGTCATCACCACCCGTATCTCCAGCAGAGAATCCGGACGCACAATAGAAAAAGTGCAAAGGGACTCAAATGCGGTACTTGTTGTTCTCCCCATCCCATGCTCTAAGCATGTCACATCCATGACACAATTTGGTTCATAGCCTATTCTTAGTACCCTAGCCCAATCCTGCAACCAAACAAGGACAAGGATGGGACCACCGTACTACAATAGGCTATGTCCATAGACCTTGTCACCCTCATATTTCCAATTAAGGGAAGTTTGGTAATTGGCACGGGAATTTTATTTTTAGGAGGATTGTATTTAATATTGTACATGAGTAATTAATTATTTGTTGTATTGTTTAGTGTTTGATTAGACATAGTATTTATTTTAGACTTGTGTAGTGGACCTAACCTATTTTATTAGATGCATGAACCCAATATTTGGATGAGTTTAGTTTGAGCCCATGAATTAGGCCCATGGATTAGGAGGTTGGATTAATTAGTGAAACCATTAGACTAGAACCTTCCCCTTAATTAATTTTTTCATGAGAGGCCCCAAGGGGTATTTGGGACATTATACATTGCTTGGAGAGGGGTTTATGACCAACCATAATTAGGAGGAGAGATAGTGCTCTTATTTCATTTCTTTCCCAAATTTCTAGATCTACATTTCCCTCTTCCAATTTCCCTCCATTCCCCCATCAATTCTCCATCAATTATTCTTAAATCTTTTTCTAAATTCATCATTGAGGCCTCTACATCAAGGATCTACAAGCAAGGAGCAAGGAAGAGGAGACCAAGATCTACAAGGAGAGGAGCTACTTTGCATTTGGAGACTTTTTATTGGGAATCCATCTCCCAATAGGTACATTTCTGTTTTCCCCTTTCTGTTAGACTCTAAATCTGAGATTTTACCATGAAAAACCAACCCACATGCATAGGTTACCCATAGGATTTGGTTTTGGGACGATCGGAGACCTACGGTGGAAGTTACGTGCATTTTGGTGCCAATTTTGGGGGAATTTCGAGATTGACACATGTTGTGTTTGTCAATTGGTCAATTAGACGAAATTGACATATGATTGTTTTTTTGTGACTAGTTTCGTATCCACAATTGGATATGTGTAAGCCGTACCTCGTCAATTTGACAAAACGGGTTGATTTTGGGGGTTTTCCTCCGACACGGGGCCTTGTGCATATCGTATTGAGACACGGACACGTAGGCACACTAATTACTATACGTGTTGCCCAAAATTTATGAATTAGATTTGTTCGTGTCCTTCGAGATGCGTTTGTTTATGTGTTGGAGCCATATCGCACACGTATAATAGAGCAAGTGTGATACGGGTGCGATGCACTCCATGTATTTGTTATTTGGCCATTTTGCTATACGTGCATGTGTAATTATATATATAGATGATATTTATATATATAGGTATGCATATAATAGTATATATTGTGTTTAGTGTATATGTGTATGTCTATAAGTGTTAGTATATATATATGTAAGCTTGTATATATATAGTTGTGTACTTGAATACATGTATGTGTGGTGTTTGTAAGTATGTGTGTGAGGAGGAGTATCATCAGCTAGCAGTCTGCACTGTGTATGCACAACAGCATTCAGACAGTGTGTAGCTCTTGCAACAGTCACAGCAAGAAGGGGAGTCGAGCTGTGGCAACTGCCCAGCAATGAGGAGCAGCTAGTGCCAAGCTCGTGCACAACTCCCTGTAGCAGAGATGCACAACAATGTGCAGGAGTTTTAGCTCTGTGCAGTTCAAGAGGGAAGGCTAAGTAGCAGCTCCAGCAGGGAACTTACCATTGTGCAATGTGCATACTGAGGTACAGCAGCAAGTTCAGCAAAACATGGAGGGTGCAGTGTTTCAGCAGTACAACAACTGAGATGCAGAGACAAATGCAACAGAAGTACAGTAGCTAACTGATAGCTGTAGTTTTAGTTATCAAACAGTATGGCAGCAATGTAGGATACTGCAGTTACTGTGGAGCAGACTGTGCACTGAAGAGATCTACATTCAGTAGATGAGGGAGCTGTGCATCAGGATATGCACAGCAAGGAGCAGTGAACGAGCATCCAGTATCAGTATCAGTTCGTGCACAGTGGCAGTGAGGGGGAGCAACCTCACTGCAACACTGTGTGTGCACAGTTGAGCCACTATAAGCATGAATACTGCAAGTATCAGCAAAGGGAGGGCAGTGTCAATACACACAGTATTGGCTTGAAGGGGTTTCACTGCACAAGGCTCGTGGACTCGGAGAGAAAACTATGCACCGTAGTGAGTATCAGTGCTCATTGATCAGTGAGCAGCTAGCTGCATCAACAGCTATCCATCCAACTACAAGGAGCTACTGAGGAGCCTCGTATAGTGCACAGTGGCAATTCAGATAGGGTGTAGTATCAGCAGCTCAGGTCACTACTCGTGCAATGAGAGAGGTAGTGCTCGTACACCTGAGTGACTGAAGGCATGTGGCCATTGCACTGAGGGAAGACAACAGCTTAGTGACAATATCAGCAAACACAGAGAGAGGCAGCAAGGCAAGAGAAAGGAAGAGCAGTGGCAGTAGCAACAGTGCATCGACTTCACAGTGGCAGCATGCACCAAGCAAGTCAGTTCAGCCAACTGCAGCTGAGCAAACAGTATGCCACACCTCGAAACACAGCAGCTCGGGCTAAGAAGACAAGGTATGCAACAAGGTAAACTACACATTAGGTGCAGCTAAGTCCACTGCAGCATCTACTCCGCAGCAAGCATTTCATTCAGCAAGGAGCTTCCATCCAGTGTGCACAGCAACCTCGAGGAGATAAAGTATCAGCAGTCAGTGAAGGCAGAGTATCAGAACAGACACTACTGCAGTTCAGCTAGAAGATGCACATCAGTATCAGACATGTTTCAGTCAGTTACAACAATAAGTTCAGTCTAGTATCTACAGAGTATTGGTACCAGTTCAGGTATTTGGTACAGTGGGTATTGGGTATTTGGTTAGTTGAGGGTTGATGGTTAGGACTGAGATAGCCGTTTTAGTCACTAAATAATAACCTGGGTTTGTGTGCTAGAAATCTTCTGTATTTAATGCCTTGGTCTTCTCAATTGTTGTGTCAGATTGAGGTAGCTTTTGATGTGGCAATGTTAGCATACTCTGCTAAGAGTTAGCTAGACGGGGTATGAAGATGAAATAGTGCTTTCAGCGTACTGTGATCAACAATAACCTTGGCGTATGAAGGGGAATTAACATCTTGGCATATTAGGAAGAAGTGATATCCTTGGCATACGAAGGAAGAACGACCCCATTTTCTGTCACTACACGACAATCTGGGTCTGCGTGCTTGAAGATTTGCTACATTAAATACCTTTATCTCCTCGGCTATTGTGCAGGCCTGTCAACTGTCAGGTTCATTGAATTTAATGAGAAGGGAAATGCAGAGTTTGTACGCTGCTGAGGGGTACGCCACTGCTCCAACCTCAGAAAAAATACGCCGTCTGTAAGTTGGTCTTAAAATTAGAGGATTGAATGTCTAAGGGAGTATGGCACTATCCCTTTGTATTCAGCACTCCTTGGTCATACATTTTATGCTTCTACAAGACCCCCTTCAAAGTTTCTAAATTGTCTCAAAAATAAATTCAAAATACTTTAAATTAGAAGCATGAACAAAATTGTATACAAAACTTTGTATTACAAACTATTAAAAGAAAATTATCTTAGTATAATCTTATATTCTTACTATATGTATAGTACTATAGCTTAATAGCTAGGTACTCTCTTGTGTCCTGAATCCTAACAACTAGCTCTATTCTAACTTGGTGTTCCAAAAATCAATATTAACATCTATAACTTAAATCAATATCTCCACTTACCCTAGTTATTGACCTTAGTGTTAATATCTTAATCTCTAACCACTCTAAACATGTACACAACTGAATATTGTCCTTATGAAGCCCAAAACTCCCTGATACACCATCACAATATATCTTCACTGACACCACACATCCTTCACTCTGCTACACTCAATACTTGCTTCTCACTGTCTGAACTTGGAACCCCCCCATCTTCTCACAACTGTAACTCAAGCTACTACCTGCAGTGCACATAGGTGTACTACCTGAATATGTGATCCTTCACTCCAAACTAACTGTACTACAGCAAGAATTTCCTCTTGTTGTACCCAGATTTGCACTTTTTAATGTAGAAAACCACACTCCTATGGGTATACTCTACTCTGTTGGGCACCCTGGACTCTCACCTGTGCACTACACCAACAAACTAAACACCTGTACCATCAAACTTTAGGGGCACATCACAGATCTGATATCACACTTCTACTCACCTCATGCTACTTACATGTTGGTACAAATGAGTGACATCCAACCACAGTCTAACCGATACTCCAGGGGTATTGTTACCCCTCGTATCATAATCCGTTAACACTAATACTCACATTTGAACCTTATCCACTGACTGCAACTTAATACTTGAAAGACTAACCTATCATCATGTATAGACACACCTACACCCTCTGCTACTCCTTCTAGGCCTGCAACTGACCTATATACTATGGACTATCACTGTTTGCTCAAGCTCCACCATTGATACACTACCTCACCCCACTGTTAAGTACCTGCTCAATCCTCCATGCATACATATGTGCACCTAATATGCACTGTCAGGAGCCACTACTCTGCTGTACTCCATAAATTATTGCATCAAATACTCAATGTACAGCTGTGCAGACACAATATGCCCCCTCCCCTTGCAGATACTACACTGCAGGCATCACTGCATATGTAACTGCTGCAACAAGATCCCCTAACTTGCTGCTTCTCTATACTAACTACAAGCCCAGTTTTCTGATACTCGAGCCTCCAAGTGACCCAACTGCTTGTACTGCAAGCAGTTGTTACTTGTCGACCTCTGATACTCCCATTATAAGCATGCCCAATTGTATTAACTCCTCACTGAACAGACCAATATCTCCAACCACTTGAACACTAATTCAAGCATAACCTCTCCCCCAACTGATACATACTACACACTCTACCAAAGAACATAAATGTACATCCCTATTGATAGTGCCTTGACTCTGCACACTAGTGCTCAGAACAGCACATCTAACACACACTCATATGTTCAGATGCACTGATACACACTGGATAAGACAGTCACTCCAATCACTGCACACCTTTTAGACCAAGCTCAAGCCTAAAACTGCACCTATCCCATGCACTTAACTGAACCCACATCACAGTCCCATATTTCTTACACTCAAACACTACCCATTGGCACTGCCTGCAGTCACCAAAATCTCATATTTGCTTCCAGGTTCAAACCCAATCACCTCTCCACATTCACACATTTATGCATTCACCAATATGTATATATATATATATATATATATATATATATATATATATATATATATATATATATATATATATAAACAATGAAAATATCTAAACAAATGCACTTCTAGTAATAGGCAATTTGCCAAACACTTGGAGTGCATAAGTCATGATACTATATATAGTGTCATGATACACTATCAATCTCATGCCCAAAACCCCAAATACTCTATTACTAATGAAATACATAGTAAATACAACTATTTATATATAATATGATTAGTTACAAGGAACAATGGAGGAAAGAATACTTCAACAAGCACAGAACCCCTTATATGGACACAACACCATATAGGAAACACTATGGGAACCAAAGAAAAATAATTTCCTCCCCCCTTTATAGCTATTCCTAAACCATGGGTGGGATTCTAATGTCCAAACAAATAATAAAAACAGAATTTAAAGGAGAGATTTCAGATTTTTTACCTATTGGGAAATAGGTTTCCAATGCAAACTTCTTCTTCTCCCAAGCTCCTTGAACCCTAAGCTTCTAGGATTCTTAGATGAGAAAAATGAAAGGGATTGGGGTTTTAAATTCTGAAATTTGGTGGAGGAAAAAAAGGGTTATGGGAAGAGTTATTTCTAGGATTTTTCTTCATGAGCTATAATGAACTAGAGGGAGGCTCCCTCTCTCTATATAGAGCCGGCCACATGCCTAGGGCTTGGCTAATTCACAAATTTCATAATGCACAAATGTCTAGTCTAAGGTTGAGTCTAATGGTCTCGTCAAGTCTATTCCACTAACCCATGTCATTAATACTAATAATACTACACATAATGCATATTATGTAACTACAACACAATATATATATAAATATTATAAATGACATCAATGTTCCTACTCTAGAAATATGGTAGTGACATCAAAGCTTGTGATTCACTATTGGTAATTATAGTGAATACAACTCCGAGCAAGAGTTCTCGGGCTTGGACTAGTCCACTCAGAGGAAAACCAGGATAAAATCTTGGTGTTTGCATTTGCTCTCTTCTAAACTCTACTGCATTTACTTACATGTCTTGCTACCTACAACTATTTTATATATATGTTTCACTTATAATTAGTAGTTGATTACCTACTATACGACACATATTTTTTAATAGGTAATTTTATTCTGCTGTATACACAATCTCTATTCATCCCCCTCTAGAGTTTTCATACACGATCCTTCAATTGGTATCAGAGCTAGTTCTCTTGATTACCGGATTAACATCCAAAGAGTATAACACATGGCAACAACAAGATCACTATTTCCCATCAATGGTGAAAGTCAACTTTTTGATAGGCCACCCATATTTAATAGCACTAATTATTTCTTCTGGAAAGCACACATGAGTGCATTCTTAAAATCTTTTGGCTTTTATCTATGGACTTGTGTTACTAATGGTTATAAAAGAGTTGACAAAGCAAATGATGAATATACTGAAGATAAAAAGAAAGCTGCAAGCGATGATGCAAAGGCAATGTACATGCTCTACTGTGCTCTAGGCAAGAATGAATTCAAACATATTTTCAAATGCAAAACATCACATGAGATATGGAAATTGCTGGAAGCAACTTATGAAAGCGACAAAGAAGATGAAGAAGAACCTCATGATACTGCAAGCTGATTTCCTAATAAGCAAGTCGCAAGTATAGAGAAAGATGCAGACTTTCCATGCAACAACAATGATAGTAACTCAAGGGAAGAAGATGATGCAGGCTTAAGTCAAACTGAAGGCCTAGTAGCTATCACACCCGTTCCCAGATTTGGTATTCTTGAATTTGTGATATTTAAATTTTTTTTCCTATAGATGTAATCATGTTGTATTTTACATGTTGGTTCCTATTAATTATATTGTATTTTATTTAATTATATTTATGTTTATTGAGGGAGATTGCCCGAGACCAGTAGTGAACACATTGGCAATTGCCATGAACCAGTGCTAGGACCTGTATGTAGGATGGATATCTGACCCGGTTCACTTTTGGAACAACTAGGCTTATTTTGGATGGTTAGAATTGCATGAGGATTAGTCATGAATAGAATACATTTTTTTCTCTTGTGTATATATACTCCTCTTTCTCTCTCCTCTCTTTCATTTTTTATTTCTTTTCTTTACTTCTTCTTTCCTCTTCCTCCTTCTCTCAAGAGCTCCCAACCAAAACCATAAGCCCTAGCCCTGGCCCTAGCCCTAGACTTGGTTCTAGGAAAATGTTTGTTAGTCCATCAAGGCAAGTACATCTTGCTCAAAGTGGTGAAGCCACAAAATTTTATATTTTTGCAAATATATAGTAATAAAAATATATTTAATGGAAATATTCTTTTTGATGTTCTCATTAGTTTTAGTTCTTGGAGTTTTTGTTTTTGATGAACGGTTTTGAGTAGATTTGAGTTTTAAAGTTAGGGTTTTCATGGGTTCCAAAAATTTTCTTTGGTTTTGATCTATTAAAACATAGTATTTTAGAAAAAAAATAGTTTTTGTGATTGATGTAGTACTTCATTTGGATCATTTTGGCTTATGGTTCACTTGATTTAATGTTTTTATGAAGTTTTTATGAAAAAAAAATAAATATTTGGTTTTTGGAGCTTTTTTCCTATGACTTAACTTGTTGTCTGGAGAAGTCAAAGTTCTTATACGACCAGCACATTATGCGGTCGAGAATTCCATGCTGCATGATCCTTATGTGGCATGAATTCTTTGTCGCCTAACCAAACATCATGCGTCCATCTTATTGGATGCATGACTGACCATTACACAAAGTGTTCTGGAGCTAAGTGACAGAACTCATTGTATTTAGTTTGCTGGACGAATGAGAAATTTGCTAAGTCCAAAGAGCAATATATGGCCGAGTGACTTATGCGGCAAGTAGAGTATGCGGCCACCTTCCCTTGGATGCATGACCATGAAACCTTGGTACATATTTCTATGGTTTTGTCTTTTTCTTCCTTACACACTTATGGCCTATCACATCCATCACTTCAGTCACTTTTCTGATACATCACCTCGATACTTGTTCCAAGGAGTAGACTTTGCCTTGATCCTTATGCGGCCTGACACTTATGTAGCCTGATCCTATGCGGCACTGACCTCTATGCGACATTAATCCCAAGCGGCCTGACTCTTATGCGGCCTGAGGTAGCATGCGACCGACAGTCCATGCGGCCACTATACTACGAGACATGTGATATTATTATATTTTTTCCCATCATGGACATGGTATGTGGGTAAACTACCAAAGCATAGCTAGGACTTGTTATTTGTTGCATCACGCTCGCGTGAATCCAGTTTGAGCTATTAATTGACAAAGTGAATTTGTATCTAGTATGGACCATACTACGGTACGACATATAGGATGGTTGATCATGTGACCTTGCCATCAGATTTCCAACAGAACCATAGGGTTATTCTAGGCAACTAAAACTAGTAGAGCATTTAGAGGGATAAAATCCTGAGATCGTGCACATTAGCCACCTCAGACTATCATCATGACGTGCAAGGCTGAACCCTATGGATATTGGTCACGTCCCTACTAGTAGACGGTAATATCCGAATACTTATATTGTATAATGCATTCTATATAATTCTATTATTGTGGCCTTATGATGGACCGATGCATAATATATAATGTGATATATGATTACTATGGCTCCATTAGCCCTGCTAAATAGCTCACGATTTAAGGATTTTTTTATGCATCTATTCTGAGATAACTCAAACTCTACATAACAAGCCGTAGGATTAATTGGCCGATTTAAAAGAGCATGTGCTCGTAGTCTAGGAACATGAACTATTGTGGTACGACGGTTCAATCCTTGTCCTTATTTGGTTGTAGGGTTGCACCAATATGTCATAATAGGTCATGTATCGAAGCTGCATATTATACCTATATCTTTACTTGTATTATGACATGTGTGTTCTGGATTATATTGATGTGTTGTATCTTTATCGTGTTCATAATTGGTGAGTTATACCCTGTCTCAGTGTAGTATGACACCTCTTCTCCTTGTTTGGTTGTAGTGGTATCCAACTGCTCTGATGAAAGGTCATATGCTTGCAGTTGTGGCACAGATTCCTATTTTATGTACTTATTATTTTTGGTTCATTCACTTGTGCTCCCTTGTGGTACTTGCTAACGGGGCCTGATCCCGTTGGTTTTGTTTGGCCAGGTTTAGTAGCAGAGCCCGAGGATCCTGTCATGTATCTGATCGATGATTAATACCAGAAGGATGTTCGCCGAGAAACTTGAGTGGGTTTCTTCTCTCCCATTATGAGTATTATTTTGTATTACATTTTTGGCGTTTAGCCAACGACACTTGTTAGCCGGTTTATCTGGACATTATTTTCTCTACATGATTGTATATTATTCAGACCGCAGCTGACTTACAGTCATGTACTCTTGGCAATGTACTAGTGTACCATCCGATATAACTAGTTTCATGATCATTCTGATAGAGCGTCATGGACGCATAACTATTTTACCTTACATGTTCATTCTTATTGGTTCTTGGTTGATGATTGAGACATAGATTTTCTTGACCCTAGGTGACTTAATTATAATATGCACCACCTTGTCTATTTACAATCATGACCATCGTACGACATTATATACCTTATACGAGGGAGTTGGCCATGTTCGTCTTCGTATTCTGGTACTGGGGCGTGACAAGGTTTTGGTGGTGGCCCATGCAGGTCTGTCTTTTCAGACTTGTGGGGTGTCTGGTTCTAGGAGTCTTAATCAAAACTATTTTTTTGATATCCTGAATTCGTCTTCTTTGATACCGAGTTTGAACTATCAACAGTTTGTTTTCTTATTCTTTCTTGTTCTGTCGTTTGATGTCTTGGTGTTCTTTTCCTTCAGGGGTGCCTCTTCCCAGCCTGTTAGGGCAACAAATATGGTAGAACAGCTAGCAGAGAAAGATCCTATTGAGCATGAGCAAGAGACAGTACTTCCTCAAGATCATCTTCGAGTAGAACCAATAGACAGGCAACATGTACCAGAGATCCTGGTACCCCGGTAGTTCCAGTAACACCAGCAGCACTTGATACCCCGACACTGTTATAAATTATCAGAGGTATTATGGCTATGCAACAACATCAGATAGTAGTGCAGTAGCACCAGCAGCTTCGACATGTAAGCCCCTGATTTTTTCAAAATATTAAAATTAGGATTTTTTCACAATTTTCTGGAATTTTCTGGGAATTTTCTGAAATTAAAATCAGGGTTTTCAAATATTAAATAATTTTTAATTATTAATAAACAATATTAAAATATCATGGAAATAATATTTTTGGGTGTAAAATGAAAAACTGGACTTCGGGTAATTTTTTTGGAATTTATTGGACCCCGGACCTATTTTTAAATCACCTAAAACTATTTATTTATTTATTTGTTAATTAATTATTATTATTATTATTATTATTTTTATTATTATTATTATTACTATTATTTTTCTTTTATTTTTCGGCCCATCCGGCCCAGCCCGGCCTGCGGCCCAACCCGCGGCCCAAACCCTAACGGGTCGGGTCGGGTCCGCCTGAACCCGACCCGCCCGACCCGTGACCCAGCCCCCCCCCCCCCCCGCGTGACCCGTTCCGGCCCCCGCGTCCACCGGCTCCCCGCTCCGTTTCCGGCGCCGCCGCCCGCGGCCGCTGCGCCATGCGCCCTCGCCCCCGCGCCGGCCGCCGCCTCCCTCGGCCTACGCCACCGCCCGCTCCCCCTTTAAAAACCCCTCCGCCTCCAGGTCCAGCCAGACCCTCCCCTCGCCGGCCGCCCGACTCTGGCCACCGCCCTTCTCGTCGCGCCGCCGTGCCGCTGCAACCCCGGCCCAACTCCCCAGCCTCCTCCTCCCTCTTCCCTCGCCGTGCCAGCTGCCGTCGACGGCCGACCACCCTCGAAAACCCCAGCCAGGCCCTCTCCTCCCCCTTCCCCGCTCCAGCCACCTCAGCCCCCGCCTGAGCCGTCCCCGGCGACGCCGTCCCTGCCTTGCCGCACACCCCTCGATCGCCTCCGCCAGCGCAGCCTCCGGCCTCCCCCGCCGCCGGCCGGAAAACACTAACCCTAAATTTTCCCAATTCTGTGGACACGTGTCGGACACAGGATTCTTCGGGTTTTTGAGCCCCGTTCAGATGCGTGTAACTTTCTCCTCGCTGCCCCGTTTTCAATTCCGTAAATTACGTTGCGAAGCCTGTAGGACCCTCTCGGTGCCCGGACAAACCGCTCGGGGCATCGCGTCTTGTGGTGATCGCACACCGCGATCCAAAAACAGGAAAAACCAGACCCTGTTTCACCCCGGAACTGAGTACGCCCCACCAAACGGGATGACTTGGTCGCGTGCGATCTTCACAGATACGTGCGCACCGTCGATACGGACGTGTAAGATTTTGCGAAAGCTGATTCGGGTGTGCGTGCACACCGGAATCAACGCGTATCCGCGGACATCGTCCCGTATCCGCCTTTTCTGCAATTTATCCTAACTTCTTGTACATGCGTCGGATCGAGACGAAACTTACGCCATCGGACTCGTAGCAATACGCTGGTCCTGTGGGTCAAGTTTGGTTCGATTCTGAGAACATTGACGAAATCGCGTGTCGTAGGCCCCACAGGCCCCCGCTCGACGGGCAATTTTGTGATCGGCTCATCGGAATCCAAATCTGGAAGTTCCGTTGGGTTCGTATCAACGTTCCTGACCTGTTGACACTAAGTTTGGTGAATTTGGAGACCGTTGACCCGGACACATTTTTTGGTGCAAAGCGGGCCCACCGGCGGACCCCGTTTTGGTCCGAAACTGTCGTTTTTGCCCTTGTCTCCAAATTGGACCCAAGGACAGATGTTTCTAGCTATTTGACATCTTCTGAGCATGATGGTAATGTCAATTTCAGCATCTGGACTCATCTCTGGAATATTTTCCTAAGTACAATTAATTGGATCCAAACAACAGGCAAGTACCTGCACTTCAAGTTTAAATCTTTATATTATGATAATTAATTCCCTGCTCTACTAGTACCCTTGATGATTACACGTAGTATTAGAATACTGGATTTTATGTCTCGAATACTGGTTTTTCATGTCTTGTTTTCATGTCGGGTGGGAGAATACTAGAAGGCATGTAGTTTACCCTTTCCCCTGTCATATTTAATAGCTGTTGGTACGCGACTGTACTCTCAGCCGGATCTCGATTATTCCTGTTTAATAGCCGTTTATGATGGCCGGATTAGCCTTATAAACCCCTACATGCCAACTATGTATTCTAAAACAAACACAAGTTCACACAGATAGTTTCTGGTCTTGTTATAGTTTTTGCTGACTGTAGTAGTTTTATTTCCTGTCTCATTTATTTCTGTTTCTCATATTCCTGTTTATAGCATTAACTCTGAGATATTGTGTTTCTTTTATACATATTCTCAATATGATACTCAATCTAATTATCATAAATATTTAGTTTAATCTTGTTGTGCACTGTGTACTTTGCTCCTTTCCTGACTGGATCCGTTGCTTTAGGCGATGATGAGAACCTTGCCCCCACCTATTATGGCCCCTATGAGGCAGCAGGTGATACAGTTGCAAAGCCGGTTCCCACACAGGAGACTACTCCTGCAGAGTAGTTAGCTTTAGTTATTTGTTTTCCTTTCATCTTAGTAATCGGGTTTGTCCCCGATTTAACTTCTGGTTTTGTAATAACTCTGGATCTGATTATCACTTTCTGGTTATAAAATCTCAGCATTTCCTTTCATTTCCTTGTCTGTTTAATTACTGTGAATAAGCTAGTGTTAATTTAACTGTGGAGATGCCCTAGACAGCGTACTACCGCCGACACTGCCGCGTAGGCTGGACGTACCCACGTACTCGTGCCCGAATATCCGGGTGCGGGTCGTGACACATTTTTGTGGTGGCCCATGCAGGTCAAACGACTAAATTGTTCGGTTCCAACTTAGGGACCGAATAAGCCTGCAACAAGATTGAGGATTTTAGGATAAAAGCTCATTCACAGAATATGATCTTTACTTCCAATCTTGATATCGGTCCTAGTCAATTTTTTCTATCGCCCTTGATTTCCAGGTAATCTATTCTAATCTTCCTACCCCTTAATCTTTCAGAATGGTTCAGACGAGGAACACAGTAGGAGGCACATCCGAACCAGCTGAGCAGACTGTGCCCGAAACTCTTGCCCTCCCTCCACCTCCATCTATTCCGGCAGTTACTCTGGATGGGGCATAGCTACTTGGAGTGTTCCAGGGACTAGTGGAATCCCAGAGGGAACAAACTGCCCTGCTACGGACCAGCCTTTCAGAAGCTCTTCGGGCCCAGGAGTCACCACAAAAGAGGCCAGGAAGTGCCAAAGACTTTAAGAACCTTAAACCCCTGGAATTCTATGGAACTGAAGGCATTCTCTATGCCGATGAATGGATAGAGAACGTAGAGCGACTCCTGAAGACTGCTCGGGTCCCTGATGATCTCAAAGTGGAGTCCGCAAGCCTGCAACTGTTCGACATAGCTCGGACCTGGTTCAGAGATGAACCCCAACTATCTGCTCCTGACCTCACCTGGGAGGACTTCAAGAAGCTATTCAAGGAGAAATTCTACCCCGAAGTGGCTCGGGAAGCTCTCGAAAGCCAATTGAGAGACTGGAACAAGGTAACCTATCTGTTGATGAGTACACTGCTGAATTTAGCAGGTTGAGCCACTTTGCGGAGTACATGGTTCGTACCCCGGAGGACAGAGCCCATAGATTCAAGAAGGGGCTGTCTCCGGATATTCGCCTTGCTGTCACCACTAGCCGAGCTTGCACCTACGAGGAAATCTTGAGCGTGGCACAAGGCGTTGAAAGAGACATGGGGCATAAACTAAAGCGAGAGAGAGATACCGAAAATGTGGGACCCAACAAACGTCCATTTCAACAACAACAACAGCAGAGGGCCCCGCAGCAAACTCAGCGTCCTCTCCCTCGAGCTCCAGCACCCCAACACCAGGCTCAAGGACAGAACCAACAAGCTGCTGCTTGTAACTTTTGCCAAAAACAAGGTCACACCTGGCAAGTTTGTAGAAAGAGACTGGATGCCTGTCTATATTGTGGATCAACAGAACATCAAGTGAGGGACTATCCCGCTGCTCCAGGACACGGACAAGCTTACATGATGACCGTGGAGAAGGTGCAGACTCTGGAAGCAGCTAATGCGCGTAAGTGATTCGTAGATACCTTTTCTAATATTATTTTCGTGCCTATTGGTTCGTGACCTCAGCCCCAACCTAGTAATTTTGAACTTTAAACCTGGTATGCTTTTAAATTTGATAACTATAGAGGTTGTAGATTCTTTTGCTGTTATACTTATTATGTGTGTTTTGTGAACTTTAATAATTTTGTACCTCATTTTTTATCATCATCTAGCGCACTTAATTTTGTTGAACTTGACTTATGCTGCTATTTTATAGCCTAGTTTTGCGAGCTTACCTTTTTCGGGCTTGTTCATGAAACATGTATTATTGAGGCCTGATCAACCCCACTAATACAAGTGTCTATTCAGAATCAGTGTACTACGGTCTGATCAACCTTAGTGCATTTTGATTCGCACTTCGCACGACTACTTTACGTGGATTGAGATATATAGTTGACTAGTATACTTGCCCTAAATATGTCTGAGCATATCGTATCAGTTACATAACTGTACTAATACGAGCATGCGAATAAATGATTACCAGAATAGAATCTCAATCCATAACCGCCTGATAATTCCCATTAGAATTCCTTAAACGCCTTGAACCCTATACCTCTGTTCTACCACCTCGCCCTTAAACTCTTTATTATTGATCCTCGTCTTCCCTTATTTCGGAAAGACAAAATCCTGTGTTTGGTATAAGTTTGATTTGTAGTGCTAGATGTACCCCTCAGACAGGTCGAATTGATGATAACCTCTATGACTAAGGGAATATCATAGGTGGTGTGTTTGTGTTAAAGACTTAAAGAATCAATACCATAATTTATTAAGTTGAGAGCTAGCCTTACTAGCTGTACAGCCTTAGAGGATAGATGGGTAAAATTCTAAGTTGGGTAGCGACCGCAATGTCCACCTGAGAGAAACCCGTCAGACTATAATCAAGTGAGTTTGGACAGAGAGAACCCTGCCATAATTTAAATTTTGAGGACGAAATTTTATAAGTTGGGTAGATTGTAAGCCCCTGATTTTTTCAAAATATTAAAATTAGGATTTTTTCACAATTTTTTGGAATTTTCTGGGAATTTTTTGAAATTAAAATCAGGGTTTTCAAATATTAAATAATTTTTAATTGTTAATAAACAATATTAAAATATCATGAAAATAATATTTTTGGGTGTAAAATAAAAAACTGGACTTAGGGTAATTTTTCTGTAATTTATTGGACCCCGGACCTATTTTTAAATCACCTAAAACTATTTATTTATTTATTTGTTAATTATTATTATTATTATTATTATTATTATTATTATTATTATTATTATTATTATTATTATTATTTTTCTTTTATTTTTCGGCCCATCCGGCCCAGCCCGGCCTGCGGCCCAACCCGCGGCCCAAACCCTAACGGGTCGGGTCGGGTCCGCCTGAACCCGACCCGCCCGACCCGTGACCCAGCCCCCCCCCCCGCGTGACCCGCTCCGGCCCCCGCGTCCATCGGCTCCCCGCTCCGCTTCCGGCGCCGCCGCCCGCGGCCGCCGCGCCACGCGCCCTCGCCCCCGTGCCGGCCGCCGCCTCCCTCGGCCCACGCCACCGCCCGCTCCCCCTTTAAAAACCCCTCCGCCTCCAGGTCCAGCCAGACCCTCCCCTCGCTGGCCGCCCGACTCCGACCACCGCCCTCCTCGCCGCGCCGCCGTGCCACTGCAACCCCGGCGCAGCTCCCCAGCCTCCTCCTCCCTCTTCCCTCGCCGTGCCAGCTGCCGTCGACGGCCGACCACCCTCGAAAACCCCAGCCAGGCCCTCTCCTCCCCCTTCCCCGCTCCAGCCACCTCAGCCCCCGCCTGAGCCGTCCCCGGCGACGCCGTCCCCGCCTTGCCGCGCACCGCCCTCGATCGCCTCCGCCAGCGCAGCCTTCGGCCTTCCCTGCCGCCGGCCGGAAAACACTAACCCTAAATTTTCCCAATTCTGTGGACACGTGTCGGACACAGGATTCTTCGAGTTTTTGAGCCCCGTTCAGGTGCGTGTAACTTTCTCCTCGCTGCCCCATTTTCAATTCCGTAAATTACGTTGTGAAGCCTGTAGGACCCTCTCGGTGCCCGGATAAACCGCTCGGGGCATCGCGTCCTGTGGTGATCGCACACCGCGATCCAAAAATAGGAAAAATTAGACCCTGTTTCACCCCGGAACTGAGTACGCCCCGCCAAACGGGACGACTTGGTCGCGTGCGGTCTTCACAGATACGTGCGCACCGTCGATACGGACGTGTGAGATTTCGCAGAAGCTGATTCGGGTATGCGTGCACACCGGAATCAACACGTATCCGCGGACATCGTCCCGTATCCGTCTTTTCTGTAATTCACCCTAACTTCTTGTACACGCATCGGATCGAGACGAAACTTGCGCCATTGGACTCGTAGCAATACTCTGGTCCTGTGGGTCAAGTTTGGTTCGATTCTGAGAACGTTGACGAAATCGCGTGTCGTGGGCCCCACAGGCCCCCGCTCGACGGGCGATTTTGTGATCGGCTCATCGGAATTCAAATCTGGAAGTTCCGTTGGGTTCGTATCAACGTTCCTGACCTGTTGACACTAAGTTTGGTGAATTTGGAGACCGTTGACCCGGACACATTTTTTGGTGCAAAGCGGGCCCACCGGCGGACCCCGTTTTGGCCCGAAACTGTCGTTTTTGCCCTTGTCTCCAAATTGGACCCAAGGACAGGCATTTCTAGCTATTTGACATCTTCTGAGCATGATGGTAATGTCTATTTCAGCATCTGGACTCATCTCTGGAATATTTTCCCAAGTACAATTAATTGGATCCAAACAACAGGCAAGTACCTGCACTTCAAGTTTAAATCTTTATATTATGATAATTAATTCCCTACTCTACTAGTACCCTTGATGATTACACGTAGTATTAGAATACTGGATTTCATGTCTCGAATACTGGTTTTTCATGTCTTGTTTTCATGTCGGGTGGGAGAATACTAGAAGGCATGTAGTTTACCCTTTCCCCTGTCATGTTTAATAGCTGTTGGTACGCGACTGTACTCTCAGCCGGATCTCAATTATTCCTGTTTAATAGCCATTTATGATGGCCGAATTAGCCTTATAAATCCCTACATGCCAACTATGTATTCTAAAACAAACACAAGTCCACACAGATAGTTTCTGGTCTTGTTATAGTTCTTGCTGACTGTAGTAGTTTTATTTCCTGTCTCATTTATTTCTGTTTCTCATATTCCTGTTTATAGCATTAACTCTGAGATATTGTGTTTCTTTTATACATATTCTCAATATGATACTCAATCTAATTGTCATAAATATTTAGTTTAATCTTGTTGTGCACTGTGTACTTTGCTCCTTTCCTGACTGGATCCGTTGCTTTAGGCGATGATGAGAACCTTGTCCCCACCTATTATGGCCCCTATGAGGCAGCAGGTGATACAGTTGCAGAGCCGGTTCCCACACAGGAGACTACTCCTGCAGAGTAGTTAGCTTTAGTTATTTGTTTTCCTTTCATCTTAGTAATCGGGTTTGTCCCCGATTTAACTTCTGGTTTTGTAATAACTCTGGATCTGATTGTCACTTTCTGGTTATAAAATCTCAGCATTTCCTTTTATTTCCTTGTCTGTTTAATTACTGTGAATGAGCTAGTGTTAATTTAACTGTGGAGATGCCCTAGACAGCGTACTACCGCCGACACTGCGGCGTAGGCTGGACGTACCCACGTACTCGTACCCGAATATCCGGGTGCGGGTCGTGACACGACAACAGGAGCATAACGTCCTTCTAAACCAAGGACTATAAATGGCTCTGGAGGAAAGTGAAGAAGAAGATTATGTGACGTCATAAAGATTTTGTCGACTCAGCCCGAGCTATTTTGAAGGCACAGAGGATGCTATTATGGTGGATGCTTGGCTTTAAGACATTGAGACGATCATGGCGGCAGCTAAGGTTCCAATAAAGGAGCAAGTTAATCAAGTCTAATTACAACTACAAGATATTGCTTGTGATTGGTGGGCAATAGAGGAAGTTGGCTTGAGGCATCCTATCTCTTGGTACAACTTTAGGACCAGGTTCATGGCTAAATATTTCAGAGTAGGGCCACAGGACGAGCGGCTGCAGAGATTTATTGATCTCAGACAATACGGCAAAACAGTGGATGGATACGCAGCAGAGTTCTGCAGGCTAAGCAGGTTTTCTCCAGCTATGGTAACGACGGAGAAAGAAATGTTATGAGATTCCAACAAGGGCTTCATCTCGAGATTTTGCAACTGGTAGATGGACATGACTACCAGACATTCGCTGCCGTATTGATAGTAGCCAGGAGACATGAGCTTACCATTCAGAGGTTAGCTTCGAGGACTGGAGGACATAAGAGGTCTCATGCCTAGAACACAGGTGGAGGACCAGCATCCGGCATTTTTATTCGTGATTTGGCACCATGGGGGCCAGTGGCATCAGATAAGACAATTTGGTAACAACAACCGAGACAACGTCAATAATGCCCAGAGAATCTAGTAGGATGTACCTATTGTGGCAAAGGAGGTCAGACTCAGGATGTGTGCAGGATGGCAAGTGAAAGATGCTTGAGGTATGGGGGTTCGGACCACATGATAGCTACTTGACCATAGATGTAGAGGCAGGGAGGACCATACTAGCAATTCCCAAAGTTGTCAGCTTCATGAGTAGTTTTGTATCAAGAGCCAGCTTTAGCAGTACTGTCGTTAGCCCAACGTTCGATTTTGATGCAACCACAGGTGTTTCACTAGAGACAACGTTAGTTTGGTCAGCAAAGACATCCTCATGATACTATTCCAGTAGAACCGAGATGTGAGCAAGCGAAGTTTGGCATGTTAGAGCAGATGTTGGCCGAGGGCGGTCATATCGAGTGTAAGTTTTGAGCTTCCTTCAGTCATATCTTTTGGGTCCCGTTTATTCGGCGAGTTGAGATGTTTTTGTCTCACTCATCTACCTTTGTATCTCATGATAGATGATGGATGTCATATGTCTCGACTATGAAGGTACGTCCTGGGCAGAATCATGTTCTTGACTAGGTTATTGGTATCGACTTATCCCGAGACTTGATCACTATCCATTTTTGGGAGTCAGCATAGCCCAGCGAGGACGAGTTTCCTATTTTAACTGACTCAAGAGACATATTTATCAGTATGCCTCCAATTCTCTTACTTTCTTTCTGATAGTGTTGATTGCTTGCACATTTACTTGTAGTTTATGTCGGCTATTTATCTGCATGTCCCGTATGTGCTTGGGTTTTAGTTAGTTGTATCCTATGTGATCTTGTAGTGCATGAGTTGGGATTCCAGAGTTTCTTGCTTAGTTCCTGAGTTTCTGATTGGATTATGAGTTTTCTTGCTTGGTGATCAACTCGACTAGCCTAAGCGAATTTCGAGGACAGAATTTTTTTAAGGTGGGTAGATATGTAACCCACGTTCCCAGATTTGGTATTCTTGAATTTATGATATTTAAAAAAATTCCCTATATATGTATTCATGTTGTATTTTATATGTTGGTTCCTATTAGTTATGTTGTATTTTATTTAATTATATTTTTGTTAATTGAGGGAGACTGCCGGAGACCAATAGTGAATACCTTGGCAATTGCCATGAACCAGTACTAGGACCCATATGTAGGATGAATATCTGAACTCGTTCACTTTTGGAACCACTAGACTTATTTTGGATGGTTAGGATTGCATAGGATTAGTCATGACTAGAATATCTTATTCCCCTCTTGTGTATATACTCCCTTTTCTCTCCCCTCTATTTCATTTTTCATTTATTTTCTTTACTTCTTCTTTCCTCTTCCTCTTTCCCTCAAAAGCTCCCAACCAAAATCCTAAGCCCTAGCTCGAGACTTGGTTATAGGAAGAGGTTTGTTAGTCCACCAAGAAAAGTACATCTTGCTCAAAGTGGTAAAGCCATAGATTTCTGTATTTTTGAATATATGTAGTAATAAAAATATATTTGATGGGAAATGTTCTCCTTGATGTTCTCATTAGTTTTAGTTCTTGGAGTTTTTGGTTTTGATGAACGATTTTGAGTAGATCTGAGTTTTAAAGTTAGAATTTTTATGGGTTCCAACAATTTTTCTTAGTTTTGATCTATTAAAACATGGTATTTAGAAAAAACAGTTTTTGTGATTGATGTAGCACTTCATTTCGAGCATTTTGGCTTTTCTTCACTTGATTCGAATTTTTTATGAAGAAAATAAACTTTTAATTTTTGAAACTTGTATGCCATGGCTTAACTTGCTGTCTAGAGAAGAAGAAGTTCTTATGCGTCCAGCACCTTATGCGACCGAGACTTCCATGCGGCATAATTCTTATGTGACTTGGACTCTTTGCCGCATAACCAACTAGCATGCGTCCATCTTGTTGGATACATGACTGACCATTACACAAAGTATTCTGGAGCTAAATGACAGAACTCCTTGTATATTGTTTTACTGGGCGAATGAGAAATTTGCTAAGTCCAAAGAGCAATATGCGGCCGAGTGACTTATGCGACAAGTAGAGTATGCGGCCACCTTCCCTTGGACGCACGACCCTGAAAGCTTGGCACCTCTTTCTATGGTTTTGTCTTTCTCTTCCTGACACACTTTATGGCCTATCACATCCATCACTTTAGCCACTTCTCTGACACATCACCTTGGAACTTGTTCCAAGGAGTAGACTTTGCCTTGATCCTTATGCTGCCTGACTCTTATGCGGCCATATCCTATGCTGCACCAACCTCTATGCGGCATTGATCCCATGTGGCCTGACTCTTATGCGGCCTGAGGTAGCATACGGCCGACAGTCCATGCGTCACCCGTCTCATGCACCAATTTTTGCATGCTGCTTAGTTATTTATTTTGAATATTTCTTTGTTCTATGTGGTTGGTCTTGACAATTGCTTGTGATTGATCCTAAGGAAAAATGGACCTAGTAATCCAACCTTGTGCTAGACATGACCATGTGCTAGAATTGACTATGTCATAAATGACTAACGAGCTATGTGCATAACATGAGCAACGTATCCCAATATGATATGGCTCATATGACCAACTGTAAATTTGGTAATTTGACCCAATTTCTGGTATCCGTGCTGATAAAATTACTATGTTCTACGTGTACATGTGTTATAAGGTGCACTGAGGTGCGACCATATTATAATGTGCACTGATATGCGACATAACTTGCTGCGTACTATGTGATTACATATTTCGGGTTATGCATCGAGAATTCTCCCTATACTATGTGACATGTGATATTATTATATTTTTCTACAGCACGGACATGGTATGTGGGTCAACTACCAAAGTGTTGCTATGACTAGTTGTTTGTTGCATCACGATTGGGTGAATCCAGTTTGAGCTATTAATTGACAAAGTTGATTCGTATCTAGCGTGGACCATACTATGGTACGATATATAGGATGGTTGATCATGTGACCACACCATGTGATTTCCAACAGAACCATGGGGATAATCTAGGCAAATAAAACTGTTAGAGCATTAGGAGGGATAAAACCCTGAGATCGTACACATTAGCCATCTCAGACTATCGTCATGACGTGCAAGGCTGACCCCCATGGATATTGGTTACGTCCGCCCTAGTGGATGGCAATATCCGAATACTTATATTATATAATGTGTTCTATGTGATTATAGCATGGTGGCCTTACGAGGGACCGTCGCATAATATTCAACCATTATCCTTGTTTGGTTATAAGGTTGTGCTATTGTATCACAATATATCATGTACAGAAGCTGCATATTATATCTATATCTTAGCTTGTATTGTGGCATGTGTATTCTGGATTATATTGATGTGTTGTATCTTCGTCGTGTTCATAATTGGTTAGTCGTACCCTGTCTCGGCGTAGTGCGACATCTCTTCTCCTTGTTTGGTTATAGAGGTATCCTACTGCTCCGATGAAAGGTCATACATTTGCAGTTGTGGCACAGATTCCTATTTTTTGTACTTATTGGTTTTGCTTCTTCACTTGTTCTCCCTTGTGGTTCTTTCTATCGGGGCCTGACTCCGCTGGTTTTGTTTGGACAGGTTAGTAGCTGAGCCCAAGGATCCTGTCATGTATCTGATCGATGGCGAACACCAGGAGGATATCCACCGAGAAACTTGAGTAGGTTTCTTCTCCTCCACTATGAGTATCATTTTGTATTATATTTTTTGTGTTTAGCCGACTGCCCTTGTTAGCCGGTTTATCTAGAGATTAGTTCCTCTATATGATTATATATTATTCAGACCGCGACTGACTTACAGTCATGTACTCTTGGCAATATACTAGAGTACCATCCTGTATAACTAGTTTCATGATCATTCTGATAGAGCGTTAGGGACGTCTAAGTACTTTATCTTATATGTTCATTCTTATTGGTTCTTGGTTGATGATTGAGACATAGATGTTCTTGACCCTAGGTGACTTGATTATAGAATGCACCCCCTTGTCTAGTTACAACCGTGACCACCGTACGATATTTTATACCTTGTACGGGGGAGCTAACCATGTCCGTCTTTGTATTCCGGTACGGGGGCGTGACAGTAGCGAATATAAGCATTCAGTACGAGAATGACGAAAACTCTTGACATACAGCAAACTTATGCTTAATGGTAAGCATGGTAAATAATTATTCATTAGTAAAAGAATTTTTTATGATGAATTATCTGATGTATTTAATAATTTATTTGAAGATTTCAAGAAGCTTAGAAGTAATTATAAGCAAGCTCGAAAGGATATCAAATATTATTAGCTTAAGAATGAGCAGCTCATTTGCTTACTTAAGCAAGCTAGGGAAAACTCCTCTTATGATGACTATAATAAAATCTCCAAACTTAAGATTAGCTTACAAGAAGCTCTTGACTGCTTTAGTGAAAGCAATCAAGAAAATACTAAACTTAAGGAGGACTTAAAATAGGAAGGAGAAGTACTCTAATGCCTCACTTAAAAGTTATGCTTTTACTGCTAGATTTGATGAATTACTTGCAAGATCTAAAAAGTTAGAGATCAGACTGGGTAAACAAGTCATGCAACCTATTGCTTAATCTAGCACCAAACACGTACAACATGTGACAAAACAAAAGGTCACCAACATAAGATATTCACAAAAGAGTAACAAGATGAGTAGTAAATCACACAATTATGCATTTATCTACACATCACATTCCCACACCTATTTCAAGCTCAAGCAATTCCATTACATGTCACTATTGTGGTTTGAAAGGACATACCTCATATTTATGTAAGGCTAAAAAAATGGTAAATATGAATATATTTATTTGGGTTTATAAAACTGATCACTGTGGATCCAAATTTTGGATACCAAAGTCTTGTCCTATCGTGCAGGTGGAACGTTCTACCTCAAGACGTAATATCAAAAAGGATGTTGGTGATTGCAAAAGCTAGAAAGGGCATATTCATGGCAATTGCACCAATAAATATGACTAATAAAGTTATTTGGTAACATTTATTCAGTCGACATGATTATTTAGCAATTAAACATCATTCACATAAATCCTATGCCAAAGTATTTTTTTTGACTGTGTATGAAGAAATATTTGTCAATGACTCTTTGAAGTTATGCTCTAAAGGTTAAAAGTATCCTTGGTTAATAGCCGAAAGGGTCCTTCTGTCAACAAAGGTGTAAACAACCTTAAGCGACACGGTAATTAAGCATCTTCGGACCACCTCTAGCTGGGAACCGACCCCTACAGCTAATCAATGATATTAAAAGACCTCACTGAGAAATGATGTACAAAGACTTATTTATAAATGTTTCTGAAATACAAATATCATCATTCATTCAGCAAGTTATTTTATACTTACAACTATTTGATTTAAATGATTTAGTTTTACACTATGGCAGGTATTCAATGCCCTTTATAAATGATATTGTGATTAACATTTCTGATATAAACTTCAAGAATATATATGTAGTAATTAATTCTTCATATCAATATATACGTTACATTCATGTAGTAATTGCTTCACAGCTATAGTTCTCAAATGTCAAATGTAATACTTTTTCAAATGCTCTTAAAAACTATTATTTGTTATGATACCCTATATTTTTTTGACTATTTATTTCTGAAAAGATCTCTCATAAAAATTATTACGTATTAATGGCACATCGTTACCTCTCATAACAAGTTTTAAATTCTTAATGTATGAGACCATATACTTATGAACCATATTACTTACTAATTACTAGCAAATCATAAGCATGTATCAAGGGGACAGAACTCAGCCAGAGTCCAGTCTGAGTTCAGACCGAACTCGGTCTGGGTGTTCCAGATAACAGCAACATCTCTCGGTTTTTGGTTTATATAAACCCTTTCTTCTTCCTCCTTCATCTTCCAAACCGATAACTCCTCTTCCTAACCAAAACCCTAACCCTAGTTTCTTGATTTTCTTCTCCAAGAGCTTTTCTCCTTCAAGATCTTAGATTTAGAGCTCTCTCAAGGATCTCTACTACATTCTTTCATCATTTTGAGGTCTCTCTCTCTCTCTCTCTCCCTCTCTCCCTCTCTCAATCTATGGCTCCCAAATTTCTAAGAAAAAGAGAAAGACTAGAGAAACCTCATCTTCTCATCCTCCCTAAGAGGATACTCAATATTCTTTATTTCCCCATCTATGCCACCTCCGAAAAAATATGATGACTTCATATTCGCAGCTCTTAAAAATTCTATTTCTTTGTTTGAAGATTTTATAGAAAGGAACATTTGTAAGAGCAATCCCATTAACTTTACGATATTCCATGAACAAAAACCAAAGCTCATAGAATTTTATCTTGATCACCTAGTCAATATAAGGAGACCAATCTATTTGAATGCTATTCGTATATTTTACTGCAATTTATCCCATGACGAAAGGACTATCTCATCAAGAGTCAGCGGCATAGACATTGAGTTTGACGATACAACTTTGGGCAAGATTCTCGAGATCCCAAACGAGGATGAAGTCCTAGTTCCAATCGATCAACTCAATTTTATGGACGACACGACTATTGATTCTTTTAAGGATATTTTGTGTGCTCCCAATTCTTGTCCCGATGGTAAGTTTCGTGTTCACTACCTGAACCAATACTATTATGAATTTTACTATATCATCTACTCTGCTATTCTGCCCAAGCAAACCTCAAAAGACAAGGCTACTTATCGAGAGATGTCAAAGCTTTATCATTTTTGGTCCTCCACTCATTTTAGCCTTCCTACGACTATGATCAAACAGATGATAAACTATTGCAAGCCTTCACGCCAACTTCCTTCTTCTATGTACTTACCTATCATCTTTGAGCACTTCTATATTCCTACGAAAGAACCTATATTTCTGTCCAAACCAGCCTACCTAACCAAAGCACGCAAGACACATCATACTTTTCCTCCTTCTGATGAGGGTGACTCCCCTAGATCTAATTCTGATGCTCCTGTTGATCCAGTTGTCCCTACTCCTCCAGCACTAGCTTCTACTACACCATCCTTCTCTGCACAGCCTGCTTCTTTGGATTCTATCCAAGAGATATTTTGCAAGCAGTTTATGTTGCAAAACAAGATGATGGCTGCTCAGTATCGTGAGCAGAACAAAATGATCATCACTCGTCTCCGTGACCAGGCTTATTGCACCACCATTTAGGCCCACTCATTGGCCAACTCTATTGCAGATATTCATTACTACCATGCTCATCATCCTACCACACCACATCCAGTGACTCATGATCCCTCTCGCCCAGGCTACCGGATCGACGATCCTTTTGTCCAGCTATACTTCAATCCCACTGGAGATTATTTTGATGATCATACACCTGTTGATAACCCTGTTGCTGATGATGATATGTGGCTGCTCATGGATAGCTACTTATGTCTTAGTTTATATTTTTAGCTCTGTGGACTTTTATTTCTGTGTACTAGAAAAATCTATAATCTATGTTATGTTATTTGCGACGCTTTTCTATTTGAGACTTTATGTTGTCATGACATATGATCTTAGCATTACTAGTCTATCTGTAATATTTTTTATGCTTTATCTATCTTGACATATTATGTTGTCTTGATATATATTGTCTTACATGCTCTATGTTGTCTTATGATGTATTTACTCTCTTTCATCCTAGACATTCATTTCGGGGGAGCTGTGACTTCCTTATATGATATTATGACAAAGGAAAAGAAATAACCAAATACAAATATGAATAATAATTTGATGTTCAACATGATGCTACTATGAATAATTAGCATGATATTATGATTGTAACACCACTAATAATAGTTGGACTGTGATACTCATACTTGATGTAATGAAATGACAGGTTACATGTGTTTTGAAATCAGTACCCATTCTAAGAAAAGTTCTTCTTTCGAGGGAGCAATTCTATTTCAAAATTCTTGCATCAAATACTACATCAAGGATACATTAATTTATATTTTGGCATAGTTTATCAATTATCATAATGGGTAAGATTGTTGACACAAAGTGGTCATGGTCAACTTGATTATGATAATCGACAAAATATCATAACTAAATACAAAGAAGTAGATACTAGATGCGAAGAAAAGTGACTGAGATCAAACTTTATCACTACAAAAGGCAGATATCTGCACCAGCTTCTGGATCTCATGTGTTTAATCTTATATGATTTCAGCAAATATAATCTTTTATTTATTGAGTCTAGGATCGATATAAGTTGCGTTGTACTGGCAATTTAAAGTACATGTCCACCTACAAATACCCATTTCAGGAAGATTGCCCAGTCCACTCAAATAAACTATCGAACATATCCACCAAACCATTACAAATTTATACTCAAACCTTACGTGAATAGGCAACTGAACTCGGACTGAATTCGTGCCGAACTCGGACCGAACTGTCACCTATATAGTATGAAATTAACCTAGTTATCATATCCCTGATTTTATGGCTCAACGTTCGAAAATTTGAATTAAAACCTAACCAAACTCTGGTCAAATTCTGTTTGCTCATAACCTATAAATAGGATTAAAATTCCCATATTTTAAATCATCCAATCCTTCATCTTTCTATCCTATTTTGAGCAATACATTGAGCCTAAACCTTTCCATCTCTCCAAGTGCCAAAGTGCGATCTCGGTTAGAAGTTATTTGAGTTGTAATAGCTTGGCTCATCAAGCCTCTATTATGTTTGAGGTTTGTGTGCTCTTCGTATCAAACGCACGTATGAGTGAAGTTGCGGGACTTTGAATCAAATCTCATGGTTGTAAGAAGTCAGCAAGCCTTCGGATGAAAGATTATGATTCACTATTGGTGATTATAGTGGATACAACTCTGAGCAAGAGTTCTTGGGCCTAGATTAGTCCTCTCAGAGGAAAACCAGGAAAAAATTTGGGTGTTTGCGTTTGCTCTCTTCTAAACTCTACTGCATATACCTAAATATCTTGATAGCTACAACTGTTTTATATATCTGCTTCACTTATAATTAGAAGTTGATTACCAACTACACGACACATAG